>JBBAXF010000012.1:19138595-19463338 GCA_037837765.1 Delichon dasypus
CTCAGTTCTCTCTCCCGGAGCTTTTCTCCCTCCCCCAAACTAAGTGATCAGCTTCTTTTTGTCCAGGTTAAGTACTCAGCATTTAGTCTCCTAGCAACTTGGGGAGGGGTAAAATTCTACAGGAGACTTAACCCTCAACAACCTGCCATCCAGAAACCTTGTTTATAGGAAGGCCTGTCAGAATTATCAGCCATCTGCAGCTCCTGCTCCCCTTCCTGCTCCCAGTGCTCTTTCCTTCCGTCGTGCATCCCAACATCTCTCGAATCTCCTGTCCCCTGGGAGGGAAGGACAGGATGTTCTGCAGCCACCAAACACCAACCACAGCCCTGCCATAAAAATCCAGGGATAGATCCCTTGTTTTAGGGTTTTTCAACAGCTATTGCAACAGCAGTTCTTTAAATATTCTCTGGTTTCTGATATATCCAACCCACTGAGCATTTCCTCAGGACCTATGTCCTTCAAGCCTTCCAGCAGCTACTTTCTTCTTCAGGTCTCCATGAGGAGTCTGTCTTCTCTTTTTCAGCCTCTTCTGAGTGAGAAAAACCTGCATTTTTAGCTCTTCCCTTAGATAGGCTTGTTTTGCCTGTATGATTAGAAATGCACATATCAAAATATCTCATCCTAAAACAAGGAGCTAAGACTTTTGACATAGACATGACCATGACCAAGCATTGCCCTTGGAGTCTCCTGCATGTCCACCAGCAATTCCCAAGGTCACTGAGTTTCACCAGTTTTGTTCCTCAAGCTTCTGTTCGTTTCTGTCTCAGTTTGAAGAGACAGGTATCTGCTGGGGAGAAGCAGACCTCTCTAGGAATGGGGAATTCCAACCCCTTCCCTCCGTGTTATTATAATTTGGAAGATTAAAAAAAACTTTTCAGTCAGAGCTATGGGGAAAGGAATAACAGTCCTTTACTAGTAACTATAACAGAACAGACAAACAACAACAGCAATTATAATAATAAACAGAACCAAGAACCCCAAGGGGCTTTGTCTCACAAGTCCCGGGCAGTCTGATCTTTTGGGATCCCAAGAGCACCAAACCGAAATGGTGGAAACTCTGGTGCTGATGGCTGGAAACGGTGGGGTGTCCCCAGCAGGCATGGGGGTGTCCCGGCAGGCAAAAGTGAGCAGTGCTGAGAAGCCACGGCAGCTGGACCCGGGCTGAGCCAAAATCCAGCAGGGCAGGTGAAAAAACCTCCGAATTCCTGGGTGCTCCAACAGATGATAGAATTCTCAGGACCGAACCCCTCCGTTAACAGTGGAATCCACGCAGCTACCAGTCGCCCGACCGTCCTCCCCGGAAAACCGAGAGCCGAAAAAGGAACCCCCACCCTCAGCTCCCAGGAGCCTTTTCCTCCCCACTAAACTAAGTGATCCACACCTTTTGTAGGGGTTAAGCACCCTTTAACTATCAGTATTTAGTCTCCTAGAAACTTATGGGGGGGAAAATTCCACAGGAAAACTTAACCCCCAACAGTTTTCCAGTTGAATCTAGGACTCAGCTTTTCTCCCAAGGAAAACCTCTCCTGCAATTTGAGCTGTTGCAGGTTTATTATTCTGTTCAGTGCAGTAGCAGAGGCAGCAATTTTTGGCTACAAAGCCTCTCTGCAGGTGTTACTGCTGTGAGCCTGTGCTGGGAAAAGGTGAGACAGGTGAGAAACCTGTTAAGAACTTGCCCCTTATTTCCTGGTCCCTGCAGACAAGGCCAGGTCTTCTGCCTGGAAGAGCTTGGGGATTTTAGCAACTATTTCAAGTTATAATGTTTAAATAAAAATCAAAGTCATATATTCCAATATTATCTCCCTCTTCCCCATAATTCCTCCATGGCTCATCTCGGGATAATAACTTTCCATCACGAGAGCTACCCATTTAACATTTTCTTAACTCTTTGGGGAAGGGGTGTAACTGTGCAGCGGTCTTAAATTAATTTGAAAGAGTTAGAAAAAAAAAATGGTTCCATTCATCTATCTAAAACTATACATATAATCTCCATCTATTATTAATAAATTCATTTTGCATTCTAAAGTAAACTCCACACTGTCACTTATGTTTAATGCTGCCTGCCCATTTTCCTGATGAAGTGCCATATCTGCTGCATTTCTGCATCACATCTTTTTAACAAATGTCTAATTTCTGCAATCATGTATCTTGCTAAGAAAGTTCTTACTCCTTTTATATAGCTCACCAGTTTTGCTGCATTGCTGCTCTTTCCCAGTACTTATTCATGAAACTTAGCAGGGCATTTCTCATATTAATTGAACATTCTGCCTATATATACAGATATTTATAATCTCCTGGGGGGAAAACTGTTTTAGTGGCTTTTCACAGCACAATTCATTTTCTTATTTCTACTTATTCACAGAAAATGTTAAGATTAAAAATAGCTTAGGCTGAAAACTTAGTTGAAAGCTTTTCCCCCTAAAATTATATGTGACTGTAGTGGTTTCATGTTCGTCAAATTGTTTGCCAAATTTAGTGTAGTGGTCTTACTCTCTTTTTGCCCCTGTGGAATAGGATCAGGAGAAGCAAAGCAGGCTTAAGCTTAAAGATAAACAAATAGTTTATTAACATACTAAAAGAATGGAAAAGAAAAAAATATGGGAAAAAAAAATGAAACTTCAAACACTCCTCCCTCCCCCTACAAACTGCTAACTTTCTTACAAAACAACATAGAGAGACACAACCTGTGATTTTCAGTCAGTTTCATCATTTAAACATAATCTTTCATCACTTTGGGAGAAGAGTCTCTCTCGAGTCCTATGAAGACATTCACCACAAGATAAAAACAGTCTTGTGGCTCCCAATGTCACAAATCTGCAACCACCTGGAGTTTTTGCAGATTGTGCAGTCCCACCTATTAGCAGCTTTTCCCCTGGCTACTCATGGACCTCTCAGTGTATTTGGAGTATCATTTTAAGAATGCTTCTTCTAGTATAAAACAAGGATTCTCTTCTTCTATCTCCAAAATTGTCCCAATCTCAAAAGGAACAGAGACCTCCTTTTACCCCAGGAGCCGGGGGCATCAAATCACTTTCTCTCTAAAATCATCTTCGTCTCAAAGGCTTAGACCTCCTTTTACCCCAGGAGCGAGAGGCTTGCCCTGTTCAAGATTCTCAATTAAATCTCAATTATATCAATCCCCAACTTTTGACTAGAACCAGCATTTCCCCAAACAACATTAAGATATTACAAGATACAGTCCATTTCTCCATAGTTTACACCAGAGAAGTCCAGTTAAAAATGTCCACTTCCTCAGTCCCTTCTTCCAATAATCTTTATCAGTTCTTTCACTCTTGCTCCACTGACTTCATGCTGTGCCTTTTCTAGGTCCACTCTGTCTCTTTCTTCTCTCTCTCAGGGAAGGGTTAGGCCTTGGAAGCTTCATTTTGCCAGGAAAGGGTTAAATCTGCTTACAGACTTTCTCTCTCACTGCAGCTCATGGTATTAGATTTTTAAGGCAGTGCTAGTGAGGGGGGGAGAACTCACGCTGAGAGATCAGAGATCAGAGCACCCAGGTGTTACCCTGGTTTTTCTGAGCCTTTTGATTTTCTTAAATGGAGTCAGATCTTTTTAGTTATTGTACAATATTAAGAGCAGTTTTCTACCTTTTCCCACTGATGTAACATAAACAAATCCTTTGTTTTTCATTCTCTGTCCTTTGTTTGCATATTTCTAATCTGAAAACAATTGTAACTGACAATTGGTCTGGCCACTGAGGCTGAGGGGTGGAAACCCCAAAAAGCCAATCTTCTGCTAGACCCACAAATGTATAAAAAGTAAGAAATAAACAAAGGGGCTCTCTTCTCTCCGCTCTCTCAGCTGGGAGCTGGTTCGGAAGGACCTCTGCCTTGTGAAATCTCTTGTCTGCGTGTGACTGCTTTGTGTGTCTCGGTGACACCCAGGCAGTCCAGAATAAAAAAAAAACCCAGGCAGGATCATAAATGCCTTTTTTGCCCACCCCTCAGTTTAAATCGGGGCAGGGCCTGGCTGGGCCAGGCCCCTAGGTGGTATTAGGGGCCCAGCTGGCAGGCCTGCCCGGCGCCCCCCCTCGCTGACAGCTGATGGGGCCCAGAGGCACAGCCCAGCCAGGGCTGCTCCTCTGGGTCGGGGTAAGCTTTGACCCCGGCTGCCCAACCAGGGCAGCCCGGCCCGCCCGACCCCTGGCTGCTGTACGATGTTACCTTTCTCTCCAGCCAAAAGGAAAAGGGCTAGCTTAAACAAAATCAGGATTCATATGGGTACTTCCCAAAGTAGCATTCAACATTCTCAATGGTCAAAGCATAGGTCAGTATGTAAAATTAGCTTCTGATAGGTCCCTGTCCTTTCCAAAACAATTTCAAGGTCCTGACAGGGCAATATTCTATAGTCCTCTTTAACTAAAAACCAAACTGTGTTAACCCATTGTAGTGGTTTCACGTTTGCCAAACTCTGTTTGCCAAATTTAGTGTAGTGGTCTTAGTGCTTATTCTCTTTTTGTGGGAGAAGATCAGGAGAAGGAAAGCAGGCTTAAGCTTAAAAATAAACAAATAGTTTATTAACACATACTAAAAGAATGGAAAAGTTGGAAAAACAAAACAAAACCAAAATGAAACTTCAAAACACTCTTCCTTTCCCTTACAAACCGTTAACTTTCTTACAAACAACATAGAGAGATACAACCTGTGATTTTCAGTCAATTTTACCATTTAAACATAATCTTTCATCACTTTGGGAGAGGAGTCTCTCTAGAGTCTTATGGAGACATTTGCCACAAGACAAAAACAGTCTTGGAAGATTCATGTTGCCAGGAAAGGGTTAAATCTGCCCAGGCCTGCATTGGCCATGTGACTTTTTTGCCAGGCAGGGGCAGCAGTCTCTCCCCCAAAGCATCTCAGATCCTCTGGGCTTTTCCCTTCCACTCCTTTCTTCTCCACCTGGGAATCACCAGAGGAGGGGAGGTGGGGAGAGCTCTGCCCACCCCTTGGTGACAACTGGGGTGGCTTCGGCCCAACCAGGCCCATAGTTGTTATCAGGGGCCTGGCAGTGGTCCCTCCCTGCTCCGGGGCTCTGGGGAAGTTTCAAAAAGTCGTTGATGTAAAGCTGCAACCTCTCCTCCACTGCTGGGAGCCAATTGAGCCCGGCCAGGCCTCGGGCCAGCTCTCCCCCCTGTTAGGAAAATTAATCCACAAACACCAGAGGTTTATGTCCAAAAAGGAGACAGAGGAGTCCTTTTACTTTATTCGAATAAAGGGAGAGGCCATGGGGCATTTCCCCTGGGGTCTCTCAGTTTTTTGGAGGACGCAGCCTCCTTTTTATCCTAATTTTCCAGCTGCATTTCCCTCTCTCTCTCCCCATTGGCTGAGGTACTTGAGAGGTACAGACTTCCCAAAATGCTTAAGACCTAAGATTCCCCTTTTAATGTATAACCCCCTGCTAATTTTTAATTTTTATGGGATTTATGGGTTTTCCCCAATTTTGCTTTCATCTTTCAATATTCAATTTCATTTACAAACAAACTTATGGTTTGTTTGTAAAGGCAAGTATCTTCTTTTCTATTCATCAATCAGTAGAATCCTTCCCATTGTTTCTTTTATCTCTCAGTGCTAGTTTTATCTACCAGCAGACTCAGGGCTTGTTTGTAAAGACAAATCTCATTCCTCTCAACTCTACAAAAACATTTAGACCTTTCAAACTAAATGTCAAGTTGTTCCTATTGAGTCAAATTCTTGCAAATTTAAGCTAATTAACATAACCACTTTCCAAGTCAGAGCAGGCCCTTATGCTGTGCTTAAGTGGTTTAATACATGAATTCTTTCTGATTGCCATAGCCCCACGTTTGTGGCTGTAGAAAGGGAAGGGAAAGTTCTGAGTTCAAAGAGTTTTTTATTCCAGGCAACAAAATTCTTCATGGACATAAATGTAGCTTTCCTACGATCGTTTTTAATACAGAATGGTATTATTTTCCTGAGCCAACTAATAAATGTGATCCAGCTGAAATTTCTGGGACACAGAAGGGACACGACTGACTGGAATGTTCAAATAATCATGATTGGCTTTTAATCACAAGAGTGATCCAACAGGCCCATAAGGGTGATAAACTGATGACGGGGGCTTTCCCCATCATTGTGGTGGTTTCAGGGTCCCTGCCTCCCTGCACAGCTCCGAGCCAAGCCGAAGGAAGAGACGGAGTTCTCAGGTTTAGATCTTTCAATGTTGCATACTTTGTTTATTGTTTCTTATCTTACAATTTTCTCGGAGTCCGACAAGATGTTCGCAGCTGCATGGATTCCTCACGTCTCCCCCCGAGCTGGGCTGTCCTTATCTTTTATACTAATTACTACGTATTTCTTATTTACTATTTCTTACCAATGTCTATCTTTATTACTAAAAAGGTCATCTTTACTTTGACCCAATCCTCACAAACTACCTTGTGCCACGTCAATGCAGCAATGGAGTGAGGGAAAGAGAAGAAGAAGGAGAAGGAGACAACGCCCCAGATCCTCCATCTTGTCCCCATTCACTTCAATGCTAGAAACCTAAAACTATTATTTTCTCACTCTGTGATAATCTAAACTACTATTTTTCACACTCCTGTGGCCTGTAAACCTTCTCTCAGTGTAGGAAGTTTTTCCCATGGACTGAAATCAAAGCCAGTGTCTCTCTGAGCTCTGGGCTGGGGTCCCAGACCCCCCTGTCCAGGTCTCTGACCCTCCAGGGCAACCAAAGGAATGCCCTGGACTCCAACAAACTGAGTTCCAAGAAATGGGAATTTAGTAAAGTCTGGAACAAGGAGGAGAGAGAGAGAGAGAGCTCATTACCAGCCAAAAACCCGCAGTCCAGTTCACTGAAGGGGTAAGTAGTCTGGTAATTTAGACCCCACTTAGTTAAAAGATTCAGGTAGAGAACTTAACTTTGTTCAGGCAGCCGAGAAAAACACAACGCAGGATCTCTAAAAGGTAAGTGAATTTCTAAATCTAAGAAAAGGATGGGACAGGAAAAGAGCAAACCCCAAAAAAAGACACAGGAAAAACATGTGTTAGAAGAAGAGAGCGGCTCTTGAAATTCTACGAGGTAGTCCATTGGGATGGATGTTAGAACACTGGGAGGATTGTCCGACTTCTCCGCAACCCCCGCCCCTGTTACCTCAATCCCCAGAGATCCCACCCTTGCAAAATCCGGGACTACAGCTCCCACAAGTCTGTGCACAACCCCTGTCATTGTTTACCTCCCAGCCACCAGAAATTCCACATTCCCTGGCACAGACACTCGTCTCCCCACTCTTGCCGCCTATTCCCCAGCCCCAACTGGCCCCACAACAAACGGAAACCAGAAAGCAAGTTACAGTAAGCTCCCCCCCAGCCAGCAGAACTCTGCATAAGACTAGGAAAGTAAATGATGAAAATAGTGAGAATGAAGAGGAGAGGCATAATCTCCTCCCCCTAAGGGAAGTTCCAACTGCACCAGAGATTATTGGCTATGTGAACGTGCCAATTAACACCGGGGATGTGAGAGCTTTTAAGGAAGAAATGGGCCGACTGATGGATGATCCTTTTGGGGTTGCAGATAGATTGGATGAATTTTTAGGCAATAGTATTTTTACCCTTGAGGATTTAACCTCTATATTGAGGTCATTGTTTAATAATGAGGAAAGGGAAATGATAAGGCAAGATGGCATTCGGGATTGGGAACATCAAAACCCCCAGGGGGCATCAGGCGAACAGAAATGGCCTAGCCAAAATCTAGGGTGGAATGCTCAATCAGAGGAAGGCAGGCAAAATATGATAGATGTAAGACACATTATAATCCAGGGCATATGGGAAGCGGTACCAAGGGGGCAAAACATCAGCAGGGTGTTTGGGGAATGCCAAAAGAAAGATGAAACACCAACAGATTGGTTAGATAGACTACGAAAAAGCTTGCAGATATACTCAGTGGGGTGGTTTCAGGCAGATTTTGGGAGAAACCCTCCCACAGGGCTCCCCTCCCCCAACCGGTTCGGGAAAAGACTTCCTCAGAGAGAAGTGGAAAAAACCTGTTTATTAAACAGGCAAAGCACTCCCAGCACAATACCCGATGACAAGAGCTTTGTGCTGCTTACGGAGGGATAACAGACTTAAAGAAAGAAAGTCTCCTCTTGAAGATAGTCACTGTGCTCTGCCGCTCCGTCTCCACTGGTGCTGGGAGAAAAGGAGATGTGCAGGGCTGGTCTTGGTGGGGTGGGTCCCCTATGGAGGCCCCCGGTGCTTCCCCCAGGTCCTTAGTCCAGAGAGGTTGGAACAGTTCCGAGGAGAGGGCAAAAAAAAAAAAAAAAAGAAAAAAAGAAGGAAAAAAAAAAAGAGGGAAAAAAAAAAAGCAAAAAAGCTTCAGCTATTCTACAGTATCTAACTATGCTAGCACTAAACTAACTAACTCACTGCTGGGGCAAAAAAACAACAGAGCTTCTTTAGTCTTGCAGTGTTCCAACTCCCCCGCTTCAAGGTCACTCCAAGGAGCAGAGTTTTCCTGGGGAAAAACAAACTGTGCTTCCCCTCCCCTTTGCACCCAATAGACGATTGGGGGATACACAGTCACCCTAGGACATTTTCCACCCCTTATCCCCATATCATCAACTTACGGACAGAACCAACGTATATTCCACATCGTGTATTTATCCACATAAAACTTCCATCTGTTCTCCCCACAAAAAAAAAAAAAAAAAAAAAAAAATACAAGCAATACCTATCATGCTCCTGTCACATTCCACACTGAGCCACTGAATCCAGGCCCCAGGCTGCAGGGCAGCAGGATTCCTCTCTCACTTACTCATACCTTCAACACTTGCTCATACTTTCAACACTTAACACATACCCTCTCACTTACACGTTTCCTTCTATTTCATTCTGCGTGGTTTAATGTACAGACAATGGCAATAGCATCCAGCAGACAGTGATGTTTATAAATGATTCTCACCCAACAATCAGATCTCCCTGAGGTACACATCATGTTGTTCCATCTTTCTGCATTATCCACCATGTGCAACCTGGTCCCTGAGCAAAGACAACCCCACGAATGGGTTTGTCTGTACTCGAGGCAGACTTGATCCACACTGTCTTCCCTAACAGACCTCTGACATGCACCACTGGGACTTTATCTCCATCTATTGTATGCAGAGGCCCAGCCTGGGCGGGGCCTGCTCGGTTGGTGGAGCCTCGGGTGTTGACCCACCAGGTGGCCTTTGCCAAATGCTGCTCCCAATTCTTGAAAGATCCCCCACCCAATGCTTTCAACTGGGTTTTTAACAATGCATTGTGCCTCTCCACTTTGCCTGCAGCGGGTGCATGGTAGGGAATATGGTACACCCACTCAATGCCATGTTCCCTAGCCCAAGTGTTAATAAGGCTGTTCTTGAAATGAGTCCCGTTGTCTGACTCAATTCTCTCAGGGGTACCATGCCTCCACAGGACTTGCTTCTCTAGGCCCAGGACGGTGGTTCGGGCAGTAGCATGGGGCACAGGGTAGGTCTCTAGCCACCCCGTGGTGGCTTCCACCATTGTGAGCACATAGCGCTTACCGTGATGTGTCTGGGGTAGGATAATATAATCAATCTGCCAGGCTTCTCCATACTTATATTTAGACCACCGTTCGCCACACCATAGGGCTTCACCTGCTTGGCCAGTTTGATGGCATCACATGTCACACAGACGTGGATAACCTGAGAAATACTGTCCAAGGTTAAATGTGACTGGGATACGCAAAGCAATCACATGGAGTCAAGAGATTTTCTCAGGGCAGAGAGTTCCTCCAAGCCAGCTCAAGGCTGGGCCAAGGCGGAGAACAAGGCGGAGAGCCTTCTGCCTGTTTATTTCTTACTTTTTATACATTCGTGGGTTTGGCTGAAGATTGGCTTTTGGAGTTATCACCTCCCAGCCGAATGGCCAGACCAACTGTCAGTTACAATTGTTTTCAGGTTAGAAAAATGCAAATAAAGGACAGAGAATGAAAAACAAAGGATTTGTTTATGTTACATGTGTGAGAAAAAGTGAAAACTGCCCCTAATATTCTACAGTAGCTAAAAGGTCTGACTCCATTTTATGAACAATCAAAAGGCTTTAAAAAACTCAGAAAAACCAGGGTGACATCCCTCTACTGTAAAAACTGCATATTAGTGACAATATTGGGGCTATCTCTGGATATGCAAATAAACCTAAGGACCACAAAGGTATTAAGATCCCAAAGAAGCCTAAGGATCCAAAACACATCAAGGCCCCCACCTCAAGAGACATGAGTTCACGCAGCATAGTTACTGACTGCTAAATACTAATCAGTACAGGGTTTTTCCACTCTCTCAAGCCCCACATTGGGCACCAGGAAGTTTGTTGTGGTTTCAGGCAGATTTTGGTAGAAACCCTCCCACGGGGCTCCCCCCTCCCCTCCCCCAACTGGTTCGGGAAAAGACTTCCTCAGAGAGAAGTGGAAAAAACCTGTTTATTAAACAGGCAAAGCACTCCCAGCACAATACCCAATGACAAGAGCTTCGTGCCGCTTACGGAGGGATAACAAACTTAAAGAAAGTCTCCTCTTGAAGATAGTCACTGTGCTCTGCCGCTCCGTCTCCACTGGTGCTGGGAGAAAAGGAGATGTGCAGGGCTGGACTTGGTGGGGTGGGTCCCCTGTGGAGGCCCCCGGTGCTTCCCCCAGGTCCTTAGTCCGGAGAGGTTGGAACAGTTCCGAGGAGAGGGCAAAAAAAAAAAAAAAAAAGGAAAAAAAGAAGGAAAAAAAAAGAGGGAAACAAGAAAAGCAAAAAAGCTTCAGCTATTCTACAGCATCTAACTACGCTAGCACTAAACTAACTAACTCACTGCCGGGGAAAAAAACAACAGAGCTTCTTTAGTCTTGCAGTGTTCCAACTCCCCCGCTTCAAGGTCACTCCGAGGAGCAGAGTTTTCCTGGGGAAAAACAAACTGTGCTTCCCCTCCCCTTTGCACCCAATAGATGATTGGGGGATACACAGTCACCGTAGGACACTCAGGGACGGATCTGAATTCCCCCATTGGGTAAGTGCTCCTGAAAACTCAATTTGTGGCCAAATCATGGGAGGACATAAGGAGGAAACTTTAGAAAATAAATAACTGGCAGGAGATAGGATTACAAGAATTATTGAGGGAAGCCCAGAAAGTTTACATGAGAAGGGATGAGGAGAACCACAAAATACAGGCAAAAATACTGGTTTCAGCTGTCAAGGAAGTTCAGAAGCAGGAACGTTCCCAAGTCCCAGTAAGAACAATGCAGAACTGTAGTACTCAGAGAAGACAGTTTGTTCTCCCCAGGAAGAGCAAAGCCACTTAAAGGGAACTCCCAGAGCATTTTTATTGTAAAAAGAAAGGACACCTTAGAAGGGATTGTAAAAAGAGGGTGAGTGTTGGGGTCCAGGGCATTCCTTTGGCTGCCCTGGAGGGTCAGAGACCTGGACAGGGGGAGTCTGGGACCCTGGCACAGAGCCCAGAGGGACATTGGCTTTGATCCCAGACCATGGGAAAGGCTTCCTGCACTGCGGGGAGGATTGCAAGCCACAAGAGTGTGGAAGATAGTAGTTTAGCTTATCACAGGGTGAGAAAACAGTGGGTTTGGGTTTTTAGTATGGAAGTGAATGGGAGCAAAATGGAGGATTTGGGGCGTTGTCTCCTGCTTCTTCTTTCTTCTTCCCTCACTCCATTTTCTGCAGTGATGATGGCACAAAGTAGTTTAAGGAGATTGGGTCAAAGTAGGGATGACCTGTTTAGTATAAGTGATAGGTATTAGCAAATAATGATAAATAAAGAACACGTAACAATTAGTATAAAAGATAACGCCACAGCCCAGTGCGGGAGGAGTCGCCAGATGCCCAAGCAGCTGCACAGACCTTAGTTGGGCACTGAGAAAATTGTAAGATAAGAAACAATAAACAAAGCATGCAACCTTGAAAAATCAGAACCTGAATACCCTGTCTCTTTGTTGTGTCTGGCTCAGGGCTTTGCAGAAGGCAAAAAGACTCTAAAACCACCTGAATCTCGGGGAACAAAAACCGAGAGGTGAGGGATGAAAAGATTTTTCAAGATTAGGGATGTCAGGGGCTCTTTATTTTAGGGACCAGAACATCGAATGAGCCCTTGATAAAGTTAAAGGTGGGTCCCCAAAAACAAGTAATAACCTTTTTGGTAGATACGGGAGCAGAAAAAACTACATTGCAAAAATTACCGCTAAGGTGATTTAAAAGTAATGAGGAAATGATGGTAATAGGTGCAAAGGGGGATCCATTCAAAGTGCCTGTTATCAGAGATGTAGAGATAGAATCTGAAAATAAAATCTGCCTGGGGAATCTGTTATTAGTGGAAGAAGCAGACTACAATTTATTGGGAAGCGATGATTATAGCCCTAGGAATAAATTTGGCCGTAAAGGATTCACAATTGGTGGTAAGTTTATACAAATTGACTGCAAGAGATGAGAATAAAATCGATCCTAAAGTATGGTTTTCGTTAGAAAAAGCAGGAAGACTGGACATAGTTCCTATAAAAATAGACATAGAAAGGCTGGAGGACCCTATTAGAATTAAACAATATCCTATTTCTATGGAAGGGAGGAAAGGGTTGAAACCAGTGATAGATGATCTAGTAAAAAAAGGAACATTGGAACCATGTATGTCAAGGCACAACACTCCCATCCTAGCAGTAAAGAAGGCAGATGGGAGTTACAGGTTGGTCCAAGACCTTCGGGCTGTAAATGAAAGAACCAAGACCCGATTTCCGGTGGTTGCAAACCCATACACCTTTCTGAACCGAATCTCCCTGTGGGAGATTAGGGACAGGCGGTCGGAAGATATCGCGTTGTACGGGCAGACAAAACCCCTCCCTCAATTCTTAGTTAGTCAGTGTCCTTGATAAGCTAAGCAACACCTAACTTGTAACGTAAGCAGACGGATGTGATGTAGCAAACAGAGGTGTTATAACCCCATGTAACCAGTTAATAAACGCCATTAGCCGTCCACCACACTGGTGTCTGTGAGCTAGTGGTCCGAGCAGCCTGGGTGTGGCTGCCGTGTCGTTCCCGAATCAGGTCGCTACGCCTCAGCGGAGGTAACATCTCCCCAGAGGATGTTTGGTACAGTGTAATAGATTTGAAGGATGCCTTTTGGACTTGTCCTCTGGCTGAGGAAAGTAGGGATTACTTTGCCTTTCAGTGGGAAGATCCCAAGACAAATAGAAAGCAACAATTCAGGCGGACTTCTCTTCCTCAGGGGTTTGTGGATTCTCCACATTTATTCGGGCAAACTCTCGAGCAATTATTGTCAGTTTGTGCCCATCAGAGGAACCAAATTATTACAATATGTTGATGATTTGTTGGTAGCAGGCCCAGAGGAGGAGGAGGTAAGGGAAAGCACTATAGCACTGTTGAATTTCCTGGGAAACAAGGGATTGAAAGTGTCTTAATCAAAATTACAATTCACAGAATCTGAGGTGAAGTATTTGGGACATTGGATTTCCAAAGGAAAGAAAAAACTGAACCCTGAGAGGGTGGCAGGTATCATTGCCTTACCTTCTCCATGAACAAAAAGAGAAATTAGGCAAGTATTGGGACTTTTGGGGTACTGTAGACAGTGGATTGAGGGGTATAGTGAAAAGGTAAAATTCCTATATGAAAAGCTGACAACTGATAGATTGAAATGGACAGAACAAGATGAACAGGGATTCAAGGAAATAAAAGAAACACTGGTAGCCATTCCAGTGTTAAGCCTCCCTGATGTGAAAAGACAGTTTCAGTTATTTGTGGATGTTAGCAATCATACTGCTTATGGCATTCTAACTCAGGACTGGGCAGGGATTAAGAAACCTGTGGGATGTGTGTCTAAACTTCTAGATCCTGTGAGCAGAGGATGGCCTACTTGCTTACAAGCAATTGTGGCAGTTGCACTATTGGTAGAGGAAGCAAGGAAAGTGACCTTTGGAGCCCCATTGGTAGTGTATACTCTTCATAATGTAAGGAGTATTTTACAGCAGATAGCTGATAAATGGCTCACAGATGCCAGGCTCCTAAAGTATGAAGCTATTTTGGTTCATTCACATGGTCTGGAATTACGAACAACTACTGCTCAGAACCCAGCCCAGTTTCTGTTTGGTGAGACATTAGAGGAGCCTACTCACAGCTGTGCAGAGGTGATAGAACTTCAGACGAAGATAAGGCCAGATTTGGAAGAAGAAGAATTTGAAGAGGGAGAGAAATGGTTTGTGGGCGGGTCAGCAAGAGTTGTAGAAGGAAAAAGAAAGTCGGAATATGCAATAGTGGATGGTAAGTCAGGAAGAGTGATGGAGTCAAGTCCTCTGAATGTTAGTTGGTCAGCACAGGCTTGTGAATTATATGCGTTATTACGGGCACTAAAAAGATTAAAAGGAAACAAGGGTACTATATTTACAGATTTGAAGTATGCTTTTGGGGTAGCTCATACCTTCGGGAAAATTTGGGAAGAGAGGGGTTTAATTAACACTCAGGGATGAGGGTTAGTTCATAGGGAAATAATAAAACAAATTCTGGAGGTTATTAGAGAGCCCAAAGAAATCTCCATCGTGCATCATGTATGTAAAGGGACACCAGGTAGGAATGCAATTTCAAACTAGGGGGAATAACCTGGCAGACAAGGAGGCAAAAAGAGCAGCATTACTCACGGTGAGTACACCTGAGGTTGGGGGAAATGAGACTCAGGAGTATCCCCCATGTCCTTCCCAAAGAGAAATTGAGGGGTATGAGAAAATAGGAGGAAGACTAGAGGAAGGGAGGTGGAAGTTGCCTGATGGGAAGGAATTACTACCTAAGGATTATGCTAGAAAAATCTTAAAGAGACTGCACCAGCAGACTCACTGGGGGGCTCAAGCCCTTGCAAATCAATTTCTAAAATTCTTTGGGTGTAAAGGAATTTATGAATTGGCAAGCAATAGGTGCATGGGTGCATGATCTGCCAAAAGATTAATCGGGACAGATCAAGAAAAACGGCCTTGGGAGGGCGCCCCATAGCCTATCACCCATTTGAAAGGATCCAAGTGGATTTCACTGAATTACCAAAGGTAGGAAGATATAGATTTTTATTGGTAATAGTCGATAAATTGACTCATTGGGTTGAGGCTTTCCCCAGTGCAAGGGCTACAGCTCAGAGAGTATCAAAAATTTTACTGGAAGAGATTGTTCCCCGATATGGAATAGTGGATCATATAGATTCAGACCAGGGGACCCATTTTACCTCAAAAGTCATCAAACAGATAGCAGAGGCTTTAGGGATTCGATGGCAATATCACATCCCGTGGCACCCACAAAGCTCAGGACAGGTAGAAAGAATGAATCAAACATTAAAAGCACAGCTATCTAAATTAATGTTAGAAACAAAAATGTCTTGGGTAAAGTGTCTTCCTCTAGCACTTTTAAACATCAGGACTATGCCACACTGACACTGGGCTGTCACCGTTTGAGATGCTGTATGGAATGCTTTATGAACACGGGATGCCGGTGGGGCATCCCCAGATAGAGGATGGCCAGATTCAACCTTACCTAATAGCTATAAATAAGAACCTGCAGGACTTGCGAAAGCATGAACTGATAATTCAGAGCAACCCCTTAGGGTTTGCTATACACAAAATACAACCCAGAGACGAGGTGTTAACCAAAACCTGGAGGGAAGTCCCACTGACACCTCACTAGGAAGGCCCTTTTCTTGTCCTCACCACAGATACAGCTATCAGAACAGCAGAAAAGGGTTGCACTCACGCATCACGGGTGAAGAAGATCGAGCCTCAAAACAATACCCCGGAGTGGAAAGTGTCCTCCTCTCCTGGAGACTTAAAGATCAGGTTACAGCATCACCATAAATGGCAGAGGAAGATCAGATAAGTTGCCAGGAACAGGATTGTGAATGTTTTCCCTTTATTTATTTCAAATGTGTTCTTTGCAAACAAATCTGGGTGACTCACTGTAGAGGGGGGTACAGACCTAAGGGCTTGTGTACCAAGTGTCTGGAGAAAGAGGAGGAGGAGACTAGCCATCTTCTAGTGCTTGCTACTCGGGCGGGTTTGCTGGAGTTAGATTCTCCAGAGTGGTACCTGATATACAAAAAAGGTATAAGGGGAAAATTGGATGCAAAGGCCGAGGTCCTTGCAATCGAGTGCCGAAGGACTAATAAGGTACCCTGCAGAGCTGACACCATCAAGCTATCAAGGTGGGGCATTTTTAAGAGGAGGTTTGCGGTTCAGACCAGCACTGGAACCCCTGAAGACTACTCCTGCTGCCGAGAAGATGGTTTACCTCACCGCTGGCTGCTACCCCGCAGGCAAAGGCAGAGGAATACACCAGTGGGGAATCCTGATGGCCCTGAACCTAGCCATGTGCCAGGCGGGTGGGTTGTATCCCAAGGATCCGTTGAGGCAGAATCCCACTAATGAATGTGAGCAATGCCTGCAGACAGCATTAAAAGGGCAAATTGCCACAAAAGTTATAACATACCAAGCCCAGTATAATTGTTAGCCGGGTAAAGAGAATGGGTATTGTACTTTCAACGGTACTCGATACAATTTATGTGAATTGGAAGAGGGGGTGATCTGCCACAACCCGAAAGCAATACCTAAGGACGGACAGTCAGCCTATATCCAAAGGGAGGAAAGCATCCATCCATGCAATATACAAACGGGAGACTGGATGGATGCTGACCATTCCCACATGTAACCAGTGTAATCAAACTCTGTGGATAGGAGGAAAAATAAAATCTACTTTTGTAGCATACTACCAAGTCAATAAGTTATGTTATGATAAAAGTCAATTGAAATGTGTATTATGGGTGGAAAGATGTATTGGGTAGGAAAGAACTTGAAACATGAAAGATCACTAGGTAATGAACCCATCATACTTGACCTCCTCAGGAATGATGATGATAGAATATGCATACAATTCGATAAGACTTCCTGTTTTTCAAGGAATGAGGAAGGGTTAGATCCAGAAAGTAAAATGAAATTGATAACTCAAGAATTAAAAGGCAAGAATCAGAGGCAAGAAGGAAAAGGGTGGAACAAGAAAGGTTAAAAACTCTGAGTGAACATTATGAACAATTAGAAAAACAATAGTGATTGGGGATTACCCGCTCCCAATCAGAATCTATTTATAGATTTGATGCAGGAGATTGCCACAGAATTAAGTCTATCCAATTGCTGGATTTGTGGAGGGCTCAAATCAGTGGAGAAATGGTCATGGAAAGGTGAGAGTTTGACTCTGGAACAACTTTTAAAATAGGATAATGCCCACATTTCAAAAACCATACAAAGACCTGAAGGATGGATATTGGATGAAAGAATAATTGGAACTATTTGTATAAGCAGAGAAGGCAAAGAACATAATGAGTTAGTAGGATATACTCCCTGTATATCCACTCTAGCTGTAAACTCAAGTGACAAAACCAAGATTTGGCAGCCAGAGCCCCCAACTGAGTACTGGAGCCAAGGGAAAGAGGAAACCTGTGAGTGGCTGTCTTGGTTTGAAAGACAGGTATCTGCTAGGGAGAGGCGGGGCCTCTCTAGGAATGGGGAATTCTAATCCCTTCCCTCCAAGTTATTATAATTTAGAAGATTAAAGAGGCTTTTCAGTCAGAGGTATGGGGAAAGGAATAACAGTTCTTTACTAGTAAGTATAACAAGGCAAACAAACAACAACAACTACATCATTAATAATAAACAGAACCAGGAACCTTGAGAGGCTTTGTTTCACAAAGTCCGGGGCAGTCTGATCCCTTGGGACCCCGAGAGCACCAAGCTGGAATGGTGGAAACTCCTGGGCTGGTGGATGGAACGGCGAGAATCCCCAGCAGGCAGGGAGGTGTCCTGGCCGGTAAAGGGGGGGGGGTGTCCCGTCAAAGTGAGCAGTGCTGAAGAAGCCATGACGGATGGGCAGGGCTGGCCCAACTCCAGCAGGGCAGGTGAGGAGCTCTGAATTCCTGGGCACTCCAGCAGATGATGGATGGTGGTAGAATTCCCAGGACCAGACCCTCCGTTAACAGTGGACTCTTCATGCAGCTAGCAGTCGCCAGACCATCCTCTCTGAAACCGGGAGCAGAAGAAAAACCCCTCAGCTCGCGGAGCCCCCCCCCCCCCCCAAACTAAGTGATCTACCACCCTCACCACTTCTTTTGTGTGGGTCAAGTACCCTTTAAGCATCAGTATTCAGTCTCTTAGCAACTTATGGGGGGAAAAAATTCTATAGGAAAACTTAACCCCTGTAGTGGTGTGAGAATTGTTTTATTAAGTTATTAAGTTATTTTTGTAAGATTTTTGAGTTACTTTTGTAATGATTTAGTTCACTGTATACCCCTGTGTTCTGTACTGGTTTTCCCCTTATGAGTTAGGTTGCTTAAACAGACGTTTTCTGTCAATCAATCCTCCCCTGCACCTGTCTTTGTCACTCCCTTCCCCCACTCCTCGTGGTCGACCTGTCTGTCACTTTGGACACCTTCCCTGGCTTCTGGAAAACTCCAGGGAGGGGGTCGAGTGATAGGCTGGGAGCCCTTGGAATTCCCTCCCATCTTTTGTGGTTGGCCCCCTGTTGTAAAGTTTACACCCCCAGTTACACCCCCCGTTGTCGTGACTGGCTGAACCGGTTGTCAGCCACCCCTGTTTCCACCCCACTTTAAAAAGCTCGTGCACCCCTGGCCCGGGGTCTCTTCTGGGCAGCAGGTCACAGGGGCAGAGCTCCCAGCTCTCTCCTCTCCAATAAACCTCATTTAAATCCTGCCTGCAAGAGACCGGCTTTCTTCCTGCTGCTGAGGTCGCCATTGCTTCATCACCGTGCCCATCGCAGGGCAGAAGGAGGCTTTCTTAGCTAGCCACTTCGTCCTAATACGCTGCTGCAGTGACATCTAATGGACTGAGCTAGCTATTGCAGCATGATTAACACGCGATTCGGACACTGCGACAAACCCCCAACAGTGGCTTGACTCAATTAGATTATGTTGGCACAAGGTTTCCAGAGCTAACCCTTACCAATCCTTGGAAGGTCTGCAAGAGTACTGGAAAGAGCCAGAGAAGGTAAATATGAGATGGAAGGCACCTGATGGTATATATTGTATATGTGGAAAGAAGGCCTATAGTGAATTACCCAGAAAGTGGAAAGGATCCTGTACACTGGGAATGATTCAGCCTCTCTTCATCACATTACCCAGGACAGAGAGCAATTTATTTGGTACCCCTCTGTACGAAACACTAAATAGACAGAAAAGAGAATTAAGGAAAGAACTTCCTATGGCAGGTGGAGACCAAAGATGGGGAGAGGAAGAATTGCCAGCAGAAAGAATTATAGAATATTATGGTTCTGCAACCTGGGCCAATGATGGAAGTTTGGGTTATAGAATTCCTATCTATTTATTGAATAGATTAATAAGACTCCAAGCTGTGGTGGAGATTGTTTCGAATCATACCTCAGATGCCCTAGAGTTGCTCACTAGACAACACTCCCAGATGAGGGCTTTTGTATATCAGAAACCGAATACTTTTAGATTACCTGTTGGCAGAGGAAGGGGGAGTTTGTGGTAAGTTCAATTAATCTGAATGCTGTATAGAAATAGATGACTATAGGAAGACTATTAGGGGCCTAGCATCTGAAATTAAAAAGGTAGCCCATGTACCTGTGCAAAAATGGAATTCTATCCTCCAGGCCTCTTGGTGGGATCAGTTGTTTGGACAAGGAGCCTGGTGGAAAAAGGTGGCATTCTTTATATTATGTTCCATCGCTGGAATATTTCTGCCTTGCTTGATTCACTCTGTGGTACAGGGCATGCAGATTGCAGCCCTGCCCACATGTGATATATGTTTTGAGATAAATTCGTGTTTTATATATTACAAACTGTATTACAAGCAGAAGGTTTCCACAAAACTGTGGAATCTTTTCTGCTTGCCGAGACTAATTTGCAATCGTAGAGATTCCAGACAATGGCAGGCCGAAGTCCAAATTACAACGAAAAGGAATGGCCAAACAGGAGATGTCCCATCCATCAAGGAAAAGTCATCTGCCTCCTCCAGTGATTAACACATGATACCAATCTAGAAGAGGAAGACCCAGAGATGTTGCTATCAACATCCCAATGCCGACTTCTTGGAACCCCATTCAAGCGCCTGATTATGCCAGGAAGAAGCATTCGGAGCCAAGCGGCCAGAGAAAGAAAACATGTGAATATGTGTTGCAGAAACGAACTAACAATAAAACTGCCTCAGGGAAGAAAAACTGTATAAAACCTGCCCACTGAATCTAAGTGGTTGTGAACGGGGAGGACTGGTTCAGTTGTGGCCATCTCTGCATTCACCCAACTTCGATAACCTGGGATCGAGGCTGTCTCTTTTATTGTGGCTGTTTCAGATTGTTATTTTTAAAATGGCAGAATAAAATTACTCTATATCAAATTGGCTATTTATTGTCCATAACAATAATGTAGTGCTACCACAAGTAAGACTTCATTTAAAGAAATTATTTAAACAAATAGTGATTTGTACAAAATCTGTCTTCTTTCATGAAATAAATAATTTGCATTTAAACAAATTCCTCTGTAGATGAAAGAAAACAAGGTTACAATAAAGGGGGAAATATTTGGCATCAAACCATCAATACTTCAATTTTATTGTTATCTCAAAGAAAGATGGAAGATTACTTTCCAAACATATTTCTTAACAGGATAATTCTGTAATGAATGATAGCAGTCTGTGATAAGATTTAAACTTACAAAGTCTTGTTGCAAAATAAAAGTGGTGCTATGGGACTGAACAAAGTAGGATATTTCATCTACAAAAGACAGTGGCTCCTTCCCAAGGAGGACACTTTCCCTGATCAGGATTCTCCAGCAACTCTTTGCCTTCTCTTGAAACCCCACCTGCAAACTGATGGATGGATCAGCCAAGCAGGGATGGGAATTGTCTCATGGATTTCCCTCCTTGCTGAAATCTGGCACTGCCAAAACTGGCATTTTTAGCTGATCTTGTACTTTTGGGAGGTCATGTGAGGAGCATGTTTTCAGCAGGACACCCAAAGGGCTCACAGTGGGGTTAATGTTCGAGTAGTTTCATGCTTTCCTTTCGGGAAGTGCTTGTGATGCAACAGTTTACCACTGGTGAAAGGATTTCCTTGGAATAATTCAGATATTCACCTTTCTTCTTCAACAGGAATGTGGAGCTATTGAGGACCAGCTTCATACTGCTACTTTATTTGTAAAATTGATTCCTAAGTTTTAATCTTCATCTCTGATTCTATGGTGCTGTTTCCTTTAGAACTAAAGTGTAATACATGATATAAAAATTCATGCTGAAACCAAAGTAATGTTGTCTAATAAAAAAATCCCGGCATGAATATCTGTCTGGGAGATGTATATCCCAGAGAATCTCCATCCACAAGATTACATTGAAACCAGCCTGAATATTCTCTGGGAGATGTGTATTTCAGGAGATGTTACCAGAACCAATGTGAATATTCGTCTGATCTTTGCCAGAACAAATATAAATATTCATCTAGAAGGACTGCATCCCAAAGAAACTTTACGACAAAGAGAGAGAGACATGTCTCAACATATAAAACAAGACCACCGAAAAGAAGGGACCCCTCAAAAGGAATTGAGAGGGTATAAAAGGAACACTGATAACTGTATTTCATGAAACACGGTGGAGTGGTGCCAGAGAGCCCTTCCCTGTCTCATCCGGTACTGTTCGCCTGGCACAGTACCGAACTAATTTTTACTTGTGGTTTTTTATGATTGTATTTTTACTATGGAATAAATTCTTTATATTAATCAAATTGGCTATCAATTTATAACATAAAGCTACATTATATTTTATTGTATAATTTCTTTCCCTTACTTTGGCTTGCTGTGACTGGGGAGAAAAATGAGTTTGACTAAATCAGACAAGGTAACAGAAGCAAGGATAAATACTTAAAGGAACTGATGGGTGGGTGATAGTTATTTTTATTCCCAAGGACTCAGAACAACCACTACGTTTATCCTATTTTTAAAGGAAAAAAAAAAAAAAACAAACCACTTTTCAGGCTCTTTCAGCCCAGTCAGGGGTACCAGAGAAAAGTAAGGACTTGGTAACAAGGAGGATAGGCATGGGAGGAATGACAAGATTTGTCTTTACAAACAAGCCCTGGGTCTGCTGGTAGATAAAACTAGCACTGAGAGATAAGAGAAACAATGGGAAGGATTCTACTGATTGATGAATGGAAAAGAAGATACTTGCCTTTACAAACAAATCATGAAATTGAATATTGAAAGATGAAAGCAACAATGGGGAAAACCCATAAATCCCATAAAAATTAAAAATTAGGGGGGGTTATACATTAAAAGGGGAATCTTAGGCATTTCGGGAAGTCTGTACCTCTCAAGTACCTCAGCCAATGGGGAAAGAGAGAGGGAAATGCAGCCAGGAAATTAGGATAAAAAGGAGGCTGTGTCCTCCAAAAAACTGAGAGACCCCAGGGGAAATGCCCCATGGCCTCTCCCTTTATTCAAATAAAGTAAAAGGACTCCTCTGTCTCCTTTTTGGACATAAACCTCTGGTGTTTGTGGATTAATTTTCCTAACAGGCACAAGCTTTGGTAGACAAAGAATAAAGTGTGGACCCACAGGCAGAAGAAAAGGAGCAGAGGAATGTTTGATTTTGGGAGACCTGAGCAAACAGAAAAACCATCTGAACCTCTGGAGAAATACAAGTCAAAGAAAAACAAAGTGCTGCCTAAACTAAAAAATACTTTGAAGATTCCAACTCAACATTTTCTTGGCTGCTTTTCTAAAAAAAATCATGGGAAATAAGAATTGCTTGGGCATCACCTTTAGGTGAATCATCTCAACAATTGAATTGGGGCTTGTAGGGGGAAGATAAATGATGAAAGGAGGAGCTGTATAGATTTTTTTTTTTTAATGATGGTTCTCTCCCAGATTCTTCACTTTCTCATGACTGGTTTTGTTTCCTTTTTATTTAAAAAAACATTTTAACATTTTCTTTGTACTATAAAACTCTATGCTAGGAATACTAATGGGTGAAAAATAAATATACAATAACTATCTCCCTCTTTTTAAAAATTTTTGGTGTTTTGCATTTTTATATGTTCCTCAAGTTCATAATTTTCCCTGCTCGGTGTATAAAAATTATCAAAGGCAATAAAAAGGCAAGGAAACAGCATCCCTGATTTTCTAAAAAATATCCCATTAAGATAAAAAAGTGGAACAAATCCTTAAAATATCTACCTATCCAGGCTCTTTTCCATTTTTTTCCCATAAGCACAAGCTGTTTTTTCCATACCAGCACAAAGGGCATATTTACAGATTCAGTTTATGGGAGCTTTGTTTATGCACTGGGTGAGGATTAACAAGTAATTTTAATTAATATGGCAAAACCAAGTTCAAAGAAGGCAGAAAATTTGTAAATCTTGTAAGACCACTAATTCTGGCCGAGCTTTTAGATGCAGAAAATGTGCTGCACAGAATTTTCCATATTAACATTTTTCCTAAGGTTTACACACTGTAATCCTTTCTCCGTCACCATTTTTCACAGAACCTCCTGATTTAGTAGGTCTTTAATTATACCCTTGTGCTCCCAATGTTTAGTATGTCTTCATAATATTTCTGTAAAATGAGCATCACTGTTGTCATTTTAGGTGTTCATTGAGCAGAAAACCTGGAAAAGAGCAGGCACCTAAACCAAGAATTTGCTTTTCAGAGCAACTTTTACCCCTGCAAAACCAATGGCATCGATAGGAAAAAAAGGACACATATTTGGGTGGAAACAACTCGGATTTTGCAAGAATAAATCATGTCAAATTTCCTTTTGTGGCAGAATGAGCCTTGTAGAGACATGAAGCAGTAAATGTTACATATCTTGGCTTTAGCAGGGTTTTTGGAATGGTCAGACATTCTTGGAGAGAAACTGAGGGGACAAAGCCTCAGAACTGCCTGAGGAGCTCCTCAGGAATCTGCTAGTACACTTTTCCAACAAAATGAAAGGATCAGCAGGTATAGCAGTGTCCCCTCACGCCTGGTAGCGTGCAGGCTAGCTCAGTTCTGCACTGCCACAGCGAGGATCGGTCGGGGTTACAGGCAGGGCGAGTAACTTCCTCCCAGAGAGTTCTTGGTTCTCCACGCCAGCGAGTGGACCTGATGGAGTTGCGACTGCAGCGATGGAAAAAGGATCGACTCTCTTGAGCAGAGTAGAAGGTAGTTTATTAAGGGGAGTCCGGCAAGGAGCTCCGCCTCAGACCACTGCTGCCCAAAGAGAGCAGAGATCAAAGCCTGACAGCCACTTATAAACGGGGGAGGATCCAAGGGTGGTGACAACGGGTCAGCCAACCAGGGAACACGAGGGTGGTAACAGGGGTGTCAACTTCTGAACCATTAACAAATCACAAGAAGGTAGGAGGAGATTCCCCAGGCACCAGCCTATCATTCAACACCTCTCCTGGATCTTTCCAGAATCCAGGGAAGGGTCTTGAAGTGACAGACAGGGCGACTAAGAGGAGAGGGGGGGGATTGACAGGGACAGGTGCAGGGGAGGAATGATTGGCATAAAACGTCTGGTTATATAACCAACTCATAAGGGGGAAACTATTACAGAACACAGGGGGTTACAGTGGACTGAACCATTACAAAAATAACTTATAAATCTTACAAAAATAACTTAATTAAACAACTCTTGCACCACTACAAGCAGGGTTTTCCTGTGGCACTCTTTAACCTGAAGTTTAATAAATCTCTTATGAGGGTTGAACTTATCAAAGATTTAGGATGAACGATAGCAAGAAGTTCCCAAAGGGAGGATGGTCAAGCACTAGATCAACTGCAGGCTTTTCCACATTGGATTCTCCATACATTTTTCCAAGCACAAGTTGGATTCTTTCGGGACAAAGGGACAGATTCAATCCAGATCCCTTTTTGGCTGATGCAGTGCAGCCACATGATTTCATGCCTTGGAGCAGCGTCAGAGCCAAATTACTCGATGGGATGGGGAATTGCAAATACAAAAATTCCAGGTGAAAATGGGCTCTTTTCCACACTCCTCACTCCTTTTGAAAGGCCTCTGACTTTATAGGTGATACCAAAGTCTGGCTTAGAGCTACATCCTTTAAAACATCACCTAAATAACAGCATCATGAAGCGAGTAAAGCTACCCTGGGAAAAGGTTCTGTGGAGTGAGGTGGGTTTGCCCTTGTGGCTTCCTCAGTGTTTTCTAGACTCTGTAAAAAGCCAGAGAAATGGAAATAGCAGCTGTTGCTCTAAACTGTGTCACCAAAGCTATTCAGGCTTTGATTCCTCACCAGTTCCCAAATCCTTGTTTAGGAATTCTGAGAAATCCCTACAGAGTTCTCTTACCCGCACGATCTGCCAAAAGTCTGAGAACCTACAGACTGCTGGAAAAGGGAAAGGTCTTGGAACATTGGTGTGCCCCTACAGCTGGGCTCCTGACTGTGGAATCTATTCCCTGTCACACAAGGGAGCAATGCAGATGTTCCCAGCTGTAGCAGGAAATACCCACATCCAGCCCTGGCCCAGACACTTTCCCTGCCCGTAGAACCAAACAAGGGTAAGTCACTAATGGTGAGCTGGGCTACTCAGTTTAATGAGCTTGTACAGATGAACTGCAGCACAGTCTCACTTTGATGTTAATTCCCTCAAGGAAGGATTCCTTTCATGTCCCAGGCTACTGTTTAAACCACCAGACCAATCTACCAGCCCGTTTTAATTTAAATCTGTTATTAATGAAGGAGGTAGCATTTGGATCTGGTGGCAGGAGAAGAATATTTGGTTTATTTCATCCTGCCATCGTTTTTTTTTTTTTTTTTTTTTTTTTTTTTTCTAAAGGTTTGGCTCCTTGAGAGGCATTACCCAGGAGGGAAATACAGAACATGAGATTCTTCCTGGAGCTTGTCACTCATCTGCTGCAAACAGCAGCAGCTTTGTTAACCTGTATGTTCAACCTCCTCTTCTATATTGTAAAGAACATTACTGTGATCAATCAATCTTTTTTGGGGGCCACAAGTCTGCAAACTGGTTTCTTTGACAACTTAAATACACATCTCATGTCTCCTTCAAGAAAAATTCTGAGTTTCTTGATGAAAACTATAGAAAAAGCACCTGTGAGCTCATTGTTAGTCAAATTAGAGCCCTTGAAATATTACTTTCTATGGTTCACCATTTTAAAGGAGTTTAATAAGATGCATTTTATCAAACACCACTGTATTGTTCAAGGGATTTTAGAGAGACTGTCTCATCATTTTTGTTTCCCAAGCTGCAGATAACGTGAGAAAAAAACATACCAAGTTTCTCAGGAATTGTTCCATAGCTAATTCCAAACCAATCATTTTCTATAAAAGTGGTGGCGTAGAGGTTTTGTGGTTGCTGTATTTAATTTTTACAGGGCAAGTGTTGATGGCACACAGAGGAAGGGAACATATCCAGGAGACAAAGCAGCACAACAGAAGATTTAGGGTTTAAATATATGGGCTATCCCTAAAATTCTGTTACTAAATTCAGGATTTTTACTACACCATAGAATTATAGAATGGTTTCAGATGGAAAGGACCTTAAAGATTATCTGTTCCCAACTCCCCAAAGGGATGCCACCACTAGTTCAGAAGTCAGTGTAAAAATTTTTAAACTGTGTAAACAACTTCTTGCCATTTTAAAATAAACATAAACACTGTCTTCTTTTCTCCTCCCTGCCTACAGAAAACCAGCAGTGATTCTTTTATTTCAGTCCTGCAGAAATATTTACTGGTATTTCTGATTAAAGCATCACAAAATTAATTACCTGTTAAATATTTTAACATTGTGACTTTCAGAGGAAACTATTTGGAGTAGGGATATGGTCTGTCTAGAGGCTTTGTAATGGACACAAGTCTCAAATCTGATTCTGACTTCTCAGTGCTCCTATAGCCGAGCCAACAGTGATTTTACATGATTTCTACCACACAATCCACCAGAATGGGTCAGCAGTGTCCTTCCTGTTCCTTTGTTGAGGAGGTTTCCTTTTGGAAGGGAAATGGAGCCCAAAGGAGGGCTGGCACTGATGCACCTGGCTGTACCTGGATCCCTGTAAAGACAGAGAGTGTGGTTTGTGTTGTCACCAGCTCTGGCCTCGGCCCCAAGGAGGTGTCTGGCACCATAGGGTACCTGCCCTGTGCTGCCCACCTGGAAACATTGGCATTTCCTCCCTTCCCAGACCAAATGTATCCATCCTAGGAAATAAAACGTTTACTTCTTGAGTACCATAATATTGATGCAAATGAAGCCCTGGTCCTTCATGGAGCTTTTTGAGTTTCACTGGGCACAACCTCCTTGCGAGCCCAGGCTGCACAATCTGGTCATAGTGATGGCTATCCACAGAATCACTGGATGGCTGGGGTTGGAAGGGGCCTCTGGAGATCACCCAGTCCAAGGCAGGGTCACCTGGAGCAGGTGACACAGGAAGGTGTCCAGGTGGGTTTGGGATGTCTCCAGAGAGGGAGACTCCACACCCTCCCAGGACTCTGCCACCCTCATAGAAAGAAGTTCTTCCTCGTGTTGAGGTGGAACTTCTTGTATTGTAGTTTATGGGCACTGCTTCTTGTCCTGTCCCTGGACAGAGCCTGGCATCACCCTCTTGGAGACATTTACAAGGATTGCGGACTCCTTCCCTCTCTCTCTTTTCCTCTCTCCCCGGAATCTCAGGGATCGCTTTCCAGGAGCACTCCCAAGGGTTATGCCGGCCGGGCCCGCGGCCGGGGGGCGGTGCGGGATTCTGGGGCCGCTGGGGGCCGGTGCGGGGCTGGCGCTCCCGTGCGCGCCCCCACAGCGGGCGGCGGGGGCGGGCGCCGTCCGGGCCGCGCTGATTGCAGCGCGCCATTGGCCGCTGTCTGCGCGCACGTCACGATCATGATGAGAATTAATGATCAGGGCCGCTGATTTCATTGTGTGACGCCGGGACCGAACCAACCGAGGCCGGCCGAGCCCGGAGCCCC
The DNA here is from genome assembly GCA_037837765.1 of Delichon dasypus. Taxonomy (NCBI): domain Eukaryota; kingdom Metazoa; phylum Chordata; class Aves; order Passeriformes; family Hirundinidae; genus Delichon; species Delichon dasypus. The sequence goes on from JBBAXF010000012.1 coordinate 19,166,575, forward strand.
CGCGCCGGCCCCGCGCTACACGGTAAGCGCGGGGGAGCCCCCCCGGGGGCGAAGAGCGCGGCGGGGCCCCCGGGCGGGAGGGGCGCGGCGGGAGGGGAGGAGGAAGAAGAAGATAATGATGATGCCGGCAATGTGTCGTGTGTGTTCCCCCCCCCCACGGGCCAGGCAGTGGGGGTGGGGGGAGGCCCGCGCGGGCTCGCGCGCGCGGACCCGCCCGGCGCGCGCAGGCGCTGCTGCGCCTCCTGCCCCCCCTCCCGGCGCGGCCCCTAGCGGGGGCGGGGAGGGGGGGACAGTACCGGGCGCGCGCCGAGAGCCGCCGGGGAAACTGCGCGTGCGCGCGCAGCCGCTCCGCGCGCGCGAGGAGGGAACCTGGGCGCCTGCGCCGGCCGGGGCCGCTCTGCGCGTGCGTGCCGGGCCTGACAGCCGCCTCAGCCGCGGGTGCCTCAGTCAGTCACAGAAACATTACGGTCACAGAAACAACACGGACACAGAGCCCGGGAAACACCCCGGGATCCCGAGCACAGCCTGTCATCGAACACCGCCCGCACTCTGTGCCACGTCCAGCCTTGCCTTAAACACTTAAGGGACGGGGACTCTACCACTTCCCTGGGCAGACCATTCCAATGTCTGACCACCCTTTCTGTGGAGATATCGTTTATAATGTCGATGCCAAACCTCCCCTGGCACAGGTCCTGTCATCGTTAATTGCCTCATTCCCCAGTGCCTCAGTCACAGAATCCCAGAATCACTGAGGTTGGGAAAGACCTCTGAGATCACTGAGTCCAACCTGTGCCTGATGCCAAACTTGTCACCCAGCCCAAAGCACTGAGTGCCACATCCAAGCCTTCCTTGGACACCAGGGATGGGGACTTCGCTACTTCCCTGGGCAGCCCCTTCCAATGTCTTATCACCTGTTCCATGAAGAATTTCTTCCTAATGTCCAGCTTAAACCTACCTTGGCAAAGCTTAAGACTGTCTTCTTGTGTCATGGGTTGCCTCAGTCCTTAGTGCCCCAGTGTCCCCAGTGCCTCAGTGTGCCTGTGTTGGCAGGGGTGTGGAACAAGATGAACTTTAAGGTCCCTTCCAACCCAAACCCTTCCATGACTCCATGGTATTGGCCTGCTGTGGTGCCAGGCATGGCCAGTCATGGTGGTTGGACAGGGGGCCTTGTGCTGCCATGCTTTTATCCCTCAAGTGTTTGAGGATGAGGAGGAGGACGTGTCCTTGGCTGTGCTGTTCTGAAGGTCTCACCCCAGGAAGTTCCTGTGTGGCACTCACCTGCCCCGAGCAGTCCCCAGTCCTGTCCTCTTAGCCTGGGGTTTCTCATTCTATGGATAAGACCACACATAACTTGTGATCGCGCCATACAAAGCAATCACACGGAGACCAGAGATTTGCAGGGCAGAGTTGCTCCTCCAAGAAAGCCCAAGGCCGAGCCAAGGCCGAGAGCCTCTCTGCCTGTTTATTTCTTACTTTTTATACATTTGTGGGTCTGGTTGTGGATTGGCTTCTGGGGTTACCACCTCTCAGCCCAGTGGCCAGACCAGCTGTCAGTTACAATTGTTTTCAGGTTAGAAATATGTAAATAAAGGACAGGGAATGAAAAACAAAAGGTTTATGTTACCATGTGTGAGAAAAGTGAAAACTGCTCCTAATATTGTGCAGAAACTAAAGAATCTGACTCCATCTTACGAACAATCAGAAGGCTTTAAAAAACTCAGAAAAACCAGGGCGACATCTCACCCTTTTAACTTTACAAAAAAGAAAAACAGAAAAAGAAAAATGAACAAATTTACAAAGGGAATATATACAAATTCAGTCACTGTCTCTGGAGGAATCATCAGGGTGATCACTCGAGGATTCATCCACTTGGCGACTTTCAAGTTGATCATGGCTTCCACCTTGCCTGTCAGCTGAATTCTGCCTCTGTGGTCGCAGGTCAGGACGGACACACTTTGAAGGTAGCCAGCGTGTCCCAGTGTCCGTGGACACACACGCATACCCTCGCCCCATAGCGATTAGGTCATAGGGTCCTTCCCATTGCTTGGTGACTAAATTTCGGACCCGTACCTTCACTCGAGGCTGTTGCTCACTGTCCAAAGCCTGCAACGAGAGATGATGGTTCAAAATGACAGGATTATTTGAGTTCTGTGGCACCGTAAGGTGATTGATGGTGTACAAAGCCTTTGCCAATCGACTGTGTGGGGTTTCACCCTGCATTCCCCGTTTCTGCTTCTGAAGAACACGCTTGAGTGTACCGTGATTGCGTTCTACAATCGCCTGTCCCGTCGGAGAATGAGGGATGCCAAAGTTATGTGACACACCCCATGACTGTAGGAACTGCCGTACCTGCTGCGAGGCATAAGCAGGTCCATTGTCGGTTCTCACAGCAGAAGGTATGCCAAGAATGGCAAAGGCCTGCCTCCAGTGGGCAATGACATCACGGGCTTTCTCTCCTGTGTGAGCAGAAGCCCACATCGCAGAGGAGAACGTGTCCACCGTGACATGCACATACTTGAGCCGGCCAAACTTGGCGACCTGGGTAACATCGGTCTGCCAAAGCTCCAAGGCTTTAAGGCCTCTGGGGTTAACCCCTGCCGGCAATGGCGCACCAAGGGCATGACAGTCGTCGCACGACTCAACAGTCTCACGAGCCTCAGTGGCCGTCAGTTGAAACTGCTTCTGCAGCGTATGCGCATTTTGGTGGAAAAACCCATGCGATGCCTTGGCCTGCGTGAGCACGTCAGGCTGAGGAGCTACCCATGCTGGGTTAGCCAACTTGTCAGCCCTTGCGTTACCTTCCGCTACAAATCCTGGCAAATTAGTGTGACTCCGTACATGCAGAACGTAGTATGGATGAACTCTGGCCTGAATTGCACACCACAGGGCTTTCAGCAAATCAAACAAGGCAGGGTTACTGACCTCCTTCAAAACTGAACAACTCAATCGCTCTGCGATGTCGGCAACATAGGTAGAGTCCGTGATCAAATTGAAAGGTTCCTGGGAAAATTTCTCAAATGCCATGACAGTAGCCTTTAGTTCAACCAGTTGGGCTGACCCATCTTCATGGCTTTCCAAAACCTGCCACTCAGATCCATCCTGCCAGGTAACAATGGCTTTTCCTGTCTTGCCCGAACCATCAGTGAAGACGGTGGGTCCTTGCACTGGCTCTTGGCTATTTTTGGGTCGTAGAGAAAACTGAGTATTTTTGGCCACTTGTAATAGCTTGTGGCTAGGCAGATGATAAGTGATCTGCCCTGAAAAGCCCTCGAGAGCACTTTGCAGCGAAACATTGTTCGCATAGCTCCAATCAAATTCCTCCCTCTGAACCGGGAGTGTGATCTTTGAGGGATCTGCACCCATCAATTGCAAACAGCGTTGCCGGCACTTGATTATCAAGCGCGCAATCAATTCAAACAGTGCAGTCGCCGTCTTATGCGGCTGATGAGGCAGGAAGACCCATTCCAAGATGTGCAGAGGATCAGTCCAATCATCATTCCATTGGCCAATGATACCTGTAGGATGTAAATCAGGAGTGGTAATGAACACAGTGACATCAATGGAAGGTTCAATGCGGTACACCTGGCGAGCTGAAACAGCTTGCTGAACCTCCTCCAGCACATTTCGTGCCTCAGGGGTCAATTCACGAGGTGACTTTAAATCAGTGTCCCCTTTCAACAATTCAAACAAGGGAGACAGCTGTGCTGTGGTCAGTCCCAAGTAAGGACCTAACCAAGTGATGACACCTACCAGCTTCTGAGCATCATTCAGTGTCTTCACCGATTGCACAAATTGCACCTCCTGGCGACGGATTGTCCGTTCCAGAATTTTGACCCCTAAATATTTTCAGGGAGGTTGTTGTTGTACCTTTTCTGGAGCCACCTGCAGTCCACATGAATGCAGAGCATCCAACAACTGAGGCTGTATCCTCAGCAGCTCATCCTGGGTGGGCGTAGCTACCAAAATGTCGTCCATATAATGATAGACGTGAGCATCAGGAAACTGCTTGCGAACTCCAGACAAGGCACGGGCTACATACCATTGGCATAGCACTGGGGAATTTTGCATGCCCTGAGGCAAAAATTTCCATTGATATCGCTGCATGGGCTCGGCATTATTTATTGTTGGTACTGTGAAGGCAAATTTTGGTCTGTCTTCGGGATCTAGAGGGATCGTAAAAAAACAATCCTCCAGATCCACAATGAGGACCGGCCAGTCCGTGGGAAGCATGGTAGGCGATGGCATACCAGCCTGCAATGTCCCCATGCCTTCCATCACGGCATTGATCTTTCAGAGGTCTTGTAGCAACCTCCATTTCCCAGACTTCTTTTTGATACAAAAGACAGGAGTGTTCCAGGGACTGGTAGATGGTTCCAAATGCCCCTGATCCAACTGCTCCTGTACGAGTTCATGAAGGGCGACTAGCTTGTCATGAGGGAGGGGCCACTGGTTCTCCCAGATGGGTCTGTCCACCAGCCACCGTAAAGGAGGCGTGGGACACTGCGCCCTTCATCACAGTGGCCCCGATCAAAAATCCATCCCCATTCGCACCCCCCACGCGGCCAAAACATCCCTCCCCCAGAGGTTCTGAGCAATCTCAGTAACATGAGGCCAAATTATGGCTGTTTGTCCCTCCGGGTTTGTGATTGCCACAGGATTCTGGCTCACGTAGCATTGCTTCGTTCCTCCTAAGCCTGTGATAGATGTCTTTGCCAGGGTCAACGGCCACTGCGGGGGCCAAGCAGCCAGGGAGAGAATGCTCACGTCAGCCCCGGTATCTAGGAGGCCACGAAGGTGAATTTCCGATGGCGTGGCACCAGCCATGGACACGGTACACAGCATCTCAGGACGGTCTTTGGTCAGGACAGCAGTCCAGCGCACTTGAGGCGACCCAGTAGAGCCGAAGCCGCCGTCACCTCGCAAACGGTCCTCGGTCCTGGAAACAGAAGACTTAAAAGGAACAAGTTGAGCAATTCATGTGCCTTTTGGGATAGTCGCCGGACGGGGGGGGGGGGGGGGGGGGGCGGTGTGGAGACCATTGCATGAATCTGCCCTGAAAAATCCGCATCAATCAGTCCCAGGTGCACTATGATACCCTGAATGGTGGCACTGGACCTCCCCATCAGGAAGGCACTCATGCCATCACCCAAGGGACCAAAGGCATCCAGGGGAACCTTGTGTATTTTGTCCAAATCAATCACGACAGACTCGGCTGTGCAGACATCAACACCTGCTGAACCGCGGGTGCTGGCTGCAAGCCTGCTGAGCAGATCTCCATTGGTTGGGGCTGAGGCAGAGACATTTGTGTCGGCACGCATCTCTCCTTTGCGCTCCGCGTCACATTTCCTGAACTGACCAACGAATGACCATTCATGTGCACCGTTGCCTTACACGTGTCCACAGTGTGATTTGGCCTTCCACATTGTGCACAAAGAAACAAGACAGCCGTAGGCTTCTGTGCCTTTCTGTCCTGTTTCTTCCTGGCCCAAGCACCCCCTTGCTGCCATTGCACGCCCTGGGGAATGATCCAGGCGGGCTGCACAGCAGCAGCCACAGCTGGCTGCATGGCTGTAGGCATGGCAGGTTGGACCGCTGTAGCCACCGTCGGTTGGACAACTGTAGCCACAGCTGGCTGTACAGCCGTAGCTACAGCAACCACCTGTTGGCTGGAAGGGGTTACCCTCGCACAGGCCTCAACCATCTGCGACATGGGCGGGTCCCCAGGAAGCGCCTCAATTATCCTCTTGCAAACAGCATTGCAGTTTCTTCGAGCAAGGAACTGAAGCATGAGCTTCCTTGCTGCAGGATCACTCACCTGCTTCTCAACCGCAGCAGTCAGCCATCCTGCAAAGTGCAGGAAGGGCTCATCAACTCCCTGGACAACCATTACAAAGGACTCCTGTGGAGTAGCCAGCTGTATGGTCTGAACCAGGGCTGCCATGCCTGTCTGCTGGCACTGCTCCTGGACCAAGGGCTCAAAACCAGCCTGCCCGTCAGCCCTGGCATAATTGCCTGTTCCCAGTAGCATATCGGTATTAATCGTATGTCTAGGATCGCCAGGACCCAGTGTCGCATTCGGTTCCACCGCTCTGACTGCCAGCGGAGTCCATTTATACTCAAAGAAGTCATATTTGACCGGTGGAAAAAGGATCCAAGCCAAGCTCCGAATGTCAAAGGGCATCAAAAGACTGGCATTAAAATAACGGAGGATTTGCATCACCTTGGCTGAGCCCAGACCATACTTCCTGACTGCATCACACAGCTCTGCCAAGGCTTGCCAAGCCAAGGGTTTATAGGTGTTATGAGTAGTACCCTGAAGGACAGGGAAGGCCTGAAGACCCCCAGATGAAGCAGCAGCACCTGCCATATCCTGCCCTGTGGGCCCCACAGGGTCAGAGGCAGGCACTCGGCTGGGGACCGGCTGAACAGCAGACACTGCATGTCCAGCAACACCATCAGCAGAATCACTCAGTCCTTCAACCTTAGCTTTCACCTCCCCCCAGAATCGCCCGCGGTCTTTCGGGCATACAGTCACTTGACAGGGGGGAAGTCTCCACCAGGCTGTAGAGGAAGAGCCAACAGCGTGGGGCCCTTTACTCTTGTCAAAGACCGGCCGCATTCTGGCCGTGTCCCCATTCGCGCTGAACGCAAACACCCCGACGCCTGCAGCTGCCGTAGCGCTCGCAGTGGGAAGCGGAGGCAGAGCTGGGCTAGCCGCTGCTGCCGGGCCCACCGCATCCGTGGCAGGGCTGGGGCCCGCCAGCAGCGCCGCGGCACCGGCCGCTGGAGACCGGTCAAAAGGCTCCATGGCAGGCACACATCCCGGCGCAGCCAGGAAGCATGGGCTGCAGTCAGGCGGAGACGGCGGAAGCACCTCGGCTACCGCCGAGGTCGCGCCGGCTCCCGCCTGCAGCCCATCAGAGCTGGCCGCGCCGGAGTCTCTCCCTGCCCTGCGAGCACCGCCCCCCGCCGCAGCCCACAGGGCCGGCGCGGGGAACGGACGGTCCAGGACCTCCCCGAGAAGAGTCCCAGCGGGGGGACCGAGGCCTGCAGGCACCGCCACCCCTGAGCGGAGCAGAGCTGTCAGCCCACCCACGGGGGCGGCATCCATCAAAGAACTGACCGGGACCCCACCTCCGGCAGCGCCCACGCCCCGCGCTCCCTCAACAGGCAGTGCGGGGACAGAAGCAGCCAACAGACCCCCCTCCGGGCCTGGCCCAGATGGCAAGGCGGAGTGTGCCGCTCCACCCAGCTCCATCGGATAGGTGATGGACGTGCTGCAGCACGGACACCACACAGTGACCGAATCCCGGTCAAACATCAGTGGGGGTCGCGCCTCTGGGTCGCGCCCCTGGGTCGCACCCCCGGGTCATCCCCCTCCACCAATGGCGGAAAAGCATGGAGGGGAGGCGGCCCCGACCTGTTCTGGTGGCGCCGCGGTGCGGGGACAGGTGGGACCAGCCCCGGTCTTGCGGGGTCCCGCCCCCCCGCTGCCTGAGCAGCGCCGACAGGCTCGGGACATGCCTTCCCCCTCAGAGAGCAGAGCCAGAGCCCAAGAAGGAAAGACCACCCGGCGCAGCGACTGGGGAGGGAGGGGGAGAGTCCGTCTCACAAGGGAGCTGAAGTTCAGGCTCAGACAATAATTCTGAGTCCGATATAATGACCCTGCCCCCCTCCAGCCCCCTATCCAGCTTCGAAACGGGGGAGGCAGCCCACGAGGTCTGCGAGCTGGGGGGGTCGACCTCAACACAGCCCCCTCAAATAATTTCCACTGCACCAACAAGCGTGCAACTTCCTCATCATATTCTTTTTCGAGTGCCTCCATCAGACATTCCCCCAGGAGGGACCACACTTCCCGACTGAGCACATCATCTGGCGTGGGAAAGAATCCACGCTCTCTGCCCCACGCGAACAGACGCTGAAGCCCCTCCTGAGAGACCTGAGTGTGTTTCTGCTCCAAGAGGTCCCCCCAAAGCTCCAACACCAGAGCGTCCTGCATAGCAGGCACACAACAGGGAAAGAGGGGAAGGAAAACCTCACCAGACTGTTTCTCTCACATGTCGGGGGCTCACCAAATGTGATCGTGGCACACCAAGCAATCACACGGAGACCAGAGATTTGCAGGGCAGAGTTGCTCCTCTGAGAGAGCCCAAGGCCGAGAGCCTCTCTGCCTGTTTATTTCTTATTTTTTATACATTTGTGGGTCTGGTTGTGGATTGGCTTCTGGGGTTACCACCTCTCAGCCCAGTGGCCAGACCAGCTGTTAGTTACAATTGTTTTCAGGTTAGAAATATGTAAACAAAGGACAGGGAATGAAAAACAAAAGGTTTGTTTATGTTACCATGTGTGAGAAAAGCGAAAACTGCTCCTAATATTGTGCAGAAACTAAAGAATCTGACTCCATCTTACAAACAATCAGAAGGCTTTAAAAAAACTCAGGAAAACCAGGGTGACACATAACTCACCTAAAGTAGTGCTGTGTCCCCCCAACCGGAGTCCTGAAGCAGCTCACATGTTCAGAGTAACACTGCATTTTAATGTTTCTTCCAATTTTTTCTGACATAGGTCTTACAAAACACATACACACTTTATTTAAAACTTGTGGCTAATCCAGCTGCAGTCAGGAGTCTCATTTGCATCAATAAAGCAGGATGGGATGCATAAACCTGCAGTGTTGTGGTCATGGGTTATTATGTTATCAAGTTACTGAGGGCTGTCTAATTTGTCCCTGTCTTGGGTTGCAATATGTAACCAAAAGTGTGTATTCTGTTTTCCATCTGTTGAAACTGGTTGGGGAGGTGTTTTCTTTATGTCTTGTATAACCCATTCCTCATAACTCCAGGGGGGAGGGGGCGGGTGTCTTCTGTTAATGGGCAGCTGTTAAAACCAGGTGGGGCAGTGTTCTTATCTCTTCCACAACCCATCCTCCCTCCAGGGGGATAGCTTCTGTTAATGGGCCATTAAGGCTCACCACGACTGATACAATTACATCATCTTGTGAGATGCTTCACTCAGTGGGAGGAGCCAACCATTCCTACCTAGCTAAAAACTGAGAGTCAGAAACACCAGGGCAGCCTGTTTTTCCACTGGATTTCCTGGAGGAAGACTGGACCCTTCTCACCACCACTGGACCCTTCTACAGGATCATCTCTACTCCAACAGAACCACATTTGTTACTCCAGGAAAAACATGCTTTTTCGGCTGTCATAGGTTATTCTCTGCATTGCCAGAGACACCAACATATTTGGCCAAGGCTGCTTTGTTTTATTAGAGCAGGCAGATGTTGAATCCTTAAATACAGCTTTGCCACCTCTGTCTTTTATTAAAGTGAAAATTCAACTTACATTCATGGAATTTGTTTGCATAATGCTTTACCTGATTTTTATTAAATTTCACAGAGTTCTTTTCTGTAACAAACTCTCTTTTCAGTGCCGATGTGTTGCCAACTGTGGCAATGTGTCCTTTAGGAGTGAAGCCTCTGCGTAGGCCCCAATCAGTCTCTCCAGTGGAAAAGTTGCTTGGAGCAACTTAGGCAAGCAATCAAGCTCTCACATCCACACACGCCACGAGGCTAGCTCAGCAAAAGAGAGGCAAGAAGGCCCTTTGCATAAGATCAAGTTCCAGCAAGGTTTATTCCAGGTGCTGAAGGGAATCCAGTGCAAAGAAGGGGTGATCATGTGCCTTGCTCAGGCTGAAGTATGATTTACAGCATCCAGTGACCTTGTAGCACAGGGGTGGAACTGAGGGCAGGTAAGGTCGTTGTCCTATAGGGAAGACAGGTCTGGTCACTGGGGTCCCACAACCAATGGATTAACAAGGAAAGAAGAAACCAGGAGAATTTGGGTATTAGGGAGAAGAGGCAGGGGTAGAATTACAGCATGTAATCCTTCCAAGGCCAAAACCTGGGGGTTATTTCAATCGGCTTTGGGGACTCCACAGCTTCCCAAAAGCTCACATGCATGTTTTCTAAGCTTGGCAAGTCAAGATCAAAATGAAATTATGATAAAAATCCATGTGGATTTCTAACTTGGAATCTGAGGTTCAAGACAAAGGTGAGAAATCCTGAAGAGACTGGAGTGCTCTGTAGGTAGACAGATTGGGAAAAGGAGTTCATTTCCTTGGAAGTTACTGAGGTTGTTTTGAATAGTCTGTGATGAAGGTGTGTGGCCTGCTGAATCCCTTCACACTAATGTGGCTGCCTCAATGTTCAGTAATTTTAGCACTTTGCAAGTTACTTCCTGTATTAAAGAAAATATAGAAGTTCATATCTTGTTCTAATTATGAAAACTGATGCTGAACATGTAATACTTCCCCCCAAAATAATCAGCATAATCCTTTGATGAACCTATCCTGTATTAGTCTCAGAGTCAGTAGCATTATGTTCTTACAGCTGTTTGAATACTCAGTGTAGGTAAATTCCCAGGTATGACAGGCATGGGAAGTGAGCAGAACTTGTTGCCTGTGTAGGTGAGATATGAGGAGGCATCTCTTCCTGGATTAATGGGATTGCTCTGGACTCTGGTTTTCTAGGGGAGCTCCCAAACATCTACCAATTGGTCTATTCAACACAGGGTACTACTTTGGATATTCAGAATCAGCACTTAAGAACTGCCAGTAGCAAACTGATTTCCATCTGCACTTTACAGGTGACATTATATCAGAGCTTTGAACCTACCAGAGACAGAATATTGCCAGATGTCCTTCACACTGGTGTGAAATCGGTGGAAAATGGTACAGAACTGTCTGTTGACTGAGGATTTGGTATATGCAAAACACAAAAAGCTTTAATAAATCTCACCTGTTTATTTGAAGGTTTAGATGTTGGAATGTAAACTGCAGTTATGACTCAGTTAATAACTCTGTGGCTGGAGCATCCTGTAATCTGTTTATTTAAATCAGTTTCTGATGGTCTCTGCAGGGATTCTTTGAGCTCTGCTTTACTGGATTCAAGGCAGAGGCTATCAAGGAATCTTACCAGGACTTTGGTTGTCAGGTGTAGTTCATGAGTGATTAAAATCCACTGCAAAAATTAGTTATTAAAGTAGAGCATGACCTCTCCTGAGTTTAGCTGGGCCAAGCCTATCATGCAATGCTCAAGGGTTGATCTGAAGTTCAAGTGATTGAATCAAAACGCTCCACCCTGTCTTTATCTAAATTACAGATGTCAAATGCAACAATGAAAGTATTTTAACATGGAAGTGACCTTGGATGCAGAAATCCACAATTAAAAAATGTGTCAAGGACCTGACAAAGGTCTTCCCTTGCAGGTCATCAGGTCTGGCTTTAAAAATTTATCTTGCCATTGGAATAGTGTTTACTGCAGTTGATGAACTGTTTGGAGAGCATGATGTGATGAGCCTGTCTATGGAAACACTGGAGCTTTGGGATGACTTCAGCTGGATCTGGAAAGATGGAAGTTGCAGAACAATTTCTGATGAGGTCATTTGTGGGAACTGAGCTCCACTAGATAAAACAGGAGCACTGGTACTGAAAGAGGAGTAGACAGGAGTGGAAGCTGGGTCCTGCCAATCGTGCAGGAGGAAAAAGAATCACAAAATTAACTCTTCTGTGTTCCTTCAAAGTGATGTAAATCAGTTGGTGGCCTTGTCATTGTGTGTCCACATGGGAGATCTGAAGGCAGTTCTCAACATGAGAAAGTAGATTATTATGAACTTTATTCATTTGTTAATGGACTAATAATTGTCTCCTCTGTTGCTTGCTATAAATTTCTTTAAGGAGTAGATTATTCAGAGCAAGAGTCTCTTTTGCCCAGCTCTGGCTGTGACTAAATAAATGTTCTGGGGGAGGCAGAACTTGGGCAAATCTAACTTGTAATGCAGCTGGTGCTAGATTTAGTAATGCACTGGATTGAGAGGGTGAAAAAGAGTTGAGTGAGAACAGAGGTAAAAAATATGATTGAAAAATCATCTTCTATTTTATCTGTTAATTCAAAGAAACAGTAATTTTTACAAATTGGTAATTACTGATTTTTTTTATTGCCTGTTGACATAGAGAGGAAAGTAAACTCTGAAGTCAAAGCTCTGGCCTACAAGCATTTTACTCCAAATTCTAGATATCAATCTCTTTCTTTATACAGGCCTTTTGAACTCTTAACATCCATTACCGTTACATAGTATAATCATCTTGGTGAATAAAGTGAAAGCAGTTGGATGTCTGCTTATGCTTTTGAGCCCTGAATTTTATTTGCTTTATGTTAGAAGCAGCTCTTGTGCAAAGATTAGGTAGATCACCCCTCTCCTCCTTTCTATTCAGAATTTTCAAAAATGCTTGGCTACAAAGGGTTCCCTCATCCCCTTTATTTTCCTACTGGATGATGGCAGGTTTCCTGTCCTTTGGTTCATTCTGTATTATTGTGATGCATGTACTGGATTAAAATAACTTGTGACTGGTGATGTTTTTGTTTCCCAAAGCACCAAGTTGAATGCAGGTTGTTCCTGGCCAGCACTTGTATCGTCTCAGTTGGTGGCCTCCTGTCTGGGAAAAAGAAAGGCCCTGTCTTGGAAGTCTGTGATGATGGGGCTCTTCTTTTCTGATATCTACCCAGAGGATAACATTCTTTGCCTGTGTAGATTGTGTAACAAGAGCATCCGTCTCCAGTTTGCCGTTAGGATGCTGTTGTGCATTTGGTAATATTGATAATATTAGCAATAATGTTTGCCTTTCCCAAGCCAGGGCATGAATTTTCACACATAACAAATCAGTGTCTGGTTTAATGTGTTCATCAAAGTGCTGCCCTGTCCAGGCCACCTCCTGTGTCCTCACAGTGAAACTCAGGGGGACCCAGTACTGGGAACTGACCTGAGGAGTTGCTGCTGGCCAGGGAGGAACCTGGGCCTCATCCTGGTTGAGTTCCTGAGCACCACTTTGGACAAAGCCAAGGAGCAGGAACACATCCCAAGGTCCTGAAGCCAGCATTGGTTATATCCCAGAAAAACAATCCTTACATGTTCTTAAAAATCTGTATTTCCAGCCTTCAGGGGGTGTCACAGCAGCAGAACCTTTCTCAACCTGGGACATGGGTGTCCCTCCTCTGTTAAACTGGAGCATTTATTAAACTGGGTGGGCAGCACCAGGGCTGCCCAAAGCCCTTCCTTGGGGGTTTTCCCCCAAATTGGTCTTTGGTCCTCGATCCTTGTGACTCTGCAGCTGGAAGTGCCAGTCCTGACACAGCAGAAGGACCGGCTCTTGTGGAGTGAAGGAATTGGTGAAGTTGGAGACAGTGGAAACTTTACTCATGCCAGAGTCACCTTGATTTTATACCAGGTTGTGTCTGTTTTTTTGTTCTTAGCAATGGGAAACAGACCCGCCGATATTGGAGCTGCTGATGTTTCTGTTTTGCCTAATGCCTTTATTTCATTTATAGTTTTAAGGGAGAAACTTTTTCTTTTAAAGTAGAGCCTCATGGGCTTAGCACCATCATGAAATATTTATTTATTTATGAAAAGCAGTCACTGTTGTTCCAAATGTCCAGTTCACCTGTTCAGCTTGAGTCTGTCACAATGCTGATTGCAAGAGGCTTTCTTGGAAAGTCAGGGAGAGTGTTGGTAAAAGGTTCTGTAGAGAAAACATGTCAATCCTCAGCGTTATCACAGGCACAAATGAGAGCCGGTGCATCCTGCAAGTGTTACAGTTTCCATTCCAGCTTTCATAGTATCTCCTTTTTCTTTCAGATGAATCTGCGTTCTGTATTTACTGTAGAGCAACAAAGGATATTACAGCGTTACTATGAAAATGGAATGACAAATCAAAGTAAAAATTGCTTTCAGCTCATTTTACAGTGTGCACAAGAAACTAAACTGGATTTCAGCGTGGTCAGGGTAAGTACTGGGGCCTTCCAAATTTCTTAAACATACACATTCATTGCTTTACATAAAATAGAGAGGTCTGGAGTCTCTATCCTTGTCTTAAATCAGACTTCAGTGTGTGTGACATTCATTTTTACCCAGTGAGCCTATTTAGAGTTTGTTTTCACTGAAATATCTTCATATGACTGTTGAATTTAGCAGGGGCCTGGATTGAACAAGGAGTCATTTTTGTTCTTTGTCTTTTGTTGGGATTTTTAAAATTATTATTCATAAAAATATAAATTGATTTGCCCTATAGAAACTTTGAATGATGTATCAAAGCAAGGTCTCGTTATCAAGAAAGTATTTTCAAGCTAAATAAGTTTCTATAAATTAATGTATTTGGGGGAAACAATTGTGAAACTATTTCTTTTGATGCACTCTGTCACACTTGTATTCCACATTACAATCATAAACGTTGTGGTCCCTTGTGTTTATTTACAGTGAGAACATTCTTTTCCTATAAAACAAGAATGTCCCAGTACTAACAGGAGCTCTTCCAGAGTCTATGAATTCCACAGGAAGGGAAATAATAATCCCTTTGTGAAACACTAGACAACAAAATGGCTGTTGTCTGAGGGCAGAAATAGAAATTCTGAGGCATTAGATGGAAAAATAACAAAAGGTAGTGGAGCTCCCAGGAGCTGCTGTGACACTGGACACTGACGAGGAGCAAGTGGGACCAGTCTAGGTTGGTTTTTAATTGGTTTAACAGTGGCACATTGACAATACCATCCCTGCTCCCAAGTTCTTACCTGGACTCCCCTCCCTCAGAACACTCTGGAAAGATTAAAAGTTACTTTCTCAGCTCAAGGTGGTAGAAGCTATGAAAGTCAGCCAGGGATTCAGGCTCCTGGGGCAGGCAGGCAGTTGTAACAGGAATCTGGATGCTGATGGTGCAGCCAGGGCTGGTTTGCTATTTTTGTGCTGATTGAATGTCCTAGAGGAGGCAGCCCAGCTTCCTTCTCCTTGCATTTCTCTCCATCTTCATGATTCCTTTCCCTCTCCATTTTCCTTCCTGCAATCAAGTATCATTCCTTGTGTTCCCTTTCTGAGCCCTGATTTGCAGCACTTAAACTTTTTCTTACTTAGGAAGTGCAATGGAAACAGCACCAGTGTTTGTCCTGCATTTGTCATATTTTAACATGATCTTACCTTTCTCTTCTTTACACCCCTCATTTCTGCTTCTCCTAATGCCCTCTTTTTCCTTTTTTTTCCTATAAAACTCTTGGTCAGTGATAAGTTCTTTGCAAAATGATACTTGAGTTGCAGCTGGCACTTGCAGATAGGATTATAATAGGCACATGAATTCCCTAAATACAATTGGTCAGGAGAATGGGACTCTCAGCAGAGGCAAAGCTGACCAGTAACTGATATTCTACTGCATGTTACAAATTGTGCCTCAAATTAGACGTTTTATAAAATTTGACAAAAAAATTAGTAGAATGGAATTATGTATGGTAGGAATGTTTGTTTTTCTGTAGGAAATCAGTCATGGTGGTGTCAATGAAATAAATCTTGAGGGTAACTTCAAGACAGGAGGTACAAGAGTCTCAGGATTTTTGAGAAGCTGGGGGCTTTGGAATTGAGGCTGGGGTTGTCCTGTGCATGAGTTGTGGATCCCAAGGAGGAGAGGCCTGTATTTCCACCCTGTCATGTTCACGGCATAATCAGTACATGATTTACGTATTTGTAAACTTAAATCTCAACTCGAACACTTAACATGTCATCAGATCTGCTTAAAAATGGAATTGCTAATTTTTTTCTGCCTCTTTGACGCCTTGTTTTGTGTTTGTTGTCATTGCTGCCATTGTTTGCAGACATGGGTTGGCAACAAGCGGCGGAAGATGAGCAGCAAGAGCGCCGTGGAATCTGGGGGCACCCCCCCAGGGACTGCCCCTGCCACGCCCTCCATGTCCTCAGAAGCAGCAGTGAGAAATGTGGTAAATATTGCTCGATCCCAAAGCCAGCAATCCTCTTGGACCTCTTCTAACAACGACTTGATAGTGACTGGTATCTACAGCCCTGCCAGCTCATCGGGCCAGCCCAGAGCCACCAAGCACACAAATGCCTCTGTGGCAAAGCTGCACAAAACCTCCATCCCACGGCTTCCAGGCAAGAGCGATGCAGACTTCCAGCAGCAGCACATCTCTCTGGGACGGCAAGTACCCCACTGTAAGAACACTTCCCTCTTAGTGGGGGAAAAGACCATTATCCTGTCCAGGCAAACGAGCATGCTCAATTCTGCAAACTCCATCTACAGTCACACGAAGAAAAGCTACGGTGGCTCCTCAGTGCCGACGGCGGAGCTGGTGTTACCTCAGAAACCCATGATTTGTTACAGGCACTGCAAGGCTGAGCCCTTGGGGTGCCAGCGCTTGCAGAAACCCAAGCATGCAGCCCTAGCATCACACATGCCCCCCGGGCCGAGGGCTCACCCCAGGGACCCCGCGTGTGGCACCCAGAACCTGGAGATCCGTGAGGTGTTCTCGCTGGCGGTCACAGACCAGCCCCAGCGGCTCGTGGCGGGGAGCGCGACGCAGAAGCATCCCTCCCTGGAGGGCAGCTGCCTGTCCATCGCGATGGAGACAGGTGATGTGGACGACGAGTACGCCCGGGAGGAGGAGCTGGCCTCCATGGGAGCGCAGATCCAGAGCTACTCCAGATACTGTGAGGGCAGCGGCTCCGGCCGCTCCGGGTACAACCAAAGCGTGGCCGGGCCGGGCCGCAGTGGGGGCTGTGGGGCACAGCTGGGCAGTGCCAGGGATGTGCCTGACAATCTCCTCTACCACAGCAGAGAGTTCCACCTGCCTGCACGGACCTCATTGCACACCACATCCAGCATGATTTATAACACTGCGAATGCAGCCAGAAGTACCTTTTCTCCTCATTTCACATCTTCAAGTCAACTGCGGCTGTCACAAAACCAAAATAATTACCAGGTAATCCATCAGTTTATCTCTGTTTTCAAAACTCAAAGCTGAAGTTGTAGCTAAATGCTGTTTCCTTTCAAAGTTGGTAGCTATTAAGTAATAGGTTCACCTTTCTGCAGGCTGTGCTCCTTTTATGCCTTTCAGTGGAGATAATTCCTTCTCAAACCCAGTGCAGGCAGCACTGCAGTGTGGTAGCACTTCTACCTGTCCAACTGAGCCCCTGGTAGCCATATTAAAGATCAATGAGGATTGGCTAAATTTTGGCTGCAGGAGTCATACCTACAAGCTGGTGGTTGCTCAAGCCTGTGTTGTCCTGCCCTGGCTTTCCAGCATATGCCATGGCCATTCTATGGGTGTTCCCCTGTGGACACACATCACACATGGCACAGGACATGGTTTCATGCTGACATTTGTATGTTTGCTCAGCCCATTGATGTCAGCTTGGAATCCTGTACCCCCTGTGCAGGTGGTAGTCTCTGGACCTGTGTTCTCTCAGGGATTAGGATCCCCTGTCAGGGAGTTAACTCAGCTTCCTTTTCCATAGCATCTAATTCAAATAATCAGTTTTGCATTCAATCCCTTTATTCCTCTTCCTGTACTAAAATCCCTTTAGTGATACTGAGGGGAAATTAAATGCAGATCATTGAAGAACTAAAAGATGTTTAGGAGAAACTGCAACACTTGACACATTTTTTTAGTTTTTGATATTACAAGGGGAGAGATACTTGTGCAGGAAACATCCAAATTGGTATTTTTCATGGATTTTTACACCATCTGGCATGATATAGCCTGGAGACACTGAGGTAAAAGTCTTTTAAGGCTGACAGGATGTGATTTTCTGTGTGTCACCTGTATGCATTTGCCTGTTATTGCCTTTTTATTTTATCCTGAAAATAAACCATGTTGACAGCATATCAGCTTTTCCTGTGCTTTGCTCACCAGGATAGAGAAAGACTTGGTGAGTCATGTTTTTGTAGGGTTTTTTAGTTTTTCTTTTCTTTTTTCCCTGACTTGTTCCTATCGCATGTGACAATTTGAAAGAAAGCTTCTGCATCCAAGTCAGTGCCACTTTTCGCCTACATTATTACTTTTCTGGGTAAACCAGAGGTTTGATGAACAGAGAGTAAATTCTGGGGAGTAGATGGCACATCAGATGAGCTGTTCTCTCCTTTACTCTCACACAGTCTTTCATTGTTTGCTGTTAGTTTTCTTACTTGGTTATAGAATTCTTGATACGCTGTTTACTTTTGCCATCCCAGTTTCACAGGAGAAGAAAAACTGTAAATGTGCAGATCAGTCCAATAAAGGGTTGGTAAAAGTGCTTACAATTGAGTTAAGGACATTTTTATAAGTTTCATGGAGGGAAATCCATTACTAATGCCTCCATCAGCTGTGTGCTCATGGTGCTTTATTTCACTCTTGAAAAAGCATCAGAGAGATTGATTTCTTGTATTTTAAATTTTTTTAAAATGAAATTCAGAATAACTTTGTTTTGGGGTTTTATGGGGTAGTGTGGAGGTTCTTTAGAGAAGACCCAGACGACCATCGATGGCAAAAGGCACAGAGTCTGCTCTTTCCAGGGGGGGATCATGGCTTTATCATGGGTTCCAGCCCCTTGAGCTCCTTTAGCTCCTTCCCTGTCCCCTTCCAAGGCGAAAGAGCCCGCCCTGCCCTCTCTCAGGGCTTTTACCCGGGGGGAAGGGGCTAGAGGCAGGGACAAGCCACTACCCAATCAGGGACATGGTGGGAGTGGAACAGAGTTGGGTTACATTCCAATGTGGGGGATGGGCGTGGCCGAGCAGGGACAAACCACGGGATACAGTTTCCAAGGGGAACAGGGGATACAACAGAAAACATTACAAAACCCAATATAAAAATGAAACACAATATAAACCCAATTAATGCACTGTAACAGGGTAGGAACTGAGTCTTTTTGAAGAGCTAGAACCGTTCATGGTAGATGATATTTTATCTGTTTGTGTGGTGTTTTATGGATCACAATAAGGTCTCTGGAACTTTGTTGGGTTTTTTTGGGGTTTTTTTGTTGTTGTTTTTTTTTTTACTTTCCCCTATTGTAACAACATACCTGTTTTTTTGATATGTGAGGAATTCATCTATACCCTAGCTGACCTCTATGCCTGTCTCAGACACCCTGTTCTTTGGATTTGGAATGTGGATGGAGGGAGCTTCTGTTTCCTGTCATATCCTTTGACATTCCAGAGTTGTAAACCTTGGAAAAGCTGAGCAGGATGCTGTTAATTCCCTTATTGCTGTGAGCATGCACCCTGTGAACCCCTGAGGTGACACTTCTGGGTATTAGAGACTTTCTAAGGTGCTGTCTTGAATCCTTTTAGGCTTGTACAGGATGACACTTCATTTTTTTGTAGTCAGTTATTTTATTGCTTATGTTTAGCTAATTTATCCATCAGCACAGAGATGAAAATCCTTAAACTTGGGGAAATCTTGAATTTAAAGAGATTAAACCTGAGCTAAATGATTATTGGAGTAGTTGAACATTCAAGTAGATGCTTCTTCAAAGTCAGGACTGCATGATTCATGTTTTGATGAAGTAATTACTGTCATATATTGGTGGAGCATCTAATTAGCAATTAGTTATAGCTTCCTTACTGGTTCAGTTAATCAAATTCATGTTAGTGTAACTTAAGACTAAATTTAATTAAGTGATCAATTTTAATGCCTGAGCAGTTTCAGTAAACAAATTCTTCAGCCTACTTGCTTGTCTTAGTTTGACTTTGAGTGTGTTGAAGTAGAGAGGTAATCTGTGCTGTCCTCCAGGCTGAGTTGGGATTTAGTCTTGGTTCCTTTCCCTGACCCTAAGGGACAAGAACACTGTTGAGAATGTGTGTAGTTTTATTTACTTTGTTCCCAAGCCCAGCCTTTGTGCCTGTTTGACAAAGGCAGCTCAGAACAGTGCCATGCACGTTGTCTTTCAGGGTCTTCTCTTGAGATGAGCTAGGCTGGTTTCCCTTTCAGAACTTTGCCTTCCCAGCAATCCTTAATGCTCTGCCAGGTAGACTTTGCTTTATTCTCATAGGAAAGCGCTTTTTGGTTTTTTGTAGCCCCCTTTAAATTAGCGAAGAGGAGCCACCTGGGTGGTTCCTCAGTGTGCTTTTACAGTGGATTCTGTGGTGTGAAGCTGTTGTGTGGGATATAGGGTTGTAATAGATGTAACTTTTCTATATGGAATTTCCAAAATGTGTGTGTGCAGTGAAGAAATTAATATTTTAGGCTCAAAACCTGATGCAGGCTGGCCCTTGGGAGGGGAGATGCTTGTTTCCAGCCCCCCTCAACCCTCTTTGTGCTGTAATGAGAAAGTGTCTGACCTTGGGTGAGCTTCAAGTGTTTCCAGCTAAAAGCTTGAAGAATAAAAATGTTTTACGTGCTTGTACAGCAGACACCTGTACCAGTCCTGCTGTGCTTGTGCTATCCTGCAAGAGCCATGAGTGAAGCACTTTGCAAATGCAAAAACTCTCAGTGCAGTTTGGTTCAGTCAGCAGAAATGCAGTTTTTTTCCTCACGTACATGTGTATAATGACTTGAGGTGGTTGATCTCTCCAGAGCTGTGTTTAGTCTCTCAAGCATTGCTTGTCTGCAGCAGAAGATGAACATGGAATCTTAAATAAGCCTAAAATATTCCAGGCTATGACACACCTCAGATGGTCAGGGAAAACACTGAGATTTTTATTTAATAAAGTCTGACCTCTGGGAATGATGGAGAAGCAATAGGAATGGAAGCAGCTCTTTGCCTTCACACCCCTTCCCCTTCCTTCTCCATCCTGACATCCCTAATTTTTCTGCTGGTACTCAAATCTTTAACATCAGACATTGAACAGCTCAGTGACAATCATGAGAGATTTTTTTTCTGGAAGATGAAGTGATGTAATTGAAAAAGATGTGAGGGTAGCTCAGTCCTCAGCCCTTGTCTGACTCCAATCTGCTCATCCTGCCAGTTTGGGACAAATGGAAAGGCAAACTGCTATTGTGAAATACAAGTTTTGGGGTACCAAAAGTACAGAAACACCCAAGTTGTCACTGTGTTTATCTTGCCCTCACCCAAAGAAACAGTGTTTTATTCTTGGCAGTAAAGGTGAGTGTGGCTTTGGTTTTGAATCTTAACCTGTTTTGAATCTTAACCTACAGACATTGGTGTCAGAATTGAATGCACAGTGCTGAAGTCTCAGTATTGACTCTCACAGCAACCTAAGCTGCTCTTATTTTCTGATCTGTTTTCTCCTTCCCCTCTGCAGATTTCAGGAAACCTTACTGTGCCTTGGATTACAGGTTGTTCCAGAAAAAGAGCAGTAAGTACATTTCCATTTAAGTATCTAATGCATCAGGTGAAGCAATGAAAAGTTGGTAAAAATGCATTTTTGAAAATGTCAGTTCTATTTACCTTGGGTGGGTTTTTTTTCCTGTTTTCCTTTGATACAAACATTATCTGCAGGTGCAGTGTTTCAGTTGAGGTGAAGTTGATGTCTATCTTTAAAAGCAGGTCAAGGTCATAATCCAGTGTGAGGTGATGCCCAGGCAGGAACTGTGCTCTTAGCTCAAATACAGCATCTGAATTGATAAGGACTGAAAGTTTGGATCTCAGAATATGTTTTTTATATTGAAAGTGAAGTGGTTGTTAATTGAGGCAACTGAATGCTTAAGAGAGTAACTCTCTCTGCAGCTTCTCTGCACATGCACAGAATTAGTCAGTGCTGGCTGTAGGAACTTGATCAAGTCTAATTTTATCCACATAAATATAATTTCACAGTAGCAGAATCAGCCAGTTTGGTGTCCTCAATTCACAGACAACTCCAAACCATAAGACAAGGTATGAAACAGCTTTTGTCAGGGGAAAAAACCAAAAAACCACCTCTGCCCCACTCTTTTGTTTAGTTACTGCTCAGCATTTCCAGTTTGTCTTTGAAGTGGTGTCAGTTCTGCCCCCTTACCAGGAAATCCAGCCTCAGGTGGGATGGTACAGCCAGGCTCTCCAGGGGCTGCTCTATCACTCCAGCTCTGTCAGAAGCAACAACTGGGGAAGTGTCTGTCATGGTAACCAAACTCCCCAGTCTGTGGAGCTGGCAGTGCCCTGGCAGTGTCCTGGCAGTGGCTACTGTGTTGGCAACAAGGTCTAGGCAATGGAAGAGCCTTTTCTTGCTTTCTCCTGATGTAACCAGAACTTTTTCCTTTCTTGATTATTTTCTGTTCTTTAGTCTTCAAAAGGTGTGAGTGTGGCAGTGTTTCCTGTATAAGTAGGAATCTAAGGACCATCACATTAATGGTGTTTTCTCTCAGACTTTTTCTAGGTCTTCGCTGAAACACTTCCACTTTCTGCAGAGTTTGGTACAATCACTTACTTCTTTTTATACAGAGAGCACTTTATAAGAACATCTTCCAGAGGAACTGATACTTTTATACAAATCCTGTTATGCTCAATCCATCTTTTTTCTTTCCTAAGTGCTAATACTCTTGAGGAGGCTTTTTAAAATGCAGCTCTTTCCTGGAAAGCTCATCCCCACTATCACTTAATGACCTTTTAGAGCATCTCACCAAGGAGCTGGGGAGTGTCTTTGCATAGCTTCACAGCTAAATGGGGAGGTTTTCCCCTTCCCTCCCAGTACCCTTCCACCCCATCCATAGTCAATATCCAGTTGTAAGGTAATCCAGGTTGGGTGTGTGACCTGTCAGGTACAAATTCAGCTGCTGAGGTTGTTTTTAGTGTTCAGTACTGTTCTGGGGGTCAGGTGATCTCGGTTTTTTCATCCTGAGATTCAGGTGGTTTTAGAGTCTTTTTGCCTTCTGCAAAGCCCTGAGCCGGACGCAAGAAAGAGATGGAGTCTTCAGGTTCTGATTTTTCAAGGTTGTGCGCTTTGTTTATTGTTTCTTATCTTACAATTTTCTCAGTGCCCAACAAAGGTCTGTGCAGCTGCTCGGGCATCTGGCGACTCCTCCCGCACTGGGCTGTGGCGTTATCTTTTATACTAATTGTTACGTGTTCTTTATTCATTATTATTTGCTAATACCTATCACTTATACTAAACAGGTCATCCCTACTTTGACCCAATCTCCTTAAACTACTTTGTGCCATCATCACTGCAGAAAATGGAGTGAGGGAAGAAGAAAGAAGAAGCAGGACACAACGCCCCAAATCCTCCATCTTGCCCCCATTCACTTCCATACTAAAAACCCAAACCTACTGTTTTCTCACCCTGTGATAAGCTAAACTACTATCTTTCACACTCTTGTGGCTTGCAATCCTTCCCGCAGTGCAGGAAGCCTTTCCCATGGACTGGGATCAAAGCCAATGTCCCTCTGGGCTCTGTGCCAGGGTCCCAGACCCCCCTGTCCAGGTCTCTGACCTTCCTGTTCAGGTCTCTGACCTTCCAGGGCAATCAAAGGAATGCCCTGGACTCCAACAAGGTGAGTGCCAGAGCCAGCTCAGATTTGGCAGTGGGAGTACTGGGCTGGGAATGGGGTGATGGCCCCTGCCTGCAGCACTGGGGGGGTTGTTGGGCATTGTGGTCATGCTGGATACCTGACCCCAGCTGTTGAATGCATTTCTGGAGTAAATTTTAAACTTTCAAGGATATGGAGGTGCCTGTTTATTAATCATGGAGTCCTTAAGGTTTGAAAATACCTTTAAGATCATTGAGTACAACTGTCAGCCCAGCATCAGCATGATTGCCACTAAACCATGTCCCCAAGGGCCACATCCACATGTTTTTTGAACACTTCCAGGGATGGTGATTCTACCCCTGCCCTGGGCAATCTGTTCCAATGTTTTATAACCCTTTCAGTGATAAAATATTTCCTGATAGCCAACCTGAACCCCCCCAGCACAGCTTGAGGTCATTCCCTCTCCTCCTGTCCCTGTTCCCCGGCAGCAGGGCCTGACCCCCCCCAGCTGTCCCCTCCTGTCAGGGAGTTGTGCAGAGCCAGAAGGTCCCCCTTGAGCCTCCTTTTCTCCAGGCTGAGCCCCTTTCCCAGCTCCCTCAGCTGTTCCTGTGGCTCCAGACCCTTCCTCAGCTCCATTCCCTTCTGTCTCCAGCCTCTCAATGTCTTTCCTGCAGTGAGAGACCATTAAGGATGGTTATTAGGGAATTATTTTTCCTTAGACCTTTACTCATTTGTCTTTCTAATCAATCAAATGCATAAAACCCATTGGTTAATACAATCTGTTTGCCAACATCTGTGTCCAGATTTGTGGATGCACTTTCCCAGTCTGAGTACAGAATCAACCTCCTTCAGGAGACAAATTGAGGATTTGGCACTCTAAATGCTGTGTACATACAGGGGTAAGACAAGCAAAGGAGAAAAAGCTCCTACTTCCTAGAAACTTTGATTTCAACTGTGAAATTCTTCTGAATAAAGTATGAGGGAACAGAAATAGAATGGATAGAGTTGTAGAAGTGCCATTATGGCAATTACTGCCATTCAAACAGGAAAAAGGCTAATCTATATTTTGGTTTAAATTGAGAAGATTGTCTTTTAGATGCTCTGAATTTTTAATCTTCTGCCTTGATGTTTTGTTTCCCTTGCCCTGTCCTTCAACTCTATCAGGAGAGAAATAAAAACTGTGCAGTTCTGCAGAAACTTTCTTGTCTGCTCAGCTCTGTTGTAGGATGATGTAATCCTGATTGTTAATGAATATTAGTCTAGAAATATCACCCTCTCTGAAACTCATGAGAGTGTCTTTGGAAATGGCAGAGTTCTGTGTTCTGTCCTGGTGCATGTGCAGTGGCCTTTATGAATGCATTAAGTTTTAGTTTTTCACAGTGGTGGAAGGATAACAAGGATTCAAAAATAGCAGTGAAGGTACCGGTTAAGGAGAGTTAAAACAAAGAAAATATCTCCACTTCTGTTCTTAAGTCTTGAGTGTACTGACTGTGCTTCAGTTCTGTGTCATCTGAGGTCTGAGCAGAATGGTTTGTATTTGTGGTAGATTTAAAAGTACTGGTGTGCTCTGTAGAACATTTGTCACATAGGTGGTGACTCTGGGTAAGCTGTGCCTTAGTGATGAAATTTTATTTCAGGGGAGAGAAGGGGCTTGTCTGCCCTGAGCTTCACTTTGGGGTGTCTGGGCTCTCAGACAGATGTATTTGGGGACAGGGAAGACCTGAAATGGGTAGAGAGTGCTAGATTTTGATTTTTGTATCACTGTTTGCACATTGGCTATTTGAATAAAACTCTGTCATAGGAGTGCAGGCACACTTTGGGCAGGTGGAGGGGCTGAGGTATGAAACCTGCCCCCAGCTATTCTGGGCATGGGAACACAGCTGGATTTTGTAGGGGAGACACATCAGTACAACTCTAAAGAAAGCTCCTCCTTGGCCTGGGGTCTGCAAGGCTCAGGAAAACCGACATGAGCTGAGAGCAAACACCTCAGAGCAGCTTCACAGAGAAACCCCGGCAGGGATTAAAGCTGCCTGCCGTCATAGGGCACCTCAGTTCTGCCTTTTGTTTTAAAACTATCCCAGGAGGAACTTGTGGAGTTCTCTTCACCTTCCTCTGCTCTCCCAGGAGGGGAGAAAACTGTGGTTTAGTCAAGTCAGTGGGAGCGTGTCTGAGTGAGACACTTGGAGTCTGCAGTGAGAGGTGAGCCAAACTAGAGGTCTCTGGATGGGAACACTCTGCTTCTTCCTACTTTGTGGCATTTGGGATACTGACTCAAGTGTTTCCTCCTTCTGTGAGATATTGTACTATGTATCTCAAGATACTTCTCCATCGGTAATACCATCCATAGCATGGCATGGCCTTCTGGCTGGGAACAGCACCTCCTTGTCCCACAGCAATGCTGAAGGAATGGAAAGGGAAACAAGTCTGGTCATCTTTTTATTACGTGATGTGCTGCACCTCAGTGCCACAAATCACCTTGGCTTATTGTCTGCTGTGAACCTGCACGCAAGGAATGCATCCTGTCTGAACAGGAACTGCAAAACTTTCTGGTCCAGTGTGAGGAAGACATTAATAGATCAAGTAAGAATCATGATAATTACCATCTAAAAATCAGTTTACTTTGAGGCTGAACATTTACTATTTCACAAATCAGCTCAAAATCTCCAGAAGGGTGAATTGTCAGTTTGTGTGGTTTGAGGGTTGGTTTGGAAATTAGAGTGACTGGGGCTCAGAGTGTAATTTCTTTGCTAGACTGTTCATTGCATTGATATTTTTTTTTCATCTTTTTAGCTGAGTTTGATTTAGAAACAGATATTAACAGAATATCTGTAATTTTGGCTGAGTGCTGAAGCAGTTACAGCTCTTCTCACAATGGGGTGCTATGAAATTTTTATCAGTTCTGCTTCCATCAGAGCAAACTTCAACCTTACCCAACCAGTGGGGAAAGATGCAAAAAGTCTCTGCTGCAGAAACCTAACAGTGTGTACCCTAATGGTGTGTGAAGGGTGCCTTCAGACACCTTTGTGCCTGAGTTTGTGCAGCTGTGTGTGAGCAGCAGTGTCCAGCCTAAGCTCAGGATGGGTGTCACTGACAGGGGCAGCTTTGTGGCACTGCTGAAACCTGAAGCTGAAACCTCAGGCTGAAGGAATGTGTAATTTGTGACAGCTTTAATGAGGTTAAATATCTTGGTGTGTTAGGGAAAAATGCAGACCTTCAGAATTTGTATGTGGAAAATCAAGAAATAATAAACGATGCAGATGGGAAAGGAGAAACGTAGTGGAATGATTCAGAAATCACTGTTAATACAGACAAATAAGATCTTGAGGTAGGAATTGATAATCCTCTGAAGAAAACAGGTATTAATTAGTGTCAGGATTCAGAGAGTCCCATGCTGGTGTCACTGGAAAAGGTGAATAAGGCAAAATGACACTGTGCTTGTACAGAAGAATCTAGGATTTGTTCATTCCTTGAATACTTTGAGTGCTTCTGATCTTCCCATTCCTCCCAAAATATAACAGAGAAGCAGTGACAGGGATCAAAGGCATGAAAAAATTGTTTATGAGAGGTTTGTTTGCTAAAAATAACCATTATCTCAGCCCATTTCATCACCAAGTATCAGAACTGGATGTTGATTTAACATGATTTCACTGCAATTGAAATGAACACCACACACAGTGCTCAGCTGCAGCATAAAGGCAAGTTATATATAAAACCTCTAGTTCTATTTTTTTGTATGCCTTTGATTAATAATCTGAAATTTGTGTATAGCTTCTGTGCACGGGGCCTGAAACATTTTCAACTGATGCATGAAACCCGATCTAAAAACGCAGGCTTTAAGAAAAGGCAGGACATAAGGACACGCCACTCTGTGCAATTATTCATCCCAATTATAGGCACTGGATTTGCACCACAGATATTGCTGCACCATGTGGGGGTGTAACAGTTTTAATTTCGACAATCAGGCAGAAACACTAATTAATGTAGTGGTTTCACATTCACTAAATTCTGGTCTTAGTACTTACTCTTTCTGTGGGAGAGACTAGGAGAAAAACAAAGCAGGTTTAACTTTAAAAATTAACAAATAGTTTTATTAACACACACTAAAAGAATAGAAAAAAAAAAAAAGTTGGAAAAAAAAGTAAAACAAAACAGAATGAAACTCTAAAAACATTCTTCCCTCCCCTTACAAACTGTTAACTTTCCTATAAAACAACATAAAGAGACAAAACTTGTAATTTTCAGTCAGTTTCACTATCTGACAATAGCCTTTCATCAATTTATTAGAGGAAGAGTCTGTCTTAGAGTCATGGATCCTACTGACAACTTAGAACAGCTTTCTTGTGGGTTTTTTAATTGTCACAAAAACAACCACCCGGAGAAACCTGCCTTTGTGACCCCTCCCAGGAGCAGTTTCCCAACCTGCTTATGGGTCATGGGTCTTAGACTTTTGCATATTGGGGTGTCACCTTTTAAAGATGAATAACTCCAAAGCAAAGGATTCTTCACCTCAAGGTACAGAGATATCTTCTCAGTTCTTCACTGGCACAGAGGACTTCTCATCTTTATCTCTGTTCAAGCATCTTATAAGATTAATATTACTTAGTCCATCACAAACACCTTTGCTCAAATCCACACACAAATTAAAACAATCATCTCCCCAAATGCATATCTTTCCCATGATTTAAAGGAATGATCTAAATATAGAGTTCATTTCTATGGCTCAAGTAAGAATGGAACAACCAACTCTTCAACCCTCTGTCCCAATAGTCTTTTCATTCTCACTCTACTGAGTTCATGCTGTTTCTTCTTTATGTTCACTCTGTCCCTTTCTTTTCTCTCTCAGAGAAGGGCCAAGCTCTGGAAGCTTCATGTTGCCAGGAAAGGGTTAAATCTGCTCGGAGTCTTTGCCTCTCCCTCTGTAGCTTGTGGTATTAGGTGTTCAAGGCCAGGCTGGTGAGGGAGGCAGAATTTATGCAGAAACATAAGAGATCAGAGCACCCGGGCAGTCCGGAATCATAAAAAAAAACCAACAAAAAAACCAGGCAGGATCATAAATGCCTTCTCAGCCCACCCCTCAGTGTAAATCGGGGTGGCCTCAGCCTAAATGGTGCCCATAGCTCTTATCAGGGGCCCGGCAGAGATCTCTCCCTGCTCCAGGGAAGTTTAGAGAAAGTAGCTGTTGTAAAGCAGCAACCTCTCCTTCCCCCCCCGCCCCCACCCGGGAGCCGATAGAATCCGGCCAGGCCTCAGGCCAGCTCCCCCCAAAAGGGGGGAGCAGCAGGCCTAACTTGGTGTTACCTGTCTCTCACTAGTCAAAGGAAAGAAGGAAAAGGCCCACCTCCAGGAAATCAAGGGGTTTTATATGGTACTTCCCAAAGTCATAGCCAACAATTTTCAGTGGTCAAAACAGATGCCAATATTCCAACTAACCCTCTGATAGGTCCCTGTCCTTTCTAAAGCAATTCCCAGGTCCTGACCTGGAGAATTATTCTACATCCCTCTATAACTAAAAAACCAAACTGTACTAACCCATGATAGGGGGATGAGGGGCTTGGCAAATAGCCAGGAATATCTCTAATAAACTGGGTCATCTCTTCCAAGGATGTTATTGTTGTTACACTTGGGAGGTTGGGGATAAATTGGGCTTAACCCTGCATGTGGCACAACCGCTGATTCAATTTGCTTTTCCTTGGCAATGGATAGGCTGGATTCTGCTGGACAAAGCCTTTCCTGCTTTTTAAACTGTGGCCAACAGAAGTGGCAAATGTAAAGGATTCAGCCAAGAGCCAGCACTGCTGAGGATAAAACCAAGCCTTGAATCAGCAATCTGGGTATCTGGAGAGAGGAAATAAGAATTGTATTCTGAGCTGAGTTAATGATGTAAAAAATAAGAACTGAATTACTGGCTTGCCTTCACCTATAAGTATTGTCATAAATATGAAGCTTTCCAATATTATCTTTTGATATTTTTTCCTATAATGATGAATATTATGATATTTGTAGGGCTCTGAGATTTTCCTCTTGGTCCCTCATTTCCTCTGATGATATTAAGCATGAGAAGGTATCCTGGTTTAGGGACAAATTTGGGAGAAAACCCCTGAATGGGGTCCCTCCGGGGAACAAACTCAAACAGCCCCTCCCCCCAACCGGTCCGGTAAAGAACTTCCTCGGAGAAAAGTGGAAAAAACTATTTTACTTAACAAACAAAGTGCATACAAGTATAAAGAATGAATAATATGAAACAATAAAACGTCTCGTTCTGGAGTGAAATGGCAAACTGAGAAAGTTCTCACCGTGGATGTAGCTCGGCTCTCTCTCAGTCTCTCATCAGTCCCAGTACCTCCGGCGCTGCTGGAAAATGCCGAGGTCCAGGCCCCGGTGGGCCGCAGGTGCAGCCCCCAGTGCTCCCCTGGGTGTTTTCAGTCCAGAGCAGGTTTAAACAGTCCCAAGAAAAAGGAAAAAAAAAAAAAAAACAGTCCAGGGAACTTCTCTGCCCTAGCTAGCTGAAACTAAAAGCAAAAAAAAGATCTCTGTCCTGCAGTCTCTCTAAGCCTCCACCAAACACCCCGTCTGGAGATGAATGTGTAGGAGTCAGGCAGTTTTCTCAAAACAAACTCCGTGCTTCTCCTTGCTCTTAGAACCAGTCTTAAAGGCACAGAACTCAATATACAGCACAAACAGAACAGACAATTGGGGATACAAGCATCATAACGTCACCCTAGGACAGATAAGTTATATTAACATAATTATACAGCAGTTGTGAGGTGAAAACCATTGAATAGTGATGTATCTAATAATATTTTTATTGAAACATTTGCAGTAGGTCATCAGAATTAACATCTATCCACTAAAATGGAAAAGATCTGACTCTGCTTTTTAAGGAAAATTTTTGAAGGTCGGGTGCTGTTACAGTGTGTTAATTTGGTTTATATTGTGTTTCATTTTTATATTGGGTTTGTAATGTTTTCCCCTGTTCCCCTTGGAAACTATCACATGGTTTGTCCCTGCTCGGCCCTGCCCATCCCCCACATTGGAATGTAACCTAACTCTGTTCCACTCCCACCTTATCCCTGACTGGGTAGTGGCTTGTCCCTGCCTCTAGGCCCGTTCCCCCTGGGAAAAAGCCCCAGGACGGCCAGGGGCTCGGTCTCTTTGGCATCAGAACGGAGATGGGGAAGGAGCTAAAAGAGCTCTGGACCAAATAAAGCTATAATTCCTCCCCCCCCCCCCGGACAAAGAGCAGGCTCCTGCCTTTTGCCATTGGCGGTCGTCTGGGTCTCTCTAAAGAACCACAACAGGGTGCTTTTGCTGAATTCTGTTTTTTTCCCTGTAAAGTCCTTATTTTGAGGAAGTAAAAGCTGAGCAGACTCTGCACCTTCCTGAGCATCATCTCTTGGGGAACTCAAGGCAGGTGCTGGGTGTCTTTTGTCCAAGGCAGAATCCTCTTGCAGATCACTTTTCCTGCTACTGAGTCCTTGCCCCGGGCTCTTTGAGGAGAGGAAGCATTTCTGAATAACTGGAAAACCACATGGCAAGAAGAAACCTGGGCTTCCTCCAGCAGCAGCTGGACTTTCTTTGGGTTTTTTTATAATTTGGCCAACGCAACCACTAGGGTGGGAGAAGACAACCTGAGCAAGGTTTCTCCCTTACCTGTGCTGTAACACCAGGCACGTTTCCTGGTGCTCCACAGAATTTCACAGATCATTCTGACCTGGAAGGGACCCCACAAAGATCACTTAAGTGAATGGGCTGAAATGAGAGAGTTGCACCTGGGAGGGCAAATTTGGGTGTTCCAAGGGGGTTTTAGGCTGTGGATGTTAAATGTGAGGGATTGCTGTGTGTTCTGTCCCTGCCGAGCACCGATCACAGGGAGCTCTGTGAGTTCACTGCAAGGGCCTGCAGCAGTGTGAGCTCTGCAGAACCAGCAGGCAAGGTTAGTTATTTATGTTTATAAAACACCCACTGTCCTTTAGGAGGTGAGGTTGCTCTGAGCAGTCAGGAATGTGGATAGGCCAGGATGCCTTGTATCTCTATGTAGTCTGGGTGTTGCTCTCTGCCTTCCCTCTCCTCAGTGCTGGGCTGCCACAGAGCAGAGCTCTTCCCAAGTCCCAAGCTCTTTTGCCAGCAGCTATAAAAGGAGTTATTGCTGCAGTGATCCAGGAGATGGCTGTACTTTTGTTCCTTGAACATGGCTTGGAGTCAGGAGGAGCTCAGATCAGGCTTGCAGCAAGAGCGGCGGCAGCTCTGGGCGAACAGACACCAGGGATTGGCTTTACCCGGGCCTGGAGCTGCACTTTGCTCAGCCTAGAGCAGCCTTCAATAAGCTAAGTGGATTCCTTTTGGATGAATGTGGCCTGAGGCATTCTGCCTGGGAGCATCTCCTGTGCTGAGCTGTGCAGAGCGCAGCAGCTCAGGGGTGTCCAGGGTGTTCCTCACTGTCCCTGCTCTGACCCAGTACCATCAGCTGTGGGATGGGCAGGATGGGAACAGCCCCCCTATTTCCAGACTGGGATGATGGAACAATAGCCAGGAAAAACTCTGAGTGCCTGCTAGGCACTCCATCGTGGATTCATTAAAGTTGGAAAAGACCTCTAAGGTCATCAAGTGCAACTGGACCATATTTGAATTTATCTGGTGCATCTTTTTACTGGGATTACTTTAGGAAGACAAAGGTTTGATGCCCCTATTTTGTGTTCATACATTGAGGAGACTCAAGTGCTTCTAACATTTTGAGAAATAGTAATTTTTAAGAGAAGAAAATTGCAACAATTACAATATTCTGAAGATTAGCAAAAGCTAGAACTGGGAACTGTACAAGATTGTCAAATGATCCTAGTTCTGCAAAATTGCTTTTTATTCCACTTAAAATTATTCCTTTCTAACTTTTAATGGTTTTTAAATGAGCAAACACAGAATTCAGCTATTGAAATCATGAACACAATTCAGCTACTGAAATAATGACACATGTGGCACATGGGATACAAGTTACCAGTGCAGACTTTGTGGTTGATTTTCTGTCCTCTGAATAGCAGAACTGAAAAACATGGGTTGGTGTAATGAAACTGTAGATTTTAGATTAAATTCTGTGTGAAAAGCTTTTGATAAAGCTTGGAAGCTCTACTAGAGAAATACACTCTGTGCCTCACACCAGTTCAAACAATGGTAAGATGTTTAGGAATTCTTTTTCAGTGTTTCTCCTTTTATCACTGATCCACTACCACATGTTTTGATAAATGTAAACAAAGAGTGGGAACTCACAGATAAACAGTGGAACCAATTTAAACTCAAGCTCACCACATAAGCATTAAAGTATTCCCTTTAGGAAGTCAGAATCCTTTGAATTATGCATGTGTTGTAGTTTGCAGTAAGATAAAAGAACTTTAAGGGGGGAGGATGAGAAACTTGAAAACCCTTTAAGGAGTAATTTGCATAAATTGGATGGAGAGAGTAAACAGCACAAGGGGGAAAAAGGTATTTTCAGTAAGGCCTTATAGAATGAGATATAACAAATTTCAAAAGAAAAATCAAGTGGAGTTGAAACAAAGCTGAAGTGCCTTAAACTTGTGTTAATGCTGACACTGCCTTTACAGCAAATCCCAGGGAACTCTGAAGTGCCCTGGATGATAAAAAAAAAAAGAAATAAAAAACCCCCAAATTCTTAAGGGAGACTTAAAAGAGAAGAGCCACGGAGGCAGTAGAAAGTGTGTGTTACTGTGTGGGAGACCTCTGGACATGAATGCTCAGGATAAGCAGATTTTTTTTCCATCTAACAGTATTTTTTTTTATCTTGCAGTTACAGGACCGCACACAATTTAGTGACCGAGACTTAGCTACCCTAAAGAAATACTGGGACAATGGCATGACCAGCCTGGGCTCAGTCTGCAGAGAGAAAATTGAAGCTGTGGCTGCAGAATTAAATGTTGACTGTGAAATAGTTCGGGTAAGAAATCCAGAGTCTTCCCTTATCTTGTCATGGGAGCAAAAATAGGACAGATGAAAGGCTTTAAAAATTTCATGAGGAAGCTTGAAATAGATTTTACATATTACATAATGAATGACCATGTTGGGAAGTGCTCTCCTGCTCTTTCTGCAGTCTATATTTAGTAAAAGCCCTCAGGTAAAAGTCTTATTGATCAGCAGCAGAAGCAGCACTATAAGCTGTTTGACATTCTCTTGAGTAAGATTTTAAGAAAAAGTGTTACATTTTTGAGGGAGATCCTAGAAGGCTGAAAGGTACTATTTATATTGCTAATAAGATACCAAAAAAGGGCATTTCTAAAGATACAAGGAAAATACTTCTCGTTCATGCTTATAGGGAAAATTGTGTGAAAGAAAATGCTCCAAAATAGAAAAAAAAATATTTTACAAGACTGTCTTGAGGGCAGGTTGAGATGTGATGGAGGAATTCTGAGTCAGTTCGGTTTGATGGACCCTATAGGTGGCACAGGTGTGCTGGAGATAACCTGGTTCCCAAGAACCTTTGCACATCATCCCTTCCAGAGGCTGGGAAGTTGCTGCTGTGTCCTGGATGAGCAGACACACAGCAGCACCCTGCAGCTCTGGAGTCTCCTTTGCTCATCCCAGCCTCAGGAAATGGCCCCACTGTTTTCAGTCAGACAAAGAAGAGGAGGCTTCCTTTCCCTCATGACAAGCATGACAATTGGGATTATTCCTTTCAGGCTTCATCCTCTTTTTCCACCTGTTTCCTAAATTCCTGACACTGCTGAAGGAGCAGGGCTGAGAGCCCTTAGTGAAACTCCTGTTGTGGAGATGTCTGGCTTGGTGCATCCATATGGTTCCAAAGCTGCTTTTAGGGTTGAACACCAATCTGGTTATTTGTTTTTGTGAGCACACAGGTATTCTAAAAAACCCAGTTGTACTTTTGGAGGCTGAAGAGAATCACTCTTTTCTCTTTAGAGAGTAAAGCTGCTCCTTGTTTTCCAAGGGCTTTACTTTGTTCTCTGAAAGGTGAAGCTGTTCCCCCCTGGTAGCACCTGGTCATGACACACCTCCTGGACAGCACAGTGACACCTAGGCTCTTTTGGTTTATTCCCTTGGGAGCATCCTCATTGGCACACAAGGGGTGACACTGTGGAGTTCTGTGCAAACCTTTCCATCTGTTGGAATGTTTCTGTCCTCAAGGCAGAGACAGGGACAGCCCGTAAGGCTCTGGCATCACCTGCACCAGAACAGACTCACAAATGATCCCATGCACTTCACAGAACTTGCTGGAAGTGTTTAAGGAGAATGTATTTTAGGGAGAGATAGAACTCTCAAGCTGATTTCCTACATGGCAATTCCTATCTGCTCTTGCCCTCACCATTTTGCTCTCTGTTCAGCAGAGCACACAGGATGTGGAACCTTCTCTTCTCCATTTAATTTGAGACACTATCAAAACCTCTTCATCTTCTCTGACATTCTCAGTATGTTGAATGAAAGATTTTCTGCTTTGAAGAGTCTCTAAAAAGATCTAGCTTTCCCAAGTGCCTTTTTTACTAAAAAATAGGTAGATTCAATTTTAAATTTTTTTAGTGCTGTTTATTAAAATCACAAGATGATGGGAAAATTTAAAAGAATGGCAATATACTGCTTGAAAAAAAAGGGACTCAGATCTCAAAGGGCTGCTAATTGGGGGTGTTTTCTTTAATTTCTTTTCTCCCAAAACTGTAGGTAATAGAAAAAAATTATCTCGGTAGTTCTCTGCATACCTGTTGTGCATTCTTCAAAGAGGAAAATCAGCAAGCTGGGAAAGCAAATACCAGCCAACAAAAATTATTTGCTAAAAATCGTGTTCAGCATGTTATCTTTTAGCTTGTTAGAGATGCAGCTTTAAAAAAATTTTTTTTTCCAAGGCTGGCACAGCATGAAACTGTGTTTAGTAGTTGGGACTGCTGTTAATATTCCTTTATTTTTTCTCTTTGGTAATCAAGGTATTATAAGCAAAAAGTTTTTTACTCAACTGTTTCAGAACCTTAGGAAGAGGAACAGGGCAGGTATTTCTGAAATAAGGCCAGAGTGATGTTCTGTGTGTCTTTAAAGAAAATCCTAAAATATTTTAATGTCTTGGGAAACTCATTTGGAACAGAGGCCTCATGGAAATGATGTGCACTCTGCCATGGCCTGATCATGTTTTCAAACCCAGGAACTGCTGCTCCTATTTCTGGGGGTGTAG
The DNA here is from genome assembly GCA_037837765.1 of Delichon dasypus. Lineage (NCBI taxonomy): Eukaryota > Metazoa > Chordata > Aves > Passeriformes > Hirundinidae > Delichon > Delichon dasypus. The sequence goes on from JBBAXF010000012.1 coordinate 19,201,953, forward strand.
GTGGTGTGGAAGGGGGACGAGAGCCAGCCTGAGAAGAGTGGGAGTAGCAGTTGGTAAAGAAATGGATTCCTGGCTCTGGGAAGGATTTTTAGTTGCCAGTGGAGAACTGATTTGATGGAATGAAGGGTCTGGAGTACAGGGGCTGTTGAGCAGAGATGAGATGAGATGAGATGTTGAAAGCCTGAGTGACACAAGGGAAGGGAGAGCCTTAGGAGGTGAAGAGTTGCAGACAAGTCTTGTTACATCATGTTAAGCTCTGAATCTTTAATAATTTTTGGTGTAGATGTTTCTTCATCAGAGAAGGCAAATTAATGACCAGGTGTACAGATCCACTTTGAGAATTTAGAATGTGGGTCTTCTTTTTTTTTTTCTCCTTTGAAATTCAATTTTATTAATGGAAGATGAACTTAAAGCATCCTTCTCCATCCCACCAGGGTTTCCAGGTTCCCTGGGCTGGTTTCATTGCCCAGAGTGTTCCCAGTGTGCTCTTCTGCACTCACTGCAAACAACTTTTCCTAAAGCTCTGTTTTACAGCCAAAGGAGACTGAAGGATGAGCTGCTCTGAGCTTTATTCTTCCGAGTTCCTTTCTGTCCTCCAAGGGGAGTGCTGTAAATCTGTCACCTTGGCCAGTTCCCTCTGTGCTGTAGGAAATCCTAGAACAGGGGGGATGTTTGGGTCATCAGATGCTTCAGTCCCCTTATGGAAGTTGAAGAGTAGGAGAACCTGGATCAAAGATCTTATGTTAAATTTGTTGAATAATTTAGGTGGGCAGAGACCTTACAAAGTCATCTAATCCTGCTCTTTATCTGGAGCTGGATTGACTTTGGAATCAAGGCAGGTTTCTCAGGATGTTGTCCAGTAAAACATTGAGTACCTCCAAGGCTGGAGGTACCAAGGCTCCTATGAACAAACTGTCCCTCTGCCTCACTGTAAAGCATTATTTTTTCTTTTATATTCTCACTTCCAATCAGAGCTTCCCTTGCTGCCACTTGTGCCTATTGCTTCTTTTCCTTTTGCTGTGCACCTTCCTGTTTCCCTTGGAAAGCTGAACCTGGACACGATTTCGGGAAGCAGCCTCAGGAGGGTCCAATACCGGAGAATAATCAGCTCCCTGAACTGCTGGCTGCACCCTTGCTCCTGTAGCCCAGATGTGATGATGTCACTTGGTTGGGGGCCTGTTGCTTTTGTTATAGTTTCTGATATCATTCATGTTTATTTCTCTTACAAGACTTGGATTGGGAATCGAAGACGGAAATATCGTTTAATGGGGATTGAGGTCCCACCCCCTAGAGGAGGTCCTGCTGATTTCTCTGATCAATCTGAATTTGTTTCTAAATCAGCACTTAATCCAGGAGAGGAAACTACTACTGAAGTGGGGGATGATAATGACAGGAATGATGAAGTATCAATCTGCTTATCTGAAGGAAGCTCACAAGGTATTTGGAATGCAGTTACTACTGTGCCTATGTTTTCAATTTTGTGCAGTGTGCATGCTTTGGATTCTGTTGTACACATTCAAAAACATCTGACAGAGTCACAGGTGCTCCACCCCACCTGGGCTGAAGGTACTGTTTGGTCTCTTTCTTCTACCTCTGTGTCTCTGAGTTTTGTTGGGTTTGTTATACAAAGATTGAAGAAACCTTTGTTCACAAGAGCCCTGTTTCTGCCAGATTCATCTGAAATGAAATAAAGAGTTCACATTTTGCTGATGCAAGTGAGAGCTCGGCAGCCAGTACAGGTGGGGAAGCCTCACTTCCCAAGGAAGCCAGATTTAAAAAATGTTCTCTGCCAACTGCTCAGTTCTTCCCAGCCAGATGGAATGGTCATTCCATTTGACACCCCACCCCTGGAAGTGTCCAAGGTCAGGTTGGACGGGGCTTGGAGCACCCTGGGCTAGTGGAAGGTGTCCCTGCCCATGGCAGCCTTGGAATTGCACACATGGGGGTGTCAGTAAACTGCAGCATCTGGAGTGAGAAGTGCCTTCAACTTAATTCCCTTTTCCCTCCCAGGAGCACATGAGATCGATGTCTCCCTGCCCCTCCTGTCCATGAGCCTGGCACATGCCTCGCTCACTAATTGCTCCCAGTGCTTCTGCTTAGAGGAGATCAATGGAGCCTTTGCTCTCCAAGCTAAAAGAAAGTCTGACCTCGGGCCTGCTGCTGCTGCAGCTCAGTGTGTCAGGCTTGATCCTGTCATTTCCTCTGAACAATTTAAAGGGAAGAGCCAGGGGAATGGAGAGCAGCTGGGAATGAGTTTGGGAGAGCTTTGTCATATTCGACTGTAGAGGGAATAAGATGATAAAGAAATGGGTCAAATGATTGAAAGCCAAGTGAGATGAGGAATCTCAGAGTCCTTGATTTGCCTGAGGTGTGGAAAGAGCTGATTTAAGTCAGATCTGCTTGAGGGAAAATGGTGACAGGGAAGAGTCTGAAGTGTCTGTAGTTCAAGTGAGGAATAACTCCATGTTTGTTGAGCAAGGCTTTCATCAAGCAAAGTGAGGCTGAACACTTGGCTGTATTATTAGTGTCAAAGCCTAAGGAAGTGCAAGGAAATGACAGGATTTCCAGAGCATCCAGGAATCCCACTTTCATTTCTTTGTTCTCCCGCAACAATTATTTCTGTTCGTTTCTCCAGTTCAAAGGAGGTTTCACTGCTGCAGTTCAGCTGGTTTTGAACTTCCTGGAAAATATTTCCCCCAATACTCATGGGTTATGTTCAGTCACAGATAGGGAATTGCTCTAATATTTGAGAACTGTAATTTTTGGTCCTAATTTATTAAAAAACCAAAACCACAACAGCAAAAAACCACTCTGAAAGACAGACAAAAGCAAGTTTTGATCACCTAATTCGAGTGAGTTGATGGCTTCTGCTTTTAAAATGTAGTGTGTCAATATAAAAAAATAAGCTGTGCTGTGATGCAAAATGGATCATTAGAGCTCTCATATTGCCTCACCTTTTTTAATTGTGTGGCAATTGAATCCACACCTTGTCAGTGGAGGTCATTAGGGCTGTGCTGGGTTCCATGAGTTGAGGATGAATATTCAAAGAGTTGGGAATGATGTAGGGAGCTGCTTCCTTCAGCTGTTGAATCCAAGAGGTGACTGTCAGGGTTACAGAGTTCCTGGTGCCTTGGAATGTCCCTGAGGAGCATCCTCACCTAGTGTCCTTTACCCTTCCTTGCTCCCTGCTCCCTAATGCTCCTGTTCGATCCCATGTGCTTCTGGCACAAATTGTCCTATGGAGCTGTGACCGGTGACAGATTAACTTTTTTTGAAACAATTTCCAATCAGATTTTCTCAGTTGTCTCGGTTTGAAAAGACAGGTGTCTGCTATGGAGAGGCAGGCCTCTCCAGGAAATGAGGAACTCGAATCCTTCCCTCCGTGTTATTATAATTTGGAAGATTAAAGAAACTTTTCAGTCAGAGCTATGGGGAAAAGGAATAACAGTACTTTACTAGTAAATATAACAGGACAGACAAAAACCAACAGCAATTATAACAATAGTAGAACAGAACCAAGAACCCCGAGGGCAAACGGTGGAGGCTCCGGCGCTGATGGCTGGAAGCCGGGCGCGGTGGACTGTCCTCTGCAGGCAGGGGGGTGTCCTCGGCAGGCAGAGGTGGCAGTGCCGGAGAAGCTGCAGCGGCGGGACCCGGCCTCACCCAAAAATCCAGCAGGACAGCGAAGAAACTCCGAATTCCTGGGCGCTCCAACTGATGGTAGAATTCCCAGCACCAGACCTCTCCGTCACCCCTGGACTCCAGGCCGCCAGCCGTGGGCCGAACGCTGCTCTCCCGGGAAGACGAGAGACGACTCCCCCCCCCCCCCCCCCAGCCCTCTCTCCCCCGGAGCTTTTTTCCCTCCCCCAAACTAAGTGGTCAGCTTCTGTTTTTTTGATCAGGTTAAGTACTCAGCATTTAGTCTCCTAGCAACTTGGGGGGGGGAAAAATTCTACAGGAGACTTAACCCTTAACATCGGTTTAGAGATATTTAATTTAAAAGTTGTTTAAAACCATGTCATGGGTTGGTAAAGTTTAGTTTTTAGTTAGGGAGGAATGTGGAGTTTTTACCCTGTCAGGACCTTGAAATTGTTTTAGAAAGGACAAGGACCTATCAGAAGCTATGTTGGGTTATTGGCATCTGCTTTGACCACTGAGAATGTCAAATGCGACTTTGGGAAGTACCCATATAAATCCTGATTTTGTTCAGGTCAGGTCCTTTTCCTCCGGGTCAGCTGAACAGGTAACATCGAGTGGGGCCTGCTGCTCCCCCCCCCTGCTTTGGGGGAGAGCTGGCCCAAGGCCTAGTTGGGCTCCATCGGCTCCTGTCAGGGGAGGGGAGGTTGCAGCTTAACATCAACTACTTTTTAAAACTTCCCCAGAGCCCCGGAGCAGGGAAGGATCTCTGCTGGGCCCCTGATAACAACTATGGGCCCAGTTGGGCCGAGGCCGCCCTGATTGTCACCGAGGGGTGGGCAGAGCTCTCCCCACCTCCCCTCCTCTGGTGATTCCTAGGCAGAGAAGAAAGGAGTGGAAGGGAAAAGCCCAGAGGATCTGAGATGCATGGGGCGGGAAGAGACTGCTGCCCCTGCCTGGCAAAAAAATCACATGGCCACTGCAGGCCTGGGCAGATTTAACCCTTTCCTGGCAACATGAATCTTCCAGGGTCTAATCCTTCCTTGAGAGAGAGAAGAAAGAGACAGAATGGACATAAAAAAGACACTGCATGTAGTCAGTGGAGCAAGAGTGAAAGAACTGTTAAAGATTATTAGAAAGAGGGATTGAGGATGTGGACATTTTTAACTGGACTTCTCTGACGTAAACTATGGAGAAATGGACTGTATCTTGTAATATCTTAATTTTGTTTGAGGGAATGCTAGTTCTAGTCAAAAGTTGGGGATTGATATAATTGAGATTTAAGTGGGAATCTTAAAGCTCCTCACTCCTGGGGTAAAAGGAGGTCTTAGCCTTTGAGACAAAGATGGTTTTAGAGAGAAAGTGACTTGACGCCCCCGGCTCCTGGGGTAAAAGGAGGTCTCTGTTCCTTTTGAGATTGGGACAATTTTGGAGATAGAAGAAGAGAATCCTTGTTTTATACTAGAAGAAGCATTCTTAAAACGGTACCCCAAATACACTGAGAGGCCCATGAGTAGCCAGGGGAAAGGCTGCTAATAGGTGGCACTGCACAATTTGCAAAAACTCCAGGTGGTTGCAGATTTGTGACATTGGGAGCCACAAGACTGTTTTTATCTTGTGGCAAATGTCTCCATAGGACTCTAGAGACTCCTCTCCCAAAGTGATGAAAGATTATGTTTAAATGGTGAAACTGACTGAAAATCACAGGTTGTGTCTCTCTATGTTGTTTTGTAAGAAAGTTAGCAGTTTGTAGGGGGAGGGAGGAGTGTTTGAAGTTTCATTTTTTTTCCATCTTTTTTTCTTTTCCATTCTTTTAGTGTGTGTTAATAAAACTATTTGTTTCTTTTTAAGCTTAAGCCTGCTTTGCTTCTCCCGATATTCTCCCACAAAAAGAGAGTAAACACTCAGACCACTACACTAAATTTAGCAAACAGAATTCGGCGAACGTGAAACCACTATACAGGGTAATGTTTAGGCCAGACCATACAGAGCCAGTTAATGGTTTATAGTGGTTTCACGTTCGCCGAATTCTGTTTGCTAAATTTAGTGTAGTGGTCTGAGTGTTTACTCTTTTTTTTTTTCCCCTCTGTGAGATTGGATTAGGAGAAAAAGGCAAAACAGGCCCAAACTTAAACCATAAAAATAGATTTATTAACACACACACTAAAGAAAAAGAAGAAAATGGAAAAAAATCAAAAATGAAACTTTCAAAACACTCCCCCACCACAAAGTGTTCACTTTCCCACAAACAATATAAAGAGACAAAACCTGTGATTTTCAGTCAGTTTCACCATCTAAAAATAATCTTTTATCAGTTCTTTAGGGAGAGGAGTCTCTCTTAGTTTACCATGGAATTTCCCCCACTGACTCCTAGAACAGTTCTCTTGTGGGTTTTAACTGTCACAAAAACAGCCGCCAGGGGAAAACCTGCTTCTGTGAACTCTCCTCCCATTAGTAGCTTCCCAAGCTACTTATGGGCCATGGACTCAAGCATACTGCATACTGGGGTGTCTCTTTTTAAGGATGAACTCCAAAGGCAAAGGATTCTTCATCTCAGGGAACAGAGATATCTTCTCACTTCTTCATTGGCACAGAGGGCTTGTCTCTCTCTGTTCAAGCATCTCATAGGATCACAAAAGTCACAAATTCTAATTCAATATTACTCAGTCCATCACAGACATCTTTGCTAAAATCCACAAATCTAAACAATCATCTCCCCAAATGCATATTTTTCCCATGATTTAAAGGGATAATCTACATATATAGAGTTCAATACCATGGCTCAATAAGAGAAATTCAGCTTAAACTGGCAAACTCCTCAATCCTTCCTCCCAAAAAGTCTTTTCACTCGTTCTTCAATGACTTCATGCTGTGTCTTCTCTACGTTCACTCTGTCCCTTCTTACTCAAAAGGATTAGAGTTTTAAAAGTCTCATCTGTGTCAGGAAAGAGTTAAATCTGGCCCAGGTCCTCTCCCCCTCAGGCTTCTGGCTCACGGTGTCAGCTTTCAAGGCTTGCCCCGACGACGGGGGGAGGGGGAACTCGAACGGAAAGATCGGAGTGAAAGATGGGAGCTCAGAGCGACTGGATAGTCAGGGATCATAAATGCTTCTTTGCCCACCCCTCGGTGACAATCGGGGCGGGCCAGGCCCAACCGGGATCATAGCTGTTATCGGGGGGCTCGGCGGCCATCTGTCTCGGATCGGCCGGCTCCAGGGTAGGCTTTAAAATTAGCCGATGTTAAGCTACAGCCCCCCCTCCCCACCGGGAGACAATGGGGCTCAGCCAGGCCAGGCCAGCATCCCCCCAACGGGGGGGAGCGGGGGGCCTGGCCAGCCGGGGCCACTCCAACAGAGCGGCTCCTACTCGGTGTTACCTGCTGGAAAGCCGGAAACAAAAAGGAAGCTTCCCAGGATCTCCCGATATTTAACCCCGTAGGTCCACGGAGACGTATCCCTTTCTAACTGGTTTGTCAAACTATAGCTTCCCGAAAAAATCACTTCCTGGCCAAACCACCACACCCTGTCTTTGGTAATCCCAGGGAAATCCTGTTATCCCTGTGTTTGTGTAGAGGTGACAGACCCTGAAATCACCTGAACCTTGCTTCCTCTTCCCTCTTTTCCTCTTTATATTTAATATGTGTAATATATTTATGTTTTTTCTATGCAGAGGTCATGTAAATATGAGAAACAAACTTCAATTTGAGGGGTAAATAGACTTACCTTTCTTTGGGTTTTGTGTTCTTCTTGGCCTTTAAGGTCAATGGACTCACCTCATGCTTTGTGGTTGAAATACCAAGGTAAAATCTGCTGTTTCCAAGTGTTTATACATAAAAAAAGCACTTCAGGTTCACTGGGGATAAGCATTTGCCATAATCTGATCAGGTTTTGGTTCAAAACCCATCAGTGTCTGCAAGGGGGAAGTGGGATTTAGATATGTACTCCAGAATTTCAGGGAATGCAGGATTTTTCATGCAGGAATTTATTTTCATTAAAAAAAAACAAAAAAAAAACCCAAACAACTTCTGCACACCTCTGATGTGAAACTCCATCACCTTTGACTATTCCAAGCTGAACCTAAAAATGGGAAGTTTTTGATACTGAATATAACTGAGAGTTTTGTTGTTGTTTCCGGTCACAATTGGTTTGATGTTGGCTTGAAATGCTTGTGACGAGATGTCTTTTTAATAAGGCAGATATTCTGTTTATGATTAGACATTGATACCATGACTTTGCTGTTGGATTTAGCAGCTGTGACATTTAGTGGTAATCACTATTAATAGTCCTTCACCATAAGATTGGAATGAACTCTGACAAAACAAATTTATTTCTGCAGAAGAGACAAATGAAGCTCTTCAAAATGAAGCAATTAGCCACAAAGATGATGACCAGAATCCAGTTTCCACTGATAATGTGGTATGTTTACCTTTACTTTTCCACCAGTTAATTCCTCCTTTAATTAATCTTGAGGTTGTTGTCCAGCACCTGTCTTTTTCACTAGATTACAAATTCAGTTGTGTGTGTTAAAAGTCCTTCCTATTTGAGCTTTAAAATTGTGCTAATAATACTAAAACACAGCAGGAAAAAACCCTAAAACCCATGGACATGGGTTGGGTCAGTGGGGGCCCTTCCCTACACTGGGTTAAACACCATCCTAAAAAATAGGAAAATTGCTTTAACCTATTATGGATGGGTTCATAAATGTTCACAACTTTCAAAACTATTAAAAACAGTAAAAAACTTGGAATGTATTTCTGAGTCTTAGTGTTAAGCTTGGCCTTAACACTGTGCTTTAGGTATCTTTAGAAACCCAGTATAAAAAGCTCCCCAAATTTTTGTGAATTAGGTAAAAATGTCCATATTTATGCATTTGGAAGTGTCTTTTGGATCAGCATCCCTTACAGCTAAGGGCATTTCCCTTGCACTGTGACCAGGGAAGGTCAGAGGAAAACTCCTTGATTTCTTTAGGTAAGGAGTAGCTCAGGACTTGCTGTGATGGGTGGTTTATCCAGAGGGACAAATTTCCAGACCTTCCTCTACAACAACAGAGCAGAGCAGGGACTATGAGGGGATAAATTTAAAAACAAAAAGCTGGGCCAGGGAGCTTCTCCTCTGTAAACAGCCCAAGTCTCCATGGCAGCAGCTCCCGCTGGATTCCTGCTGGATCTCCTGGCTGAGGTGCATGATTGCCATCTAATGGGAGCTGTACAGCTCAGAACTCCTCAGGAACCACCACAGAGCTCTCTTACCTTCACCCTTCACCCTTTATCCTTTATACTCCATCCTCCATCCTTCCTGCCCCTTTGGGATGCGGATCCTCGTTTGTTTGTCTCTGTGTGTTGGAATGAACTGTTTGCTTCTGTTTCAGAAAACAGAAATTTTAGATGATGAAGAAAGTGATCTGATCAGCAATTCTGAAGTGGATCAGATGAGTTCTCTTTTGGATTACAAGGTGAGTGATTGGGCCATGTCAGGGACAGCAGGATAATCTCCAGGGAGTTCAGGGGGTAGATCTGTCAGGAATTCAGCAAAGGCTTCTGGAATCCTGAATTCCTCTGCTGTTTTCCTGGTGTGCACATCATGCCCTCATCCCACCTCTAGCCACTTTATCCATGTTTCAACCCAAATAGAGGCAGGAAAACCCCATTTCTACAGAGCTGCAGCTCCCTCCATGTGTCCCAACAAAGGGATTTCTGGAGCCACTCCACCAGAATTGCTCCTTGGAGTGCTGTGATGCTTTTCCTGAAGCATGGTGCTGCCAGCTCTGGAAGGGACTGAACAGCTGGAATCCTCTGCTGGGATAGGAAGATCTGAGGAGAAGTCATTCCCCAGGACATGCCTGGAAGTGGTGGTTGTGGGAGGGAGGAGAAGCAGTTGGATCCTGTCAGCTTCTGTCTCCTGCTGAAGGCTGAGGGTTGTATGTGTGCTGCTCTCCTAGGAGTTGCCACAATTCCAAGTTTCCTTGAGTTTTTACCTCTATTGCTGATTTTTTCCCTTAGAAACCAGATCTGTTCTCCTGACAATAATCAATTATCAAAATAATAAACAGATCATTTCTTCAGAACAAAAATTCCTCCTTCCAGCAGCGTTTTCCTGGGAAGGGAAGCAGAGAATGAGCCAGGAGAGGGAATGACCTCCTCTTAATGTCACCTGTTAGTGCAGTGAGAGGCTTGTTGTGACAGTGCCCTGCAGAGCCAGGGTTGTTGTTTGACAGCACTGATTACTCCCTGAGTTTTCTGCCTAAATCTGAATTCTTCCTGGGCTGGGCAAAATCCAGAGCTAAACAGGCAAATGCTGTGTCCATCAGGAAGAACTCAGCTGATTTTTTATGAAAGCCTCAGAATTGCAGCCAAATATTCCTCTCTCATTCCCAGAGTTGCTATCACCTGGAACAGTGTGGTGAGCAGTGCTTTCTCTGAAAAAATGTGAATTTTTGGGGGAAAAACCAACAAAAATACAACCATTTTTAAAGGTTTGTTGAAAACCTTTAGAGCATCATGTAGTCACAGCTTTTCGTGTCAACTAAAGCTGAATTCCAGTCAGTGTGAGCATGAATATCATATTTTTTTTCATTATTCTCTCATGAGTTGGTGCTATTAAGCAGAGCCCTTCTGCAAAATGAGCAATGCCTTTGATCTTGTAACCTAAATAAACATTTTGATTTTCATGATCTTTGCAAAGGTGAATAACCAGAGAAAATGAATTTTAGCTCTGCACTGATGAACAGGTTTAGCATTTTGATCCAGTAAGTTTGAAAGAGAAGAGATACTTGGAATAAATGGAAATACTAATCAAATCTGAATTTTTAATTAAGAGATTTGCAAGTATAGATTAGGAAAATGCCTTTTTAGCCAAAGCACACAAATTATTGATATTTCCTCATTTTGTAATATATTACATCCAGTTCCAGTCCCATAAACAACTCTGGAGGTTGGAACTAAATGATCTTTAAGGTCCCTTCCAAACTGTTCTGTCACTCTGATATTCCTGTTTAATCTGTAACCCGAGGGATCCTGAGGAGCTTGGTGAGCTGACACTTGATCCACATCAAACCCAGCTGCACTGGAGGATGTTATCTTTTAATTTGTGGTAGCTTTGAGGAATTTTCAAGTAATTTTCCCTGGTTTTTGTGTCAAGCCTTCTGCTGCAATAATGGAATTTATTTGCTGTCTCTTCTCACAGCCCCCTGATCACTTCTAGGAAGAGATCCGGGCTTTGGTTGTCATTGTCACTAAAAATAGTTTTTAGTGACAATTTAGTTTTAACCCAGGGGTGTTTAGGTGTGATTATTCCAATGCTTTGTCCTGTCTCCATCCCTGTAGGGATTTAACAGATATGTGGATGTGGCACTTGGGGACATGGTCAGTGGTAGGCTTAGCAGTGCTGGGGAATGGTTGGGCTCAATCTTAGAGGGCTTTTCCAACCTAAAGGATTCCATGGTTCTGAGATTATTCCCAGAACTCTCTGGTTTCCCCACAGAATGAAGAAGTCAGGTTCATCGAGAGTCAGCTGGAGAACCACAAACAGAAATATTTTGAACTGCAGACGTTTACCCGGAGTTTGATACTTGCAATTAAATCAGATGATAAGGAACAGCAGCAGGTAAATCCTGGAGCAGGTTTAATATCTGTGTTTAATATCAGAAGATGTTTATCCTTTTGTGTTGTGTCTCTCCCTTGGATTTATTCCAGAGGCTCAAATTATGATTGAAAAACCCATTTTCATACTCTGTTTAAAGCACTGCTGACATAAAAAACACACCTAATAGTGTATATACTATATATACTTTTCCCTCGTAGGCTCTGCTTTCAGACTTACCTCCTGAACTTGAAGAAATGGATTTCAACCACACATCCCCGGAGCCTGATGATACCTCATTCAGCCTCTCATCCCTGTCAGAGAAAAATGCCTCAGACAGTTTGTGATTTCTTTTTCTTGGAAGAGACAGAACAGAAACCCCATGGGAGGTGCAGGGTTCAGGGGAGAGAGAGGCTTTTGCTCTTCGGTGTTCTCAGCCCAAGGGAGCCAGCCCGAGGAGGAGGAGCCTGTGCTGGAGGGCGGCTGTAGCTCCTCACAGCCTCGCACTGCCCAGGAACTGGGAATGTTGGGTTTGGAAAATCAAAGAACTGGGTGAGGGAAGGGTTCACTGGTAGCAGCTTGGCCTTGGGTAGGATTAACTTTGACTCTTCAGAACAACTCTGGCTCTGTAGCAGTCTTTCTGAGCAGGGATGCAAGAGTGGGAAGCAAATGTTGTGTGACACACAGCAAATTCTCCAGCTCCACGTGCTCCCCAGGCCTGTTTATTATATTTTTCCCCATTTTTACTCAGGTAGGTGGACTAAAAATTGGGGATCTAAATAGAATAACAGGCTTTCTCTGAGTTGTACTTGAAAACCTGAAATTAAACTGAAGTGTTTTTCATTTTCTGACTTGAGATTGTTAAATCTTCCATTTTTCTGACCAAAATAGCTGAAAAAACCTTGAAAGGCTAACTGAAAAAATTGAATTATCCTCAATGAATTATTAATGCAAGGAAGCAGTGATAAGTGTTGGAAGAAATGAGGTGGAATTGGGAACCCTAATAGCTGCAGGACACAACTTCCTAATACAGTAGCAATTGGATTGGATGTTTACACTCTTTAGAGTTTAATGATTGTAGTCAAAGTTTTTAATTATCAAAGCCTGAATGCTAAAGTTCTGCTTATTATTTTAAGTCTTGGTTATATATTTTTCCACAAACTTTGCTCTAGTTTACAAAGCCAGTCAGAATTCCACAGCTGTCATTGCATCCTGAAAGGTTTTCCAGTGTTTGGAAGTGAGTTTTGCAGATCTGGTTTGAAGCCCTGCCTGGTGCATTTTTTGGCAAGTGCAATTTCTAAACTGTGATCTCGATTGCAGGCAGGGGCTGAACTGAATTTCTTTCCCAGAGCTATTGGCACTGAATCCCTTCACTCCTGTGGTGGAATGGATGTGCAGAGATGTTCAGATGGATTCAGTGGGATGTGTTTGTGTCCAGGGAATGCCTGGCCTTGGCAGTGGTGCTGTGGTTGAGTTGACAGGGTGGTGACCAGTCCAAGGCAGGTCTCAATCCTGGAGCTCTTTTCCTCCAGGATACTTCTGTGGGATGCTGCAGGTGCCTTCCCATTGCATTGATGCTCCAATTCCAACCTGGATATGCCTCAGCAAGCATTTTTCACACAGATACTTCAGTCTGGTAAAAAATCTGATCTTCCCATTTTATGCCAAATAATAATTGACTCTGGGGAATCTTGGTTCATGCAGTGAGTAATCCCCTTAATTTCAGTGGGAGGTCCAAGGTGTAGCTCAGGAAATCCAGAGTGTTGGGGAAATAACACCTGTTTTTTCTTTAATAATGGGATTAAACTCGGGTTTTAGGGTTTTCTCAGTCTGATCAGTCCCTCCCTAATCACTTGTACAGCTCTTTTTGTTTAGTATCAGTAGTGAGCTCTGTTCTTTCAGGTTTTTAGTCTCTCCTCTCCTTGGGCACGAGGAGCTTTTAGCAATGCTGTTAAATACCAGCTGCAGAAAGAGCAGGAATGGTTTTAAAAGGTGTTCTGAAAAACCAAAAGCCTCACAGTTTTCCCCCTGTACAATTCTGTAAGTTCCCAACAGAGCTACCCTTCCACAGACAAAGCCCAGAGTTCCAAGCTGCTGGGCCTGTGCGTGAGTTGAGGCATTAAAACTCGGAGTGAAAATGGAGGTTTGTGAGCAGAGCTCACAGTGCTGTCCTTCAAAGGGAGGATAGAGCTGAGCTGGAATTCTGCTTGCTCTGAAAAACTCATTTATAAATTTTCTATACCAGGCCGACAATGGTTTCTATTGCTGTTCCCTTTAGACAGGAAATTTGTGCCACTGACAATGAAACCTCGTTTTCTGCAAAATTTAAAAAGTGCTGGGATTTTCCACTATTTGGACCCTGTTTTCCTGCTTCTTCCACTTGAATTCCTGTGGTGTCTCTCTCTCAGAGCCCCCTGGCTCCGTTTTTGCCTCGGCTAGCTTGAGAGACAAACCTCAGTTGGAAGGATTTTTCCCAGGGCCCCATAGATCCCGGAGCAGCTGTGAACCTTTTCCTTTAGAGACAGCAAGTCCCCATTGATGGCAAAAGGAAGGGTCTCTGCACTTGATCTGGGGGGAATCAGGGCTTTATTTAGTCTTTCTCCTGTGGTCCTGCCCCCGCAGGGTCAGGAGCCCAGTCTCTGTCCCCGTCCCCGAGCCAAGAGAAATTTTTCATGTGCTTTCCTGGCTTTTATCCAGGGGGAAGGGGCTAGAGGTAGAGAGAAGCCACTACCCAATCAGGGATAAGGTGGGAGTGGAACAGAGTTGGGTTACATTTCAGTGTGGGAGAATGGTCGGGGAAAAAGAGCAGGGACAAACTTCAGGATGATACATTTTCCAGGGGAACAGGGGGCTACAGAAGAAACCATCACAAAACCCAGTATAAAAATGAAATACAATATAAACCCAAATAATGCACAAAAAATTCCCATGACAGAGGGCAGGATACTCTTAACAGGAGTTCTTAATCTCATGGTCAATTAAGTCATCCACTTTCCTGCAAGAAAAACTTCCACTGATGATGCCTATTTGTCTTGGTTTAGAAAGACAGGTGTCAGCCAGGGAAAGCTGGAGTTTCCCTTGGAATGGAGAACATAAACTCCCGCCTTCCAAATTATTATAATTTTGGAATTAGGGGCTTTCAGGCAAAGATATGGGAATAGGAGTAACAGTTCTTTACCAGGAATATTAAAAATACAAATGTAGGAGTACAAAAAACCAAGCAAACAAACAAAATCCTAGAAACACTGACAGAGTCAGAATACAACCTGACACCTTGTTGGTCAGGGTGTTGGAAGCAGTCCAAGTAAATCCTCCTGGAGTAACAAATGTGGTTCTGTTGGAGTAGAGATGATCCTGTAGAAGGGTCCAGTGGTGGTGAGAAGGGTCCAGTCTTCCTCCAGGAAATCCAGTGGAAAAACAGGCTGCCCTGGTGTTTCTGACTCTCAGTTTTTAGCTAGGTAGGAATGGTTGGCTCCTCCCACTGAGTGGAGCATCTCACAAGATGATGTAATTGTATCAGTCGTGGTGAGCCTTAATGGCCCATTAACAGAAGCTATCCCCCTGGAGGGAGGATGGGTTGTGGAAGAGATAAGAACACTGCCCCACCTGGTTTTAACAGCTGCCCATTAACAGAAGACACCCGCCCCCTCCCCCCTGGAGTTATGAGGAATGGGTTATACAAGACATAAAGAAAACACCTCCCCAACCAGTTTCAACAGATGGAAAACAGAATACACACTTTTGGTTACATATTGCAACCCAAGACAGGGACAAATTAGACAGCCCTCAGTAACTTGATAACATAATAACCCATGACCACAACACTGCAGGTTTATGCATCCCATCCTGCTTTATTGATGCAAATGAGACTCCTGACTGCAGCTGGATTAGCCACAAGTTTTAAATAAAGCGTGTATGTGTTTTGTAAGACCTATGTCAGAAAAAATTGGAAGAAACATTAAAATGCAGTGTTACTCTGAACATGTGAGCTGCTTCAGGACTCCGGTTGGGGGGACACAGCACTACTTTAGGTGAGTTGTGTGATCTTATCTATAGAATGAGAAACCCCAGGCTAAGAGGACAGGACTGGGGACTGCTCGGGGCAGGTGAGTGCCACACAGGAACTTCCTGGGGTGAGACCTCCATACAGCACAGCCAAGGACACGTCCTCCTCCTCATCCTCAAATACTTGAGGGATAAAAGCATGGCAGCACAAGGCCCCCTGTCCAACCACCATGACTGGCCATGCCTGGCACCACAGCAGGCCAATACCATGGAGTCATGGAAGGGTTTGGGTTGGAAGGGACCTTAAAGTTCATCTTGTTCCACACCCCTGCCAACACAGGCACACTGAGGCACTGGGGACGCTGGGGCACTAAGGACTGAGGCAACCCATGACACAAGAAGACAGTCTTAAGCTTTGCCAAGGTAGGTTTAGGCTGGACATAGGCAAGTTTAAAGGTACGTGAGCAGATGAACCTAGCGAGGTTTCTGGAGTGCCGAGCCCTGGAGGCAGCTCTGCACTTTAATCTCTCTAAGTATTTCTTTTCACTAAGGCAATAAAAGGTGTGAAATGAGGAGTTCGAGGCTTTGCAGCCCTGTGAGTGAGGAAAGGAATGTCCTGGTTCTGTCCTCACCTTAAACTGGGCAGCAGCTTTAGAGAGTCTGTTCTCCAAGGGGAGAAGCTGTGTCTGCTGCTGGGCTCAGACAGGTGAAGTGATGGAACAAACCAACAGCATCATGGACACCCTGGCTTGGGAATGGGAATCCCTGCTTCAAATGGATCTGCCCTCCCCTTTGGGGTCTCTTGCACTGCTGTATCCCTGACACTGAACACAAACTGCACAGTGCTGACCTTCCCCTTGTCATTCCGGACAGAGCCAGTGCTGGCCTCTGGTCTCAGGGTGCTGCTAGTGTGAGGAGGGACAGGCATGTGCATGAAGGGAATAGCACAGAATTCCTGACACAGGAACAATTCATAACTTGTTCCAGACCAAAGCATGATGTCCAATCTCCAACCCCTGCCCAGCTCCCCCAGACTAGGGGCTGAAGGGCTGGAACCTGGCCAGAGTCTGCCTTTTCTGCCCCAAATGAGGTGCCTGAGCAAAGTTAGGGGTAGTCAATGAGGAAACTCCACCTGGCTGCCAGAGAACACGAGCTGGATTGTGGTGGTTGATTTCTTTAATCAAGAACATTTTACCACATTGACCAAATGTGAAGTCTGATAAGTTTTGGGGGGGAAAAAAAAGTCAAAGCAGCACTTCAAAATGGGTGTGTTCCATAGAAAAACAGGAGTTTAGTCTGAGCATTTATTGCTCTGAAAAAGAGCAGCTGCTTTGGTCAGAAGGCAACAGAAAAGAGGCAGAGCCTTGGGTTTGTAGGGGTTCTTTTCTCACAAAGGAGCAAATTCTCTTGGCTGAAGGAAGTGTTCAAGGATGTTCCTGGAAGTAAAATAGTTCAGGTCGGTGCTTTGGCTCTGGGAGCAGTTTCCCATGTTACTGAACTAAGTCAATAACTCTTTTCCAGCTCTGTTTTACATTTTACACAACTACCTCTGAAACGTGATACCCCTTAAACCCACACAGAAAATGTGAACTTAGGAATTTTTTTAACCTTTTATAGGCAATAAATTATTCCCAACATGCATCCTTCAGCTTGTGTTTGGTTTTTGCTGAGTGTGAGACATCTCTTTGTTTTTATTTTAGTGCTATTTTTCTGTATTTGTGTTCATCACAATCCGCGGAGAAGGAAATAATGGGATATTAGGGAGAAAAGCTTAGCATATGTTAATGGGAAAAAATATTTCTGTTTAAAGCTGAAGGATGGTGGGGTGGCTGTGCTGGTTTTGGTGCAGTTACTGCGAGAAATGGGTATTATCCTTAATTCTGGTATTAATGATTGTTTGAACATTGCTCAGTGCATCAGATGACAATCTGAGAGAGCAGTCAGTGATGTCAGCAGTGTAAGGAAAAGGATTTTACACTTTCTGAGACATCACAGTTCAGAAATACCTCAGCAGATTTTTGTTTCAGTTGTTTCCTTTTTTTGGCATAACTTTATAGAGACCTTGTAGAAAGAATTTTGAAGTGTTAAATGAAAATGGGTCAGTAACAAACTGTGGTCAAATGTAGATTTAGACCACATTTGTATTCAAGTTTCATCTGAAAAGAGTTCCTTGAATTTCCCCCATCCCATTTCTCTCCCTGGAGTACAGGGGAAGGGTGGCAGAATGCATGAGGGAGACAGAGGGAATGAAGCACAAGGAGGCAGAAATTAAGGTACTGGGTTGTAGTCAAGGAAATTTCAATAAACTAAAGGGTTTCTGTGCTGTGGAAAACAAGAGCTTCTGCTTTATCTGCAGGTTTTGTGAAATACACTTCAAAAAGTCATTGGCAAATCCACTGAGTTGTGCTGGGGGAAAATTGTCTTCTCCAGTAGGAATATTACCATTTCTGGGGCTATTTCTGGAATTACCGTGTGTGAACACACAGATGCAGATTTACAATGTGCAGAGATACACTGAATTTGATCACAGTAGCTCTACAAAGGTATTTTAACTTGAAATGTTAATGGAATTCTTCTCAAATATATTTAATTTGCTCTTATTTTTGTGTCTTGCTGCATATCAATTGCATAGTTCTGAAAATTAGTCAAATACATCCATACAAATATGGTTTATTGTTTATGTCCTTGCTACTGGTAACTTTTAGGCTTGTAAATTTGTGAAAATGCCCATAATAATGATATTTCTAAGTGATCTTGGCAAATAAACAAACTGCTGTATTTCTGAAGAGATAATGAGTCTTCTGCCATAATTCCTGCTTTATTTTCACTGTAGGAATCAGTTTCATTAAAAAAATCTGAAAATTTAAATATTATTGTATAACTTGGATGTTTTCCTTTGCCTACAAAACAGGATAATTGATGATTTTAAATATTTTATCATTTCCTTCTGGGCCAATTCCTTAAGCTTTGTAACCTGAGCGTATTCCTGAGTTTCTGTGTGAAAATCACTGTTTATATTGCATTTTTATTATTTGTATCAGAATGTGTAGCAAAGAAACTACTACAAACCTTCAACTGAAGTACCTCCACTATGGTCCAGGACACCTGATTCTGGCATTTTGAGTGCCAGATGCCTTGAGAAACAGTCCAGACATTTGTATTGAGTTGGTTTTCTGTGTATATAAAGGGTATTTATAATCTTGTATTAACAGAGTCATCATTGAAAATGCTGATTTCCTGCTCTAGAAGCCTTCTCAGCTATTTTTATATAAAACGTTGGTCTTCACCTTAATTTTTTTGGGTGAAAAGTTGTGCCATAGATATTTTAACTTATCCACAGATCTTTTACAGAGTTTGCTTTGACTTCTCTTAATTAATTATTTTTTCCTCAAATTGTCCTAATTTGTTTTCTCCTCCAAATGCATCTCAAGGTTGGCTTGCTTTCTTAATGTTTGGGGTTTTTTAAAAAATTTTGGAAGATCCCCTTATCTGCATGCTTTGGTAGGTCGAGTTTTTCCTCTGTTGTTTATTGTTTATAGTTTAGAAGAACCTTTTATTGAAACCCCCTGAAGTAATGCTTGTACAAATGTATTTAGGGTGGCCCAGATGGTCAGAGAAAAGGGCTATTTAGCATTGGTAAATTTGTCTACTGAGTCAAGGATATTTTTCTACATCTGTCAAGTTTGGGACTATGGAGAAATTAAATAAAGGTGAACTAACTCCTTTTCCTATATGAACTTCTCCGTTTCTGTCTTTATTATGGCCTTGTAAATGTTCAGTCCTGTTCAGAGCAACAAGAATTAAATCCACGCCAGGGCTCAGCCCTAATTCTTCAGTTCCCACCATATAAATTAATTTATTATTTATGGAGTGGCTTTTCAGAACTAGAATTTTATACAGAACTTGGAGCCCTCTGTCCCAGGAACAGTGAAATGTCCCTTCCCAAAACGGGATTTGTGTCCAATGGAGGCACTGCACACCCAGCACTGACCCAGCTCAGTTCACCTGAGGGGGGTTGAGCTGTGGGGCTTTTTAAAGCTATTTTTAAGCTAAATGTGAGCTCTTTGTGCTCTTTTCATCCCATCCCTTGGCATTTCCTAAGTTAAAAATCTCCAGATCTACATCCCGTGGCCTTTGACCTCTTCCCCAATCCACATAGATGGAAACTGGGGAAAGTTGTTAGAGCTGATGCTTGTTGGCTTTAGGAGCAATTCTGGTGCTGAAAGAACAGCCCGAGTGTGCCGGGGAGCTCCCAGTGCGGTCCTACGGCCGAGGGTCAGGGTTTCAATTTAATTCAAACCCGCGAATAGTGAAAGACAGCCGGGAGGGACCGCACAGAAAAGGGCTTTGGTGCGGGGTGCATCCCGGGCTGGTGTTGGGCAGGGAAACGGGAGCGAGGTGCAGCCGCATCCCGAAATTACAGCAATTCCCGGCTGCCCTTGGTAGCAGAGGCTGGCAGTGACGGTATGGCCGCGTCCTGCGGGTGCTATGGGCACACGCTCACCTGGCTCCTCTCTTGCACAGCAGATTTGCATAATCCTGATTAATTAAACTCTCGACGCTCCAAAGTCACCCAAACTCCGAGCTCAGCCCCCGGCCAGCTTTGGAATTACGGCTGCAGAAAGGGAGGGTAAAACCAGAGGGAACATGGATGAAGAGGAGATAAATCTGTCTAACTCGAAAGATTTATTAACAAATGTTCCCGGGATCCTGAACTCGGGTGTTATGGGAAAAGTCCACCCGAGCCGGGTGGTGCTGCAGCTCCATTGCCACCTGGTGGCAAAAACCCAGGAATTGGAGAAAAATGCCTTGAACTATCCCCATACTTCATATTTCAGAATGAAGAACTATTTTTATCTCAATGAAAAATCAAATATTAAAATAAATATGGAATTTAGTAATCAGGAGACTGAAATCAGACTGAAGGTGCAGCCATAAACCAAGAGCATATTCCAGTTTAATTTCCCCACATGGATTTAGGTTTGGGGGCACCAAAGCTGCTCCATGGGATGAGGTGATGTGTGACCAGCAGGGACAGCTGGGGTGGCCAATCCAGCTCCATGTTCCTGCTGCAAGGAATAAGGGAAAGGGCCATGGGAGGAGAAAGAAACAGGAAGAAAAGGTGTTTTCTGGTTATTTACTTGCAGTTGTTATTTTAGTGGGGAAAGAAGGGGAAGGAAAGGGCAAGAAATGTGAAAATTTTCAGACTTTACCTACTATTTGATCTTGCTTTTTGTTTTTTTTTGTTTTTTTTTTTTTTTTCTGGAAATCTGGAATAACCTTGGTCTGTGTAGAATTTTTTTCACTAGAAAAAGCTCATTTGACTTTTTTTGAAGGAAAAATTTTCACCAGCCTCAATCATCCCAGGCAGTTTCCTCTTTTTTTTTTCTTTTTTTTTTTTTTTTAATGAGAAATTTTCAATTAAAAGCCCTTTATCTCTTTCTTCTGAAGGTTTTGGACTTGGTCAGAATTCAGGGCAATTTGAAGTGAATTTGAAGGAGTCACCCAGCAGATCCCACCCCTTAAGGATGGACAGAGCAGGAGAGCAGCAGCCACACCTGGACAGCCCATTTTGGGAAGGCCAAATCCTTGGAATGGCACCTGGGAAGAGACACCCCATCAGGTCAAAGACCATGGGTTAATTAACCTGAATTTAATGTTCTCTTAATCATTTAACAGTTGCAAACCCATTGCAACCAAACCCCCTGTCTTGGTTTTGAAAGACAGTTGTCTGCCAGGGGAAAGCTAGAGCCTCCCTTGGAATGGAGAATGTAAGCCCCCTTCCCTCCAAATTATTATAATTTTGAAATTAGGGGCTTTCAAGCAAAGATATGGGAATAGGAGTAACAGTTCTTTACTAGGAATATTAAAAAAGGAAAATACAAATGTAGTAGTACAAAAAAACAAGCAAGCAAGCAAACAAAAATCCTGGAAAAACCCTGACAGAGTCAGGGATATGACCTGGCACCTTGTTGGTCAGGGTGTTGGAAGCAGTCCACATAAATCCTCCTGGAGTAACAAATGTGGTTCTGTGGAGTAGAGATGGTCCTGTAGAAAGTCCAGTGGCGACGAGATGGGTCCGGTCTTCCTCTGGGCATCCAGTGGAAAAAACAGATACCTTGTGTCCTTCAGTCCCAGTTTTATCTAGCTAGAAACAGCTGGCTCCTCCTCCACTGGATGGAGCATCTCACAATGGGATGACGGAATGTGTCATGTCATTGGTGGGCCCTAATGGCCCATTATCAGGAGATGTCCCCCTGGAGGATGGAGGGGTGGTGAAAGAGATAAGAAACACTGCCCCACCTGGTTTTAATGGCTGGTCCATTATCAGAAGGAATCTGCCCCCCTCCCCCTGGAGTCACAAGAGATAAGGAAAAAACATCTCTCAAAAAAACGGCTTTCAGCAGATGAAATAGAATACATATTTTTTGGTTACATAACCCAAGACACTCCCTCAGGCCTTCATTCCCATAATACTGATTAATGGCTTACTGCGATCCAAACTATAAATAGATTTCATGAATTCTGCCAGAAATTGAATATTGAATTATTTCTTTATGCCCATGTCTTTCCTGGTTTTCTTAATTCTGCCAAACATCTAGCTCAGACTTCTCTCAGCAACCCACACTCTCCCGGCTGCATCCCATTTTTGGACCATTATTTAAAATCTCAGGCTTTTTACAGAGCCTGGCCAAGGAATCAAAACTGATCAGGAAGGAATGGAACAGCTGAAGGTGTTCAGCTCCGGCATGGGGATCAGGCCATAGGCTCCTCACAAGACACCTGCACACCCAGCAGCAGGGTTTGAGCCCAGTCCAGTATCGCTGGCACAGGCTCCCTGGTTTAGCCCTATTTTTGGGAAAAATCCCATTGGAATGTCTTACGCCTAATCTGGGACATGGGAACAGGATGGACACATTTCTGCATGTTCTACAACCACATTTCAGAAATATATGATTTTCTGAGTTTCCATTCTCTAAAATATTAATTAATCTAATTTTTTTTTTCATATAAAACCTGGGAGTGAGGGGTTGAAAATTCCATTTCTTGCTGCCACAGGGGTCTGTAAGCCACCTCGACGCTGCTATGATCTATGTCCTCAGCAAGAACCAGGACTCACAATTTTCAGAGTAAGTGCTGCTGATGGCCTGAAGACAGGTAGAAAATATTGACAAAATAATGTCAGCAATTAGCAGTAAAACTCCCTTAATTTATACAATCATTCCCAGAGAAAGACTCCTATCACCTTTGTGGATTATTTTCAATTGGTTTTCCCCTCTTTAATTCAGCTGGAGAAGCTGAGATAAGAGATGAAACCATTCAGTGTCCTCCCTGCTTTGTGCCCTGATGTGCCCTGTCCTGGGGGAGCAGGAGCAGCTGGGGCTCCTGGAGCCATTCCCTGCCATGCTCCCAACATGGGGACAGGGATGGGGACAGGGACGGGTGGCAGCGCCAGCTTCTCACTGCTCCCACACCGGAACTATGTGTTGATTCACTCTGTAAATTGATTTGGGCAACTCAAGACAATCAGTTTCCAAGATACCACCACATCCTTCAGATATTTAAACCCCTCTCTCTGGCAGTGTATTATATTTAAATGTCAATGGATGATTCAGGTGTGTATTTATAGGCACGCTCAGATGGGCTCTTGGGAATGGGCTGTGGATGGCTGGGCAGGGAAGTGTGTGTGACTGGAATTCCGAGGGGCCTGGGGACCCCTCTGAGTCACCCCAAAATCAATATCTCACCATGCGTCAATGCATCAGAGGTTCTGTTGGCTCCACCACACTAGGGTTCAGTGCAGCTCCAATTAAGAGCCAGGTCATGAGCAGTAATTAGAGACTGATTTCAGATTTTCCCTCTCAACAGTGATTCCAGATTTCCCACTGTAGTGGTTTCACGTTCACTAAATTCTGGTCTTAGTACTTACTCTTTCTGTGGGAGAGAGACTAGGAGAAAAACAAAGCAGGCTCAACCTTAAAAATTAACAAACAGTTTTATTAACACACACTAAAAGAATAGGAAAAAAAAGAAAGTTGGAAAAAAAAGTAAAACAAAACAGAATGAAACTCTAAAAACATTCTTCCCTCCCCTTACAAACTGTTAACTTTCCTATAAAACAACATAAAGAGACAAAACTTGTAATTTTCAGTCAGTTCTACTATTTGACAATAGTCTTTCATCAATTCTTTAGGAGAAGAGTCTCTCTTTGAGTCATGGATCCCACTGACAACTTAGAACAGTTTTCTTGTGGGTTTTAAACTGTCACAAAAACAACCGCCCGGGGAAACCTGCCTTTGTGACCCCTCCCAGGAGCAGTTTCCCAAGCTGTTTATGGGTCATGGGTCTTAGACTTTTGCATACTGGGGTGTCACCTTTTAAAGATGAATAACTTCAAAGCAAAGGATTCTTCACCTCAAGGTACAGAGATATCTTCTCAGTTCTTCACTGGCGCAGGGGGCTTCTCATCTTTATCACTGTTCAAGCATCTTATAGGATTAATATTACTTAGTCCATCACAAACACCTTTGCTCAAATCCACACACAAATTAAAACAATCATCTCCCCAAATGCATATCTTTCCCATGATTTAAAGGAATGATCTAAATATAGAGTTCATTTCCATGGTTCAAGTAAGAATGGAACAACCAACTCTTCAGCCCTCTGTCCCAATAGTCTTTTCACGCTTGCTCTACTGACTTCATGTTGGTTTTTTTCTTTATGTTCACTCTGTCCTTTCTTACTCTCTCAGAGAAGGGCTAAGCTCTGGAAGCTTCATGTTGCCAGGAAAGGGTTAAATCTGCCCAGAGTCTTTGTCTCTCCCTCTGTAGCTCATGGTATTAGATGTTCAAGGCCACGCTGGTGAGGGAGGAAGAACTCACACAGAAACATCAGAGATCAGAACACTCAGGCAGTCCGGAATCACAAAAAAAAACCAGGCAGGATCATAAATGCCTTCTCAGCCCACCCCTCATTGTAAATCGGGGTGGCCTCAGCCTAAATGGTGCCCATAGCTCCCATCAGGGGCCCAGCAGAGATCTCTCCCTGCTCCAGGGAAGTTTGGAGAAAGTAGTTGTTGTAAAGCAGCAACCTCTCCTTCCCCTCCCCCCGCCCCCACCCAGGAGCCGATAGAATCTGGCCAGGCCTCAGGCCAGCTCCCCCCAAAAGGGGGGAGCAGCAGGAGCAGGCCCAACTCGATGTTACCTGTCTCTCTCTAGCCAAAGGAATGAAGGAAAAGACCCACCTACAGGAAATCAAGGGGTTTTATATGGTACTTCCCAAAGTCATAGCCAACAATTTTCAGTGGTCAAAACAGATGCCAATATTCCAACTAACCCTCTGATAGGTCCCTGTCCTTTCTAAAGCAATTCCCAGGTCCTGACCTGGAGAATTATTCTACATTCTTCTATAACTAAAAACCAAACCATACTAACCCATGACACCCACCCAGGGGCAGTGACTGGTCCAGCCAGGTGAGGGACTGTGGAGTCCTGTTTTGAGAAGGCTGAAATCTGATCTCCTCCCTTGACCTAAACCTTAAGACTCCTCCCCTAGAATACCTGATAAAACCCACAAGTCTGCCCCTTCTCGCTCTCTTCGTCTTCACCCCTCTGTGCTCTCACCCCCTCCCCGGCCCGGGATAGGGGGGAATAAATGGATTCTTGAGCTTATCAACAAAAAGACTTGTCTGTTTCCCTGCCGGTGGTTGTAACCTCCCTGGACACAATGGCCACTGTCGCCTCATGACGCAACAAGGGACATTTTGTTTGTTGTTTCTGTCATTCCTTACTGTCACCTCCCCACCTCCACACCACTGCCATGGCTCACACAGGGATCACTCCCTTCCAGCAGTGAATGTTGGCTTCCTGGATAAAGGAAATTTCCAAAGAAGAGAGAGGAAGCTGCTGTGATCTCACTCTGGAGGTCCATCAAAGAAAAAAAAGTGGAAATATTGGCTAAATCAGTTGAGTATTATGAGACCTGGAGCTGCACACACATCTTGTGAGCTCGGGGTTTCAATGTGATGAAAGAAAACTCATGTATGTAGAAGAGGGGACAGCTTTGAAGCAGGCAGGAAAGACAGAGATAACCTGGGAGGTGGATGGGGTCACAGACACACAGGTCACCCCATCTTGGAGTGGCTCTGCAGGTACAGCTCTGAGCAGGAATGACAGGAAGTACCTGGAGAGGCAGAGTTCCCAAACTCCTGCTTTGGGCTTCTCCAGCAAGAGGAACACTCACCCGAATCCCAGGGCGTAGCATGAGCCCAGCTTGGGCTCAATGCAGAGCTTTCCTTGTTTTAGCCAAAACAAGCTGTAAAATACACTAAGAATGGAGATAAAACAAAGGCTTGGATTTGTGGCCTCCCACCTTTGCCACCATCATGATTTGGACTTAAAGGAAGGATCCAAGACCCAGGATCACGCATCAGCCAAAGGCTGGACTCGATGACCTCAGAGCTCTTTACCAGCCTAGAGGATTCTGTGAAATCTTCCTTTCATCTATCCCCTGGGCATGTGCGGCCTCAGGAGGCCACAGCAGGAAGGGAACAGGATCAATCCAGCTTGGCACTCCAGGTAACAAAGGTTAAACTGATACACAGTGTCCATGCACCATGCAGAAAAGGAAACTGATAAAACAAGGAGAAGAGTTGGGAATGCTCAGAGTGCCAGCCATGGACATCTAGGTCCTGGGGGAGAGAGGAAGAGCAGCTGGGAATGGGAACAGAACACAACAATGTGCTGGGATGCGAGGAGCTGGCCCTGGCTGACCCTTCAGAAGGCTCAGACCAGTCACCTGGAGGACGGTGTCACCCAGGGCTGCTCCAGCGGGGCTTGGCCCAGGCTCAGAGGGAACAGCTCCCGGGAAGCAGCGTGGGGTGGGATGTGAGAGTGTTGACAGCACTGCCTGTGGGAGTACCTGTGGGCTGGGATGACAGGTGATTTTTGGCTCAATAAGGAAAAAAATAAAACACAACCATTTTTTGTTTTCTTCAAGCCTCACTATGAGCTTCATTTTGTGGACTTTTCACTGGTATGTTTTAGGACTGGAATACATGCAAGGAAAGGAAAATCTGTGCAGAAAAGAATGGTTTGTATTAAAAGCAGTATAGTAATAAGCAAAAATTAAAATACAATTCATTAAAAAATCCTCTGCTTAAGAGGTTTTAAAAGCTGTTTTTACCCTTATCTACTAATAATGTTGAGTTATTTATTTTTTTCATATCCTGAAGGTTTTACAGTGACGAGTATTTTTGCTGGAAGCATTTCTTAGTTCAATGTATGAGAGCTTGAACAGATCCCACTCATGCTCTGAATAAACTGAGTCATTACAGCTTTCTCATGCCACGATCCGACCTTTGATAACTTTAATTTATGCTTTTTGGGTGATTCCTTGAACTGCTTCATCATTTACAATATAACCATTGAGGCTTATAAATGTGTTTAGGGCTGATCAGCCTGCTGGTCTTTGAGGGGTTAAAGACATCTGTAAAAGTTCAGACAATGGTTTCCAGCTCAAAAATATCCTGAAGGAGGAGGGAATCCACTCCTTGGGAGGTGTCAATAGGACACAGAATGGGTTGGGGTGGGAGGCACCTTAAAGTCCATCCAGCCCCACCCCCTGCCATGGGCAGGGACACCTTCCACCAATCCAATGTTGTTCCAAGCCTACTCTAACCTGGTCTTGGACACTTCCAGGGATCCAGGGGCAGCCACAGCTTCTCTGAGCACGCTGTGCCAGGGCCCCCCCACCCTCAGAGGGTAGAATTTTTTGCTAATATCCCATCTAACTCTACTCTCTGGCAGCTTGAAGCCATTTCCCCCTGTCCTGGCACTCCAGGCCCTTGGAAATAGTCTCCATCTTCCTTCCCTGTGGGCTCCCTTCAGGCACTGGAAGGCCACAATGAGGTCTCTTCTCCAGGCTGAACAATCCCAGCTCTCCCAGCCTTTCCTTGCAGCAGAGCTGCTCCATCCCTCTGATCATCCTGGTGCCTCCTCTGGAATATTTCAGTCCTGTCAAGCTACAATGCCTTCACAGTTGTTCTGGCAGGTGCTTTTCCCAACAAGCTCCCAGCCTGTGTGAATTCCTCACCTGTTCCGTGGCCGTGCCAGGAATGGGAGCAGCAGCCAAAGTGTCTGCAGGGGAGCTCTCCCTGTTTTCCAGCTGTATGGAGCAGAATGAAACAGAGGTGTCACTATGACAAGCCAACAGCTCTGAAAAAGCACCCCCAGAGTCTCCAAGCAAAATTGAAGGAAGCCAGAACTGCAGGGCTGGAGTTAAACAAACAAGCAGACAAACAGGGAATGACAATTTTGGGCTCCCCTGAGCTTTCCACAGCTCTTGGCAGGTTCAGTAGATCCATCAGAGAGACATGAAGGGAGTCAGAGGGAAATGCTGAGCAATCAGTGTGGAATTTGATGGAGGATAAATCCTTTGTGGAGAAAATATTTATAGCAAAATATTCTGTAAAAAAATTGATACCATGTGTTTATCCCATTAAAATCTTATCTAAGGGGTCTGGGGGTCTCCTGTTGGTTCTGTGCTCAGAAAACACCATTAATTAAGTCCATTGGGTGTAAAAAAATGCCATCAATTGAATCCATTGGGTCCACTGGATCAAAAAAAAAAAGCCATTAATTGATATAAAAATGGGTTCATAGTTTTATTTGTAGCGTTAATACAGATGGAATCATCTCTGAGTGAAAACATCTTCCACATAGAGTGCTAAATAACCAATATTAATAGTTAAGTGCAACATAAAATACTTTATAATTGTCTTATTAAAATGCATTTAGCAATGAGGGCTTTGTCATAATGGAAGAAATATGTTGCTTCTTTGCTGTAAGTTTAATGATTGTGCTAAATCACTCACTGTTTGGTGACTGAAAATTTGGAAAGGTGTTCTAATTTAAATTTTGAAGCATTCTCAGAGTTCATGTGCTTCTGAAAGGCGTTGGAAGGCAGTTGTGGCACTCGCGAAGGCACGATTTTACAGTAAATCCAAGTTGCTGCTCTCCCAGCCACGTGCTGCCTCAAGCCCTCGCTGCTGAGCTCAGGGACAATTTTAGATATCATTTAACAAGACTGATTTTTTTCTTTGAGTTAATTTGAACTTCAGCCCTTGATCATCTGCCTCTGTTTATGTGCAGTTATCCATCCTTGAAAATTTTCAAATTAATATTTTGCTGTGAATATTTGAAGTATTTTAATTCTGACTATCTCTTTCAGTGGTTCCTGTAATTACAAGGTACATCATTCATTTGAGATTTAAATCTGCTTCCTTCCCACACAAACCCAGCATTATTTCTTTTTTCCTGGAGACTACTGTTAGATTTTAAAAGTGAGGCTTATTAATTTTTTGTACTAAAAAAAAAAAAGCAGATCCTCCTCTTTTGAAGAGTCCTACCCTGGTGCTTTTTGCTGGCCTTCCAGGGGTGGTACCACACTGTTGCAGGAAGAAAAATCAAAGGTTGTTCCTCCTCCTTTTACGAGATTGTGATATATGTCCTAAAGTTAATTTGTATTAATAGGATATAAAATGTAATACCAGCCATATAAATATAAGTTTTGTATAAACTAGCATGTTATAAGTTTTGTTCAAACTAGCATATTGTGAATTAACTCAGGGAAGAGTAGCTTAACAAAATAAAGGAATTTCTCCAGCCAGAAAAGGCATGGGAGGGACACGAGGAAAACATGATTGAAATTACCAGAAAGGGGAACAAGAAAATGCCGCTGCCGAGAATCCTTGAAAGGGAACAAAAGGCGACGGAAAACGGAGATGATAGCCCGGAGAACCAGATGATTACTTCAAATAAATATCTAGATCGTCTCCGTTAGAAATTAACATCTCCACACCACACCTGGACCCAACCATTAACAGTATTGTCCTACTCCGCTGATCTATTCAGACTCTCGGAACTGAGACCTGCATGATTAATGAAGATGCCTCGGAGGAAGGACCGTCGACATCCCGAGCCTCTCTCCGTGATCCAGTGTATAAAAAGAGACTGCTGCAAACCAAAAATGTGAACTTGGGGGGTAACAAACTGACAGAGTGTGTTATCAATTGTTCACCCAGCGGCGACCCCGGGCTCAACGCTGTCCTTTTAATTGTGGCTGTCCGAGACTGTCATTTTGTCTCTCAATAAAATTCCAAATTTTGATTTATCTAATTTGGTCCATTTTATTTATAACAAGATAAATATTGATGCTCAGAATTACATTCTTTAAACTTGCTTCAGAACACCACAAACTGGTGAAATGTAAACTGAAACTAGGCTGGAGCTGAGGTCTTGTAGCTTCATTAGGGAGGTTGAGGTACCCCACTAGAATTTTTCTTGCTGTTTACAGGTGATTTATTGCTCACGCTGTGGCTCTGCTGCTGGGCTGGGCTGTGGGTAAGAGCCATTCTTTACAAGTCTGACCTCATCCTGTGTGATGTTTCCTCCACTGAGTGTTCCTGTTTCTCACTGAAGCCAATTCACAACATCTACTGAAAAACCCTTCCATTAAGGGCAGTGCGAATCTGCCTCTCACTTGGCGTGGACTGGAGTTTTTCCTTTTTTCCAGAAAGTCTGCTTGTCTGTCATTTTTTTACTACTTTCAGCTGTTCTGCTACAGCTCCATCGATGTCTGTGACAGCTCCTCAGTGACAGGAGAAGCAGCTCTTTCAGTGTCAAAGTCAACTTGTTGAAGACTCTTCATAATCACTTGTCCCTGTAGGTTTGCAGCAAAGGAGGAAATATGACTGTTGGGGGTTAGGTTTGTTCTTTTTTTTTCCTATAGAATTTTTCCACATAAGTTGCTAAGAGACAAAGTACTGATGCTTAGAGGGTGCTTGACCCACACAAAAGACGTGGCTGAGGGACGGGGATAATCACATGATTTTTTTTTTTTTTGGGGGGGGAAGGACAGAGCTGGGGGCTGTTTTTTCTTCTTGCTCTCGGCATAGGAGAGGACGGTCAGGCTCCTGCTTGATGTGGGAGAAGTCCACTGTCAACAGAAAGTCCAGACCTGGGAGATTACCGTCATCTGCTCATGTGCCCAGGAATTCTGAGCTCCTTTGCCTGCCCTGCTGGAGCTGGGCCAGCCCTGTCTGGCCATCGCTGCTTCTTCAACACTGCTCTTTTTTGCTACGCTGTAGCCCTGCCCGCCCCCCTGCCTACCGGGACATCCTGCCACTCCAGCCACCAGCCCGGGGATTTCCACCATTCCAGCTTGGTGCTCTCGGAGTCCCAAGGGATCAGACTGCTCTGGGCTTTGAGAAACAAAGCAACTTGAGGTTCGTGGTTCTGTTTATTATTAATGCTGTAGTTGTTGATTGTTTGCCTTGTTATACTTACTAGTAAAGAACTGTTATTCCTTTCCCCATACTTCTACCTGAAAAGCCCCTTTAATTTTCTAAATTATAATAACTTAGAGGGAGGGGATTAGAATTACCCATTCCTAGAGAGGCCCTGCCCCTCCCTAGCAGATACCTGTCTTTCAAACGGAGACAGGTTTGTTCCTTTTTTTTTCTTATAGAATTTTTCCCCATAAGTTGCTAAGAGACTAAGTACTGGTGCTTAGATGGTGCTTGACCAACACAAAAGAGGTGGCCGAATGTAGGGAGGGGGAAGATCATGCGAGTTCTGGGGCAGGAAAAGGACAGAACTGGGGGCAGCTTGCCTCTTCTTGCTCTTGAGAGGAATGACAAGATTTGTCTTTACAAACAAGCCCTGGGTCTGCTGGTAGATAAAACTAGCACTGAGAGATAAGAGAAACAATGGGAAGGATTCTACTGATTGATGAATGGAAAAGAAGATACTTGCCTTTACAAACAAACTGTAGGTTTGTTTGTAAATGAAATTGAATATTGAAAGATAAAAGCAACTATGGGGAAATGTGTCTGGTTGCGTCCCGCACCGGGCAGGAGGTGACCTCTGGCTAGCTCTGGTCAACCCAGGCACAGAATGGTTCCAGTTTGTTCGGCTTCTCGGCTCAGCAGCTGGACCCCCAACAGCGTTGTGACAGCAAAGCAGCAGAAGAGAAAAGGCTGGCTCTCAGCTTGGCAGTTTAAAAGATGTTTATTAGCTCCAGAGTTGAGGAGCAGAGAGGTTGAGAGCGAGGTGTTGGGAGATGTTGCTGAGAGGCTGAGAGAGATGCTGAGAGAGTGAGCCAGTTTTTTCCTCCCTCCTGCCCCCTATAAGCGGGGGAGGGGTTTCAGGGAGGATACTACAAAACCACGAATCAGGGGTTTCAGGGGGTAACAAGGTGTGCCCACCCCCAAGCCTCGGACACTACAATCCAAAGCTAAAGGAATTCCCCCCGGGGGGCCTATCACCTGAAGCCTTCTCCCTGAGATTTCGCAATCTGGGAGGGCTCCTGGAGAAACAGGCTGCCCCAGAGCAAAGGGGGTGGGAGGACACAAATCACCTTATTATACAGACAACACAAAAGGGATACAGAATTGGGGATACAGTGAAATGAACCATAACATAAACTTCTTATAAAAACCTAATAAAACAGTTCTGCACCACTACAGGGAAAACCCATAAATCCCATAAAAATTAAAAATTAGGGGGGTTATACATTAAAAGGGGAATCTTAGGCATTTCGGGAAGTCTGTACCTCTCAAGTACCTCAGACAATGGGGAAAGAAGGAGGGAAATGTGGCTGGGAAATTAGGATAAAAAGGAGGCTGCGTCCTCTGAAAAACTGAGAGACCCCAGGGGAAATGCCCCATGGCCTCTCCCTTTATTCGAATAAAGAAAAAGGACTCCTCTGTCTCCTTTTTGGACATAAAACTCTGGTGTTTGTGGATTAATTTTCCTAACAATTTGGGGGCTCTCGTCCGGGATATTTCCACCATCCGGGGCGGCGGGCAGCGAGCGGAGCTGAAGGCGCGCCTCACCCAGTTTCAGTGATCAGCTCCCCTTGGTGGCAGCTGGCATCGGGCAATTGATTGGGTTCCCGAGACTGTCCAGGAGACAGACGAGTGGCGGACCAGGGGGGTTCGTGAAGAGTCCGCAGGGAAGGACCACTGAAAATCTCACCGGTGAGTAAAATGGGATCTTCGGGGAGCAAACCTGGGAGGGTGCCTGTGATATATGTCCTAAAGTTAATTCGTGTTACCTCATTTATAATGTATATTAAAGTAAATTCATGTTATCCCATTTAAAGAAGATATATATATGCTATAGGGATATATGTTTAGTATAAGTTTTGTATGGTTTGCTCTGTTATACGTTTAAGTTTTACTTGCGGGATAAAACAAGACACTGCATAAAAAGAGACTTCCCCAGCCTGGGGAAACACCCGGGAGACACAAAGAAAAGATGATTGGATTTACCAGAAAGGGGGGACAGGAGATCGCTGCTGCCGGGAAACCCTGAAAGGATACAAAGAACGACGGAAACCAGAGATAGAAGTCCGGAGACCAAGATGATTGCTTCAGATAGATATCTCCACGAGTCTCCGCTGAAATTTACATCTCCACAACACACCCAGGCCCGAACATCAGCAGTATTGTCTTCCTCTACCGGTCTATTCAAACCCCGATTCCAGCACCTGCATATGCCCTGAGGGGAAGACCGTCCCACTCCCGGACCTCTCTCCACGATCCAGTGTATAAAAAGAGACTGCTGCAGACCAAAAATGTGAACTTGGGGGGGGATAACAGGCTGACAGAGTCTGCTATCCGAGTTCACCCAGCGGCGACCCCGGGCTCGACGCTGTCCTTTTGATTGTGGCTAACCGAGACTGTAATTTTTGTCTCTCAATAAATTCCAAATTTTTGATAAACCGAATTTGGTAGATTTTATTTATAACAGCGCCCATGGAGGGCAGCACAGGTGAAACACAGCACCCATGGAGGGTTGCTAGGGTAAAGCCGGGAACGGGCCCCAGCAAAAGGGATGACGATCCCATAATACCCCCGGAGAGTCCCTTGGGGAGAATGCTGAGGTCTTGGGACAGACTAACCATTCACCCAGAGGTAACTATGGAAATGATGGTAAAATATTGTTATTTTGTGTGGCCGGAGTATAAGTTGCCAAAGGGGCTTATGTGGCCACGTTATAGAACAGATAGGGTTCATTTGTGTCAAATTTTGTTGAAGGAGAATTGGAAAGGATGGATTGAAAGGGAATGTGGATTGATATGGTTTAGACAAGCAACAAAAGAAATCTATGTGTTAAAGAAAAAGGGAGAAGAGGAAAAAAGGGAGGAAGGGGGAACTGGTGAGAATTGGGATGTTCTTCAGTACCTTCCCCTGTCTTGTCCTCCAGTGTTGCCAGCTAAACCAGGACCAGCTGCAGGTCCCCTGTATCCTCAACTCCCAGAGCAAAGGGATCAGGGGAATGTTGTTCCTACGTCCCCACCTGAGAATAATAAT
Organism: Delichon dasypus; assembly: GCA_037837765.1. Lineage (NCBI taxonomy): Eukaryota > Metazoa > Chordata > Aves > Passeriformes > Hirundinidae > Delichon > Delichon dasypus. Next base: position 19,235,549 of record JBBAXF010000012.1, read on the forward strand.
GGTGTAGGGGGAAGGGAGCAGCCTATCATACCATCACATAGAACTAGAAGAGGAAATCAATTGAGCACATCAGAAGCCCCCCGGACCCAAGAGGCAGGGGTACATCAGATGCCACTCTGCCAAGTTCCTTTGGGGGGTCAGGGAGGAGGCTTTGGGTTTGTAATTGTACCACTTACTACTCAGGATATAAGGGGGTTGAAAAAAGAAATACCCCCATATTTAGATGATGCCATAGGGGTGGGGGAAAAGATAGAAGAATATTTGGGAAATGCAGATTATACATGGAAGGACTGGGATTTTCTCCTGGGGATTTTATTTGGGTCATCAGAGAAACTAATGATTCTGCAGAAATCTCAGCAGCTGTGGGAAGATGAACATCCACAAGCAGCAGGGGGGGCTGGACCTAATGTACCTACAGTGGATGATGCCATCCCCCAGGTGGACCCCCAGTGGAACCCAAATGAGGAGACCAGTTTGGCTCTCCTCCGCGATTACCATGCTTATTTGATTAGGGCAATTAAATCAGCAGTTCCCAGAACTAACAACATAGCTAAGGCTATGTCCTTAGAACAGGAGAAACATGAAAGCCCCTCTCATTCGTTAGAGAGGATTAGAGAGGTCTTGCGGAAACACGGGGGGATAGATCCGGAGGGACCAGCCTTTGACACACTGTTAAAGGTACAATTTGTTACAAAGGCCTGGCCTGGTACAGAAAAATGAAGAGTGGCAGAACAAGCCTCTAGAAGAACTAGTTAGAAAAACACAGCAGATATATGTAAGGAGGGATGAGGAAAAGGAAAGGCTAAGGCAAAGATGATGGCAGAGTTTTTGAAGCCACAGAAAAATAAACAACAGGGTCCAAGGGGTCCCCCGGGACAGAGGGGATGGGGTCGGCCACAGGGAAGTGGCAGAGGCATTCCCTCCTCAGCAGGGGGGAGCCGACCCAAACAGCGGTTGGGAAGGAACCAGTGTGCTATCTGCCAGGCAGAAGGGCATTGGAAAAGGGAGTGTCTGCAGAAACAGCTGGACCCTCAGGAGGAGGAAGTCCAGAGGATAATGGAAATGGATTGTTAGGGGTGTCAGGGGCTCCCATTATATCAAGGACCCACCACTCAAGAGCCCTTGATAACTTTTAAGGTCGGTCCAGATCGAGAGGAGGTGTGTTTTCTGGTAGATACAGGGGCCTCTCAATTAATTTTAAATTTTATACCTAAGGGGGGGGGAATTATCAAAAAGATCATTAGTCATTCAAGGAATGAGTGGAAAAGATGAGTGAGTGTATTTTATTCAACCACTATTAACAGATGTGGGGGACAGGTTTGAAATACACGAATTCCTGTTTGTTCCTAATTGTGATTGTAATTTACTGATAAGGTATTTGATGGCTAAAGTGGGAATGCAAATTAGTACTGTAAAAGATGACACAGAGTCCAACGCTGTGATATCTTTATGTAAAATGTCTGAGAAGGCTTATGCTGAAATAAATCCGGAAGTGTGGGCAGCCCCAGGAAAATACGGAAAACTAGACATAAAGCCTCTCCAAATTACTTTGAAGCAACCAGGACAAGTAGTGTCTAAAAAGCAATACCCTCTTTCAAGAGAGGGAAAGAAGGGGTTACAGACTGTCATTGAGTCCCTGCTAAAAGCAGGTCTTTTGCAGCCATGTATGTCTCCCTATAACACCCCTATCCTGCCAGTTAAGAAACCAGATGGAACCTTCAGAATGGTGCAGGATTTAAGAATAATAAATGAAATTGTCAAAGCAAGGCATCCCACAGTTCCGGATCCCTATACAGTCCTGAATCAGATCCCTTCTTCACACCAGTATTATTCAGTACTGGACTTAAAGGATGCTTTCTGGAGGTGTCCAATTACAGAAGATAGTGTGATGTGTAATATAAAGTTAATTTGCGTTCGGTCTGAATTAAACTTTGTAAAATATAAAATGTACTTGGGATTTGAAAAGCAGAATGTGAGGGGACACAGAGGATTGAGAAACGGGGGGGGCGGTTTCTGCCGGGAAACCATCAGAACACTTGTTTACTCAGTGAATAGAAGGAGTAACCAGATAAGACGTGTGTCCCCCCAGAAATGAACCTGCTAACGACGCAGCCATCAACACCAGATAGGTATCTTATCTGCTCCAGCCGAGTTTTACATCTCTAAACACCACTCTGGAGAAAGCAATCAAGACATTGTTCCACCCCAGGAAATCTATTCAACTGATCGGAGACATGGACATGAATATCTGATGAAGCAAAAAGGGACACGAGAAGTAGGGTAGCTTTTCATCCTTAGCGAAAGCCTGTATAAAAGCCAGAAGCTCGAGACACACTTTGTGAACAGGGTAGATTCGGAGTAATAGAGTCCGTTTCTGTGTTCACCCGGTGCCGAAACCCAGGGTTCAATGCTGTTCCTTTTAATTGTGGCTGTTAGAGACTGAGTTTAAGTCTCGAAATAAAACTCTCTATTTTGATTCACGAAATTGGGCTTGATCATTTATTACAATTCTGGTGACCCCGACGTGATGGTCTGATTTCGGGACCCTCGGACCCCCGTCTCTGGCCAGGAGGTGCCCCGCTGATTTCAGCGGTCTGGCAGAGCCGGGAAACCCTGTGGAACTGATCAAACCACAAGTCGAACTTCAGCCAAAAAGCCACAATTAAAAGGAGGATAGGCGAGATCCGAGCTCTCGGGGGACTCGGGGAATTCCAGGATAAAAGGCCTCCACAGCCACAGCGAAGACACAACTCGTAAAACTCTACGTGCACAAAGAATCCACATGAGAAAAGGATCGTAAGAATTGCTTGGTTGAGTGGGTGTGACCGAGCGTGTGAGTGAGACGTGATTTTATCATGAAGCGAGTGGGACCCCAAGATCACAGTTCCACTTCCCCGCGAGGGGTGTGGTCGATCGTGGGGGAAGCGCGAGTTACGTGGGTAAAAGACACACCTCACACGTAAAACCTGAAACTCGGGGAGTTCGGGGGTCGGTCACAGGAAGGCTGAAAGGGAAGGGACGTCCTCAGGAGTTCCAGGACTGGTAAACCTTTCAGCCTAGGACCAGGAGAGGGTCCGGGAGAAAAAGAAAAGGGCAGAGCTCATCACTAGGGAAAAAAAACGGGGGGGGGGGGGGGGGGCCGATCACCCCTTGGGTTAGTAGCTAGTGATACTATAAAATGGGGCAAAGGAAGAGTAAAGCCCAGGAAAAATCTGTGGAGAAATCCGCAAAAAGATCAGAAAAGGACATTCCAGAAATCCCACTTGAGAGCCCGCTGGGGTGGATATTAGAACATTGGGAGGAGTGCCCAGCACAGAGAAAGAAATCTAAGGAAAAAATTATACACTGTTGTGTGGAAATTTGGGGAGGAATTGAAGTACGGGACCATGTAATATGGCCCGTCTTTGGGACATTTGAAAGATGGATTTGTAATGCTTTGGTCAGCTATGTAAAAGGAAAACAGAATAAGGAGGTGTCCTAGTTTGGGACAAATTTGGGAGAAAACCCCTGTATAGGATCCCTCTAAGGAAGCAAACCCAAGTGGCCCCTCCCTCCAACCGGTCCGGTAAAAAAAACTCTTTGGAGAAAAGTGGAAAAAACTATTTTACTAAACAAATGAAGTGCATACAAGTATAAAGAATGAATAATATGAAACAATAAAACCTCTCCTTCTGAAGTGAGATGGCAAATTGAGAAAGTCCTTGCCGTGGGTGTAGCTCAGCTCGCTCTCTCTCAGTCTCTCATCAGTCCCAGTCCCTCCGGCGCTGCTGGAAAATGCCGAGGTCCAGGCCCCGGTGGGCCGCAGGTGCAGCCCCCAGTGCTTCCCTGGGTTTTCAGTCCAGAGCAGGTTTAAACAGTTCCAAGAAAAAGGAAAAAAAAAACAGTCCAGGGAACTTCTCTGCCCTAGCTAGCTGAAACTAACTAAAAGCAAAAGAAATCTCTGTCCTGCAGTCTCTCCAAGTCTCCGCCGAACACCCTGTCTGCAGAAGAATGTGGAGGAGTCAGGCAGTTTCTCAAAACAAACTCCGCGCTTCTCCTTGCTCTTAGAACCAGTCTTAAAGGCACAGGACTCAATATACAGCACAAACAGAACAGACGATTGGGGATACAAGCATTATAAAGTTACCCTAGGACAGGAGGAGTACGAGTATGCTAGGATTTGGGAAAGAGCAGACACTAAACTTTTTCCAGTGAAAATTAAAAATCCCACTGGAACCCCAAGTAACAAATGGGAACCTTTCGACAATCTTCCCCCGCCGTACCTAATGCAGCCCCCCCAACCTGTACAGAACCCGGTCGCCCCTCCAGAACCCCCAGGGCCCGAGCTCCCACCTTTGCAAGGGGTTCCAGCACCGCCTCTGATGGCTTCAGCACCTCCTCTGGGACTGCAGATCCCGCAAACAGGGGCTCAATCCCTGCCCTCTGGGCTCCCTCCCCTGCTGGAACCCATGCCAGTTCCCCAGCCCTTCTGGCAGGGTGCCCAGCCTCCCACACCCCAAGCCCCGCTTCTCGATCCCTCATCGCCTGAACTGGAATTGGCATCTTTCTTCAGCCCCGCTCCACAGGCACCTCAGAACCCACAAGAAGCAGGGGATACCCCGCCCGCCAGGAGAACTAGGCGGCAGCTGAAAAAGATAAATGAGATGGAAAATGAAAATGAGGGCGAGATAAATAACCTTTTCCCTTTACGGGAGGCGCCCACTGGTCTGGGAATTATTGGATATGTAAACGTACCAATTAATACAGGCGATGTGAGGGCTTTCAAAAAGGAAATGGGTAAACTTATGGATGATCCTTTAGGGGTCTCAGAGAGATTGGATGAGTTTTTAAGCACTAGCATCTACTCATATGAGGATCTTACCGCAATATTAAGGTCGCTGTTTAACACCAAGGAAAGGGAAATGATAAGGCAAGCGGGAATAAGGGAGTGGGAACGCCGAAATCCCCAGAGCACCCCAGGAGACCAAAAATGGCCAAGTCAGGAACCCCGGTGGAATGCTCAGATGGAACAGGGCAGGAGAAGTATGATTGGTATGAGGAACATAATAATCCAAGGTATCAGGGAAGTGGTGCCAAGGGGGCAGAACCTGAGCAAAGTGTTTGGAGAATGTCAGGGAAAGGATGAAACCCCTACTGAATGGTTGGAAAGGCTGAGGAGAAGCCTCCAGGTATACTCCGGGATGGATCCCAATTCCCCTGTGGGGGAGGTGTTGTTAAAAACCCAATTCGTGGCGAAGTCGTGGGAGGATATACGGAGGAAACTAGAGAAAACTGAGGGTTGGCAGGAAAAGAGTTTGCAGGAATTGCTGAGAGAAGCTACGAAGGTTTACATGAGGAGAGATGAAGAGAAACAGAAAATGCAGGTGAAGGTATTGGTGGCAGCAGTTAGGGAAGCCCAGAAACAGGACTGTCCTTATGACTTAGGAAAAACCATGAAAAGGGCCCCACAGAAAAAGCCAGCACCCCCTCCAAGGAGAACCCCTAACAACCAAGGGGAAGGTCCCGAATGTTTTTATTGCAAAAAGAAGGGACATCTAAAGAGGGATTGCAAAAAGAGGGTGAAGGGTGAGAAAATGTTCCAAGAAGACTAGGGGTGTCAAGGGCTCTTTATTTTGGGGTCCATAACATCTAAAGAGCCTGTGGTAAAACTTAAAATAGGACCCGAAAGGAAGGAGTTGGATTTCCTTGTGGATTCTGGGGCCGAGAAAAGTACATTTCAACAATTGCCCCCAGGATGTAAAATAAGTAAAGATTCTATGATGGTCATAGGGGCCAAAGGAGAACCCTTTAAAGTACCCATAGACAGGGATGTGGAAATTGAGCCTGAAAATAAGATTTGTTTGGGAGACATGCTATTAGTTGAAGAGGCTGACTATAACTTGTTAGGCCGAGATCTGATGGTTGCATTAAGAATTAATTTGATAGTGAAAGATTCCAAATTGGTAGTGAGTTGATATAAATTGACCCTCTAGGATGGCAAAGAGATTAACTCCAAGGTTTGGTACATTCAAGGGGAAGCAGGGAGGCTGGAGATGGAACCCATCTCGATCGAAATTGAGAGACCAGAAGACCCCATAAGGGTGAAGCAATACCCTATCTCCCTAGAGGGGAGGCGAGGATTAAAGCCTATAATAGAGGATTTAATAGCTAAGGGGATCCTAGAACCATGCATGTCCCGACATAACACACCCATCCTGGCTGTACGGAAAGCAGATGGGAGTTATCAGTTAGTTCAGGATTTAAGGGCTGTAAATGAAAGAACCAAGACACGGTTCCCCGTGGTAGCAAACCCATACACCCTCTTGAACCGGGTTTCCCCCGAGGATATATGGTATAGTGTAATAGATCTAAAGGATGCTTTCTGGACTTGTCCATTGGCAGAAGGGAGCCGAGACTATTTTGCCTTTCAGTGGGAAGACCCAGACACGAATAGGAAGCAGCAGCTAAGATGGGCATCCCTCCCCCAGGGGTTTGTCGACTCGCCTAACCTGTTTAGTCAGGCATTAGAACAATTATTGAGCCAATTTCCCCTGAAGGAGGGGACTAAGATCTTGCAATATGCAGATGACCTGCTAATTGTGGGACAGGAGGAGAAGGATGTGAAAGCCTGCACCATATCTTTGCTAAACTTCCTAGGAGATAAGGGACTAAAAGTCTCACAGTCTAAACTGCAGTTTGCAGAGCCTGATGTAAGATATTTGGGGCATTGGATTACAAAAGGGAAAAAGAGATTGGACCCAGAGAGGGTGGCTGGCATAAAAGAATTACCTCCCCCACAAAACAAGAGACAGGTGAGACAGCTGCTGGGGCTCCTCGGATATTGCCGACAATGGATAGAGGGTTATAGTGAAAAGGTAAAGTTTTTGTATGAAAAACTAACCACAGATAAGTTGAAATGGACCGAGCAAGACGAATGGGAGTTTAGATACTTAAAAGAGACCTTGATGGCAGCTCCTGTATTGAGTCTCCCTGATGTAAAAAGGCAATTTCAGTTGTTTATAGATGTTAGCAACCACACCACATGGAGTATTAACACAAGATTGGGCAGGGGACAAGAAACCCGTAGGCTATGTTTCCAAGTTACTAGACCCGGTGAGTAGGGGATGGCCCACATGCCTACAGGCAATTGTGGCAGTAGCCCTGCTGGTGGAAGAAGCTAAGAAAATAACCTTTGGGGCTCCGTTAATAGTATATACCCCACACAGCGTGAGAACCATCCTACAGCAAAAAGCAGATAAATGGCTTACAGACGCTAGACTTCTAAAATATGAGGCCATACTCATCCACACGCCTGAATTAGAACTAAGGACGACCACAGCCAAAAACCCAGCCGAGTTCTTCTTTGGAGAAGCCTCGGAAGGGCTCACCCACGATTGTGCTGAAATAATAGAACTCCAAACCAAGATTAGGGCAGATTTAGAGGAAGAAGAGCTGGAGGAAGGGGAAAAATGGTTCGTGGATGGATCAGCCTGAGTTTTCGAAGAAAAAAGGAAATCAGGCTACGCTGTCATAGATGGAAAAACAGGAAAAGTAGTAGAATCTGGCCCTTTAAGCGCATCCTGGTCAGCACAAGTGTGTGAACTATATGCAGTCTTGCAGGCTCTAAAGGGGCTAAAAGGAAGGGTAGGGACACAGATTCAAAATATGCCTTTGGAGTGGTTCACACATTTGGGAAAATTTGGGAAGAAAGGGGACTAATGAACACCTGAGGGAAAGGTCTAGTACATGAGGGTTTAATAAAACAAATTTTGGAAGCTATAAGGGAACCCAAGGCTATCTCAATAGTATATGTAAAAGGGCATCAGATGGGGATGCAATTCAGAACGAGAGGAAAAAGTCTAGCAGATCAGGAGGCAAAGAGGGCAGCACTCCTAACCCTAGATATTCCAGAAACCAGAGAAGGTGAAACCCAGGAATTCCCTCCCTGTCCCTCCGAAAAGGAGGTTGAGGAATACAAAAAGATAGGAGGGATATTAGAAGATGGGAAGTGGAAATTACCAGATGGTAGAGAATTAATACCAAAGGAATACGCTAGAAAAATCTTGAGAAGGCTGCACTTGCAGTCCCATTGGGGAGCACAAGCTCTGGCTGAACAATTTTTGAAGTTCTTTGGGTGCAAGGGAATCTATGAAATAGCAAAACAGGAGGTCCAAGGATGTATGACATGTCAGAGGATAAATAGATCTAGGACCTGGCAGGTATCCCCAGGGGAACACCCTTTAGCATACCACCCATTCGGAAGAATCCAGGTAGATTTTACCGAATTACCAAAAATTGAGAGGCATCGATATTTATTGGTAATGGTAGATCAACTAACCCACTGGGTAGAAGCGTTCCCTAGTCCTCGGGCCACCGCCCAAGTGGTTGCTAAGAAACTACTGGAGGAAATAATACCAAGATATGGGATCGCAGACTACATTGATTCAGACCAGGGGATGCACTTCACCTCCAAAATCATAAAACATTTGGCAAATGCCCTAGGAATCCGGTGGGAATATCATGCACTATAGCAGTGTCCTTTCACGCCTGGCAGGTGTGCAGGCTAGCTCAGTTCTGCACTGCCACTACGAGGATCGGTCGGGGTTACAGGCAGGGCGAGTAACCTCCTCCCGGTAGGTTCTTGGTTCCCCACACCAGCGAGTGGACCTGATGGAGTTTGCGACGGCGGCGACGGAAAAAGAGTCGTCTCTCTTTAGGCAGGGTAGAAGGTAGTTTATTAAGGGGAGTCCAGGAAGGAGCTCCACCTCAGACCACTGCTGCCCAGAGAGAGCCCCGAGCACAGGCGTGCAGCAGCTTTTAAGGGAGGGTATAAACAGGGGTGGCGACAATCGGTCAGCCAATCACGACAACGGGGGGTGTAACTGGGGGTGTAAACTTTACAACAGGGGGCCAACCACAAAAGATGGGAGGGAATTCCAAGGGCTCCAGCCTATCACTCGACCCCCTCCCTGGAGTTTTCCAGAAGCCAGGGAAGGTGTCCAAAGTGACAGACAGGTCGACCACGAGGAGTGGGGGACAGGAGTGACAAAGACAGGTGTAGGGGAGGATTGATTGACAGAAAACGTCTGTTTAAGCAACCTAACTCATAAGGGGAAAACCAGTACAGAACACAGGGGTATACAGTGAACTAAATCATTACAAAAGTAACTCAAAAATCTTACAAAAATAACTTAATAAAACAATTCTCACACCACTACATCACACCCTGGCACCTCCAGAGCTCGGGATGGGTAGAAAGAATGAATCAAACATTAAAAGCTCAATTATCAAAACCTATGCTTGAGACCAAAATGTCATGGGTGAAGTGCCTCCCCCTTGCACTTTTAAACATCAGGACTCAACCCCATTTAGGAACAGGGTTATCTCCCTTCGAGATGCTTTATGGAATGCCATATGAACATGGAATGCCAGTGGGACATCCTCGGGTTGAGGATTGTCAGATACAATCTTATCTTGTATCAATTAATAACCATTTACAGGAGCTTGAAAGCGTGGGCTGATATCACAGAGTACACCCTTAGGATTTGCCATCCATAAAATCCAGCCGGGAGACAAGGTATTAATCAGGACATGGAGAGAAACACCATTAACTCCTCATTGGGAAGGACCTTTCCTCATCCTCCTGACCACAGACACTGCTGTCAGGACCGCAGAAAAAGGCTGGACACACGCTTCCCGGGTGAAGAAAGTCGAACAACGAGACAGCACTCCAGAGTGGAGAGTAACCTCATCACCAGGAGACCTGAAGTTGAGAATCCGCAGACAGACTCAATGACCGACAGGCATATGATAAGTTGTCTTCAAGTCGGGTGTACATGTTATCCTTTCATTCATTTTAAGTGTGGTTATTGTAACGAGATTTGGGTAGCACATTGTTCCAGAGGGTTCAGACCTTGGGGCCTGTGTAAAAACTGTTTAGAAAAGGAGAGGCAGCTAACGAGCTCTTTCCTAGCCCTTGCTACCGAGAGAGGTATACTGGAATTAGATTCTCCAGACTGGTTCCTAATATTCAGAGACGGGTTAAGGGAGAAACTAAATACTAAAAGCCGAGCCTTTAGCAATCGAGTGTAGGAGGGCAGTAAAAGTACCCTGTATAGCAGAACAAATAAAGTTGGCCAGGTGGGGCACTTATAAAAGATGGTATGCCAACAGGTCAGACTATGGAGGCCCGGAAGAATACCCTTGCTGACGAGAAGATGGATTACCTCGCCGTGTTGGAGTCCAGGGCATTCCTTTGGTTGCCCTGGAGGGTCAGAGACCTGGACAGGGGGGTCTGGGACCCCAGCCCAGAGCTCAGAGAGACACTGGCTTTGATTTCAGTCCATGGGAAAAACTTCCTACACTGAGAGAAGGTTTACAGGCCACAGGAGTGTGAAAAATAGTAGTTTAGATTGTCACAGAGTGAGAAAATAATAGTTTTAGGTTTCTAGCATTGAAGTGAATGGGGACAAGATGGAGAATCTGGGGCGTTGTCTCCTTCTCCTTCTTCTTCTCTTTCCCTCACTCCATTGCTGCATTGACGTGGCACAAGGTAGTTTGTGAGGATTGGGTCAGAGTAAAGATGACCTTTTTAGTAATAGAGATAGACATTGGTAAGAAATAGTAAATAAGAAATACGTAGTAATTAGTATAAAAGATAAGGACAGCCCAGCTCGGGGGGAGACGTGAGGAATCCATGCAGCTGCGAACATCTTGTCGGACTCCGAGAAAATTGTAAGATAAGAAACAATAAACAAAGTATGCAACATTGAAAGATCTAAACCTGAGAACTCCGTCTCTTCCTTCGGCTTGGCTCGGAGCTGTGCAGGGAAGCAAGGACCCTGAAACCACCACAATGATGGGGAAAGCCCCCGTCATCGCCGCTGGTGGCAACCCGGTGGGCGGAGGCAGAGGGGTACGCCTATGGGTATTCCTAACAATCCTGAGCCTAGTCGCGTGTCGCATGAATGGCCTTCCCAGCCCTAAGGGACAAACGGGGCAGGAAAGACAGTGCCTGAAAGAGACTCAGAGAGAGCCTACCTTGAGCTAGAACATAACTTTTCAGGTACATTTTAATTGCCCAGGGATTCAGCAAATGGGGCTTTGTAACCACAACAGGAGTTGGTTCAAAATATGTAGGTTAAAGGCAGGAACCATATACCATGACCCGGTGGCAATATCTAGGAAAAAGCGGGATATAAGCGGCATGCCCATAATCCCTATTTGTGATAAGTGTAATAAAACAGTGTGGGTTTGGGGCAAGAAAGAATCCACCTTTGTGGCATACTTCCAAGTGAACAAACTATGTTATGATCAGAGTAAATTAGGAGTGTGTATGATGAATGGAAAAACCTATTGGGTAGGGAATAATGTGAAGCTTAATACAGTTTCCCTAAACAGCGGGCCCATCATATTAGATCTGCTAAATGAGAATGATGAAAGGGTTTGCTTGAAGCTAGAAGGAACTTTCTGCTTCTCCAAAAATGAGGAAGGGATGAACCCAGAAAACAAAATACAGAAAAGTGGCTCAGGAATTGAAGACGGGAGTCAGAAGCAAAAAGAAAGAGGATGGAACAAGAGAGAATAAGGACACTGAGTGAACAATATGAACAATTAGAGAAACAGTATAGTGATTGGGGTTTGCCGGCCTCTAGTAAAAACCTTTTTATAGAGCTAATGCAGGAGATTGCCACCAAATTAGGATTGTCAAACTGTTGGATTTGCGGGGGACTAAAATCAGCAGAGAAATGGCCCTGGAAAGGTGAGAGTTTGGCTCCAGAACAGTTTCTAAAATGGGACAATCAAATGATAAAAACTATGTCACGGCCTGAAGGGTGGATCTTAGACCAAAGAATAATAGGGACAATATGCATCAGTAGAGAGGGAAATAGGTATACTGAAATAGTGGGATATACCCCTTGCATATCCACCCTGGCTGTCAATTCTAATAACAAAACTAGGATCTGGCAACCTGAACCACATGCAGGATATTGGAGTAAAAAGAAAGGAAAAGAATGTGATTGGATTAACGAAGTTGAGTTATGCTGGAATAAACTTGCTGGAGCCAACCCCTACCAATCCTTGGGGAACCTAAAAGATTTTTGGGAAATTCCCGAAAGCACAGAGATTAAATGGAAAGCCCCAAGTGGAATTTATTTGATATGTGGGAAAAAGGCCTATAGCAAGCTACCCCACAGATGGAAGGGGTCTTGCACTTTAGGGATGATCAGACCTTCCTTTTTCACGCTACCCCGATCAGAAAGCAACCTACTAGGTGCCCCGCTATATGAAACTCTAAACAGACAGAAAAGGGAATTAAAAAGAGAACTCCCAAATGCGGGAGGAAACCAAAAATGGGGAAGCGAGGAATGGCCTGCTGAACAAATAATAGAATACTATGGCCCTGCAACTTGGGCCCAGGATGGGAGTTGGGGTTACAGAACCCCAGTCTATTTACTAAATAGATTAATCAGATTGCAAGCCGTGGTAGAAATAGTCTCAAATCACACTTCGGATGCATTAGAGCTACTGGCCCAGCAACACTCACAAATGAGAGCTTTCGTTTATCAGAATAGGATTGCCCTGGGCTATTTGCTAGCAGAGGAAGGAGGGGTCTGTGGGAAGTTCAATGAATCAGAATGTTGCATAGAAATAAATGATTATGGAGAAACTATCAGAGGCCTAGCAGCTGAAATTAAGAAGGTAGCGCATGTTCCAGTCCAAAAGTGGAATTCAATCCTCCAAGCCTCTTGGTGGGACCAATTGTTTGGGACTGGGGCCTGGTAGAAGAAAGTGGGGTTCTTCATTTTATGTTCAGTGGCAGGAGTCATCTTTCTACCATGTCTAATACCGTGTCTCATTCGACTCATACACACGGTAGTACAAGGTATGCAAATTGCAGCATTACCCACAGATCCAGAATTAGCCACAGGGGGCCTTGGCAAGACCAGTAAAACATCAAAAATCATGAAATTGAATGAGGAAAGAATCAGGGCAGCAGAAGTGTTGGCCAAATTCGAAGCACGAGTAAAAGAAGAAGAAGAGGAGTATAAGAAATATTGTGATTCATCAGAAAAAGCGTGGGATGACTATAAAAATGATTTTTAAGAAATATGTGATGGGTTTCTTTGTTCAGTAGGTTTATGTTAAGAGTTTTTTTTTGTCAAAAAGAAAAAAAAAGCAATAACAGGAACACGAATTAAATGTGTTTATATAGAAGGAGAGGGATTGTGATATGTAATATAAAGTTAATTCGCGTTTGGTCTGAATTAAACTTTGTAAAATATAAAATGTACTTGGGATTTGAAAAGCAGAATGTGAGGGGGACACAGAGGATTGAGAAACAGGAGTGGGGTTTTCTGCCAGGAAACCATCAGAACACTCGTTTACTCAATGAATAGAAGAAGTGACCAGATAAGACGTGTCCCTCCCAGAGATGAACCTGCTAACGACGCAGCCATCAACACCAGATAGGTATCTTATCTGCTCCAGCCGAGTTTTACATCTCTAAACACCACTCTGGAGAAAGCAATCAAGACATTGTTCCACCCCAGGAAATCTATTCAACTGATCGGAGACATGGACATGAATATCTGATGAAGCAAAAAGGGACACGAGAAGTAGGGTAGCTTTTCATCCTTAGCGAAAGCCTGTATAAAAGCCAGAAGCTCGAGACACACTTTGTGAACAGGGTAGATTCGGAGTAATAGAGTCCGTTTCTGTGTTCACCCGGTGCCGAAACCCAGGGTTCAATGCTGTTCCTTTTAATTGTGGCTGTTAGAGACTGAGTTTAAGTCTCGAAATAAAACTCTCTATTTTGATTCACGAAATTGGGCTTGATCATTAATTACAATAGTAAATAGTATTTTGCCTTTGAGTAGGAACATGAGGAAGGAGGGAAAATGGTAAAACAACAATTGACATGGGCAGTTTTACCTCAAGGTTACACTGAGTCACTGGTTCTGTTTAGGCAAGCATTGCAGAAAATATTAAGAGAATTTACTCCACCCTCAGGAGTTAAGTTGTTGCAATATGTTGATGACTTGCTTTTATCAGGGGAACAGGAAAAGGTAGTTGAGGAGGCTCCTGTACAGCTGCTTAAATTTCTTGCTAAGAAAGGACTTAGAGTGTCTGAAAAAAAGGCGCAGTTGGTAGAAAAAAAGGTCAAATACTTGGGTCATATTTTGATTGAAGAGTTGCGGTGTACTGATGTAGAAAGAATACAAGAGATTTTACAAGTACCATTACCCAAGACAAAAAAGGAGTTACGGCAGTTTTTAGAGTTAGTGGGGTACTGTAGAGTATGGATTAAAGATTTTTCTGTTGTGGACAGACCTTTATATGACCTTTTAACCCAAGACAGTCCTAATGTCGTGGTATTGTTAGGAAAATTAATCCACGAACACCAGAGGTTTATGTCCAAAAAGGAGACAGAGGAGTCCTTTTACTTTATTTGAATAAAGGGAGAGGCCATGGGGTATTTCCCCTGGGGTCTCTCAGTTTTTCAGAGGACGCAGCCTCCTTTTTATCCTAATTTCCCGGCCGCATTTCCCTCTCTCTTTCCCCATTGGCTGAGGTACTTGAGAGGTACAGACTTCCCAAAATGCCTAAGATTCCCCTTTTAATGTTGTGGTTTCAGGCAGATTTTGGGAGAAATCCTCCCAAGGGGCCCCCCTCCCCTCCCCCAACCAGTTCGGGAAAAGACTTCCTCAGAGAGAAGTGGAAAAAACCTGTTTATTAAACAGGCAAAGCACTCCCAGCACAATACCCGATGACAAGAGCTTCGTGCCGCTTACGGAGGGATAACAAACTTAAAGAAAGAAAGTCTCCTCTTGAAGATCGTCACTGTGCTCCACCACTCCGTCTCTGCTGACGTTGGGAGAAAAGGAGATGTGCAGGGCTGGTCTTGGTGGGGTGGGTCCCCCGTGGAGGCCCCTGGTGCTTCCCCAGGTCCTTAGTCCGGAGAGGTTGGAACAGTTCCGAGGAGAGGGCAAAAAAAGCAAAAAGGAAGGAAAAAAAGGACAAAAAAAGAAAAAAAAAAAAAAAAAGCAGCAAAGAGCTTCAGCTATTCTCCAGCGTCTAACTATGCTAGCACTAAACTAACTGCCGGGGAAAAAAACAACAGAGCTTCTTTCGTCTTGCCGTGTTCCAACTCCCCCGCTTCAAGGTCACTCCGATGAGCAGAGTTTTCCTGGGGAAAAACAAACTGCACTTGCCCTCCCCCCTGCACCCAACAGACGATTGGGGATACACAGTCACCCCAGGACAAATGTATAACCCCCCTTAATTTTTAATTTTTATGGGATTTATGGGTTTTTCCCCATTGTTGCTTTCACCTTTCAATATTCAATTTCATTTACAAACAAACCTACAGTTTGTTTGTAAACGCAAGTATCTTCTTTTCCATTAATCAATCAGTAGAATCCTTTCCCATTGTTTCACTTATCTCTCAGTGCTAGTTTTATCTACCAGCAGACCCAGGGCTTGTTTGTAAAGACAAATCTTGTCATTCCTCTCAGTATGGACACCAGAAGGAGAGCAAAGCTTTAAAAAATTAAAGGACAAATTAGTTAATGCCCCAGTCCTAGCTCTTCCAGACACAAAAAAAAAGGAATTTGAACTATATGTGGATGTTAAACAGAGTCATTGTAAAGGAGTTTTAGTGCAAGGGCATGGGGGGACACGGAGGCCTGTTGCTTTATTTTTCAAAACTCTTAGACCCGGTGGCCAGGGGTTGGCCCCATTGGCTGCAAAACTGTGCAGCTACAGCTCTGATGGTGGCTGAGGCTCGAAAGCTGACAAGGGGAGGTTATCTGATTGTTAAAGTTTCACACCAGATTAAAGCTTTGTTAACTGAGAGAGCCTCTAAATGGACAACCAGTGCTCGGTTATTACAGTATGAATCTTGCTTAATAGAACAGGAGGATTTAGAATTTAAAAGTGGGGGAGGGTTTAACCCAGCCTCCTGTTTGAATGGCCCTGAAGAAGAGGGGGAGGGAGAAACCCATGACTGCATTCAGGTATTAGATCTCCAGACCCAGGCTAGAAAAGATTTATGAGATACTCCCTGGCCTGAGGGAGAAAATGTGTTTATTGATGGATCTTCAAAGGTGGTAGAAGGGAAACGATTTACAGGATACTCTGTCCTGAATAGAAAGCAACTAAAGGAAGCGGGGAGGTTACCATCCACCTGGTCAGCTCAGACAACAGAGCTGTATGCGCTTGTGAGAGCCTGTGGATTATACCAGGATAAGATAGTGAATGTTTTTACTGACTCTAAATATGCATATGGGGTGATACATGCATTCGGGAAACTATGGGAATGTGAAAAACGCCAATCATTTGCTTTAAAATTTTGAAAGTTTAATAGTAAAAAGATGGTTATAAAAATAGAATTAGAGAAAAAAATTGAACAATTAGGGTTAGGACAATACGAGACAATGAAAACAAAGTTACAGACGTCTGGGTGCCTCCCCGAGCAAAAAGCTCCAAAGAAGGACCCCTGTTAACAAAGGATTATCTCTTAAAAGCAATAGCCTGTTGAATATTCATACATTTCATACATGATGCATAAATTCCATTCAAACAAAGAATTGTCTCTGGTTAGTATTACTTTTTTTCCTTTAATCTCTATGGCGTCCACAGGGCTGAGAGAGGCAGGAGAAGTTGGTCTCTTCTGATAAGGAAGCAGTACATTTTTTTTTCTCTGAAAGATTTACGTTTTCCTGTGGTTGGTATATAAAAACTACATTTTAACTACAAAACTACATTTACCATACTATCAAAATATTAATACAACATTAACAATCAATACAACATAATACATATAGTAAATATCTTGCATAGAGCCATATAATATGCACTTGTGACAATCCTCCCTCTTTCTTTTTATAATTAATTTGGCTTAAGCAATATTCATTGTTTTCTAGCCTTCATTATTCGCTCATTTTTTTCACAAATTAATCTCACTTCTTTGAAGGGGTCTTCTATACTATTTTGTTTCTTTAACACTATAATCTTTTGTGGTGTTGTTGTTGTAGGCAACTTTTGGTCAATGTTCACTAATTGCATGCCTTGTACTACACTGGTGATGAGAATTCACGTTTTTTGCTATTTCTTGGGTCTAATGCAAGGTTGGTTCTTCTGGGACCCACCATACAGAAGTTTTATTACTAACTTTATATCTTTTACAGGGTGTTTTTCTCACTTTATGAAGGAACTTTTTCCTAGTGCGCCAGAGACATTCTTCCCCTATCACTGTTGAGCTTAAAATCTACCCTTTTGGTCTGTTTTCTCCACTTGTACTTGCTTGGTTCTATTTTAGAAGCTCAATTGGGCCTAAGGTGCTGCCTTTCTTTGGCCATTCTGATATTAAAGCCCCTCTACAGACTCAACAATTGGTTAAGTTCCTTACTTATTTTTTCCCCCAATTCTACAAACTGATTTTTACCCATCCTTGAGATATCTATTTCTTTTTCTAATTGCTGTTCAAGTTTTGTATACAAATCATTGATTGAAATTGGCACAGGTTTAGGTGGTTGTACTGACTTAGCCTTTTTGCTTATCAATTGCTCTTTTAATAAATCTTCTGCTTTGTGCTTAATAATTGTGTCTGGTTCCGTCCCGCACCGGGCGGGAGGTGACCTCTGGCTAGCTCGGGTCAACCCAGGCACAGAATGGTCCCAGTTCGTTTCGGCTTCTCAGCTCAGCAGCTGAACCCCAAAAGTGTGACAGCAACAGCAGCAGAAGAGAAAAGGCTGGCTCCCAGCTTAGCAAGTTAAAAGATGTTTATTAGCTCCAGAGTTGAGGAGCTGAGGGCTTGAGAGCGAGGTGCTGAGAGCTTGAGAGAGAGATGCTGAGAGAGTTGCTGAGAGGGATTTTTCCTCCCTCCTACCCCCTATAAGCGGGGGAGGGGTTCCAGGGAGGATACTGCAAGACAACGAATCAGGGGTTTCAGGGGGTAACAGGGTGTGCCCACCCCCAAGCCTTGGACCACTAAAATCCAAAGCTAAAGGAATTCCCCCCAGGGGGCCTATCACCTGAAGCCCTCTCCCTGAGATTTCGCAATCTTGGGAGGGCTCCTGGAGAGACAGGCTGCCCCAGAGCAAGGGGGGTGGGAGGACTGACACAAAACACCATGTTATACAGACAACACAAAAAGGGTTACAACATTGGGGATACAGTGAAATGAATCATAACATAAACTTCTTATAAAAACCTAATAAAACAGTTCTGCACCACCACAAATAATGTAGGTAAAACAAATCCATCTATCTTCTTTTGGGCATTGACTTCCTATCCTGCTACTACTTGTTCTTAAGTTCTCTGCAATTCAGTACTTTTTCCTTTTATGTATGCAATTGCTTAATTTGGATGGGTTATAACAGTGACTGTTGACATGAGTGTGAGAAATGAAAAAAGAAACTCGGTGTCTTTCCATGTACGGCTTTTTGGTAACACCTTGTCCTAGTTTGGGGCAAATTTGGGAGAAAACCCCTGTATAGGATCCCTCCAAGGAAGCAAACCCAGGTGGCCCCTCCCTCTAACCGGTCCGGTAAAAAAAAAAAGCCTCTTTGGAGAAAAGTGGAAAAAACTATTTTACTAAACAAATGTGCATACAAGTATAAAAAATGAATAATATGAAACAATAAAACCTCTCCTTCTGAAGTGAGATGGCAAATTGAGAAAAGTCCTTGCCGTGGGTGGAGCTCGGCTCTCTCTCTCTCAGTCTCTCATCAGTCCCAGTCCCTCCGGCGCTGCTGGAAAATGCCGAGGTCCAGGCCCCGGTGGGCCGCAGGTGCAGCCCCCAGTGCTCCCCTGGGTTTTCAGTCCAGAGCAGGTTTAAACAGTTCCAAGAAAAAGGAAAAAAAAACAGTCCAGGGAATTTCTCTGCCCTAGCTAGCTGAATCTAACTAAAAGCAAAAGAAATCTCTGTCCTGCAGTCTCTCCAAGTCTCCGCCGAACACCCTGTCCGCCGAAGAATATGGAGGAGTCAGGCAGTTTTCTCAAAACAAACTCCACGCTTCTCCTTGCTCTTAGAACCAGTCTTAAAGGCACAGGACTCAATATACAGCACAAACAGAACAGACGATTGGGGATACAAGCATCATAAAGTTACCCTAGGACACACCTATAGCATGGCTTTGTTGATATCCCAAAAGGGAGAAGACAAAAATTGAGTGACAGAAAAAGGAGTAACAGAGGTCCAGTATGGCTTATACTCCCACCTCCCATGCCTATGGGGTTGCAGCCCACAGCAGGTGTATTTGATCTTCTTGGTGACGAACACAGAGGCCAATCTGGTCTTGCCCTCTATTTCCTTGTCACTTCCTCTTAGCTAATTTCTAGACAAATTATTTTTGACACTCTTTAACTGTTTCTCAGTGTTCTTTAGGTATCCCCCATTCAACAGGCACTAATAATTCCCATCTACAAAGCAAAGTTATTATTTCAGTTTCTTTGAATTTTACCTGGATAGGAGATTGATTTGGCCCTTGACAATTCCTGCAACGAGAGCGTCGATTGTGTGAACTACAATACCAGTTCTCACAATCTAAACATTTACATTTAACCCAGCTAACATGTCTGGTATTTGGTCTGGCACTGATGGAAGTTGCAACTCCTCTTCCTCTTTGCATAAATCACAGGCTAAGGCGTGAATACAAGAGTTCTCTGTCTGAAACAGTCCAGATCCTTCTGTTTGGAGTGGAAGTATTCCTCCCCAAGGAGGGTATCGGAGGCGTCTCAAAGCTTGTCCAGGCGGTACTTGAAACCACTGATATAAGCTTGGCCTTATCTCTCAATTAGGTGTGATCCTGTGTATATTAATACAACATTACTAATCAATACAACATAATACATATAGTAAATATCTTGCGTAGAGCCATATAATATGCACTTTTCACAATCCTCCCTCTTTCTTTTTGTAATTAATTTGGCTCGAGCAATATTCATTGTTTTCTAGCCTTCATTATTCACTCATTTTTTTCACAAATTAATCTCACTTCTTTGAAGGGGTCTTCTATATTATTTTGTTTCTTTAACACTGTAATCCTTTGTGTTGTTGTAGGCAACTTTTGGTCAATGTTCACTAATTGCATGCCTTGTACCACACTGGTGATGAGCCGAATGAAACAGGGGATCTAGGGGATTCTAGGTTTTTACTAGCACCCATTCCCTTGGATGAACATTATGGATTTTAAAGTCTAAAGGTGTGGTTTGAGGGATTATTCTTTTCAACCGTAAGTTTTCAAGAGTTTTCGCAATGGTGTTAACGTATCTTTTAACACTCATTTCCTCTACCTCATAGGTAGCATTTTCATGTTGGGTGGTTAAAAAGGGTAACCCAAACATCATTTCATAGGGTGACACTCCCAGGTCTGACCTGGGTTGTGTTCGGATCCTCAGTAAGGCCAAAGGTAGGCATTGTACCCATGACATTTGGGTTTCAACTATTAACTTGGTCAAAGTTCTCTTTAAAGTCTGGTTCATCCTTTTTACACGACCAGAACTCTGTGAATGCCATGGGGTATGCAGCTCCCATTTTATCCCTAAAGATTGAATTATCTGTTGTAACACTTTTGATGTAAAATGCGTTCCTCTGTCTGAGTCTATTCTATTAACTATTCCGTATCTGGGAATAATCTTTTCTAAAAGGGTTTTACTTACTATGTTGGCTGAGGCCTTGGTAGTGGGAACTGCTTCTACCCAATGAGTTAGATGGTCTGTCATTACTAATAAATACTTCCATCTTTGTACTTGAGGAAGTTCAGTAAAATCTACTTGGATACTTTGAAATGGTCAAAGAGCTAACTCACGACCTCCTAATGTTGTTTTTCTCATCACCTTTTTCTTTATCCTTTGGCAAGTTATACATTTTTCAGTTACTTGCTTTGCTACTCTAAAAATCCCAATGCATCCATAGTTCTTTAAAAAATGATCACACAAAGCCTGAGTGCCCCAGTGGGTTTTCTGATGCATGTCTTCTAATATTTTTCTAACCAGTATTTTATTAAGTAATTGTCTTCCATCAGGAAGTTTCCATTTCCCTGATTCAGCCTGTTCTCCTCCTATCTTGTTTAATTCTTTTTTCTCTGCTTCACTAAACTTTGTGATTTCCAATTTTTCCTCATTTGGAGTTAATATTAACATAACTCTTTTAGCTCCATTTTCTGCTGCATCCTTAGCTTCCTGATCTGCTAAATTATTTCCTCTTATTTCTAGGGTCACTCCTCTTTGGTGTCCCTTAATGTGTACTATAGCTATTTCTTCAGGTAGTTTTAATGCCTCTAAAATCTCTAAAATGAGTCCCTCATGTACTAATCCTTTTCCTCTTGAGTCAAGTAATCCTCTTTCTTCCTAATTTTTTCTAAAAGTATGTACTACTCCAAAAGCATACCTTGAATCAGTGTATATAGTTCCTTTCTTGTGTGCTAAATATTTCAGTGCCTTTTTTAGAGCATATAATTCACAAGTTTGAGCTGACCAGTTTGAAGGTAATTTTCTTTTTTCAACAGTTTGCATGTTGTTTCCATCAACTACTGCATACCCTGACATTCTTTTTCCTTGTAGACATCTGGAGGAACCATCTACATAGATTATTTCCCCTTCTGAAAGGGCTTGTTCTTCAAGATCCCCTTGAACTTTTGTTTGGTATTGGATAATTTCTAAACAATTATGTATTAGGTTATCTGCTGGTTCTCCATATAAGAATTGAGCTGTATTTAAACTTCTGTTTACTTCTAATGACAGATCATCACTATCTATCAAGACTGCTTCATAGTTTAACATTCTAGAGTCTGTCAACCATTTTTCAGCTTTCTGATTTAACACATTTCAAACCGCATGAGGTGTGCACACAATTAGTTTACCTCCAAAAGTAAGTTTATGACTTTCTTCTACCAGGATTGCAGTAGCGGCTATAGCTTGAATACATACTGGCCAGCCGTGGCTCACTGGGTACAACATCTTTGATAAATAAGCTACTGGTCTCTTTACTCCTCCCCACTCCTGGACTAGAACTCCATGAGCTACCCCCTTTTCTACATTCACATACAGATGAAAAGGTTTTTCTAGTGAAGGTAAGCTTAAAGCTGGTATTGAGGCCAGTTTTAACTTCAATTTTTCTAATTTATCATCATCTTCTTTGGTCCATTTTATATTATCTCCCTCTGTCAACTTTTCATACAAAAACTTTACCGCCTGTGTGTACCCCTCAATCCATAATCTACTATATCCTAATAATCCGAGTAGTTTTCTGATTTCCCTCTTTGAAGAGGGAGGGGGAAGGGATAAAATTCACGCAATTCTCTCTGGACTGAGCCTTCGACTACCCTTACTTATCAAGTGTCCGAGATATTTTACCTCTGGTTCTACAAATTGCAGTTTCCTTTTTGATACCCTTAATCCTTTTTCTCCAAGAAAATTTAAAAGTTTTATTGTAGCTTCTCTAACTTCATCTTCCCCAGATAGTAAAAGATCATCCACATATTGGATAATTTGTATTCCAGGAGGAGTGGAGAAGGCTTGGAGTATTTTTTCTAAAGCTTGCCCAAATAAGTTTGGAGACTCTGTGAACCCCTGAGGTAATTTCATCCATCTTAATTGCTGCTTTCTTCCAGTTTTTGGATCCTTCCATTCAAAGGCAAAGATATCTCGGCTCCCCTTGGCTAGTGGACAGGCCCAAAGAGCATCTTTAAGATCCACTACACTAAACCACTGATGCTGAGGTGGAACTTTACTTAGAAGTGTATAGGGATTGGGTACCACTGGGTAACGAGACCGAGTTCTTTTGTTAACCTCTCTTAAATCTTGTACTAGTCTATAACTCCCATCAGGCTTCTTTACTGGGAGAATAGGGGTATTATGGGGAGACATGCAAAGTTCTAGTGTCCCATCCTTTATTAGTCCTTCTATTACTGGCTTCAAACCTTCCCGTCCTTCTAAAGATATGGGGTATTGACGTACACGTATGGGACAATCTTCTCTCTCTATTGTAACACTTATAGGGTCAATATTTAATCCTCCCCTATTTCCTTCCCCAGCCCAAACTTCCTTGTTAATTTTTTCTTCATCCTCTTGGCCTAATTTTAAAACTTTAGCTGTCATTTTCCCATCTTCCGGTATAACCCCTATTCCTAATTTCACTTGTAAGTCTCTTCCCAGTAAGTTGCTACCTGCCTTTGGGACCAATAGGACATCTCTCATCCAAATTTTAGTTTCCCCTTCAATTACTACATCTTTAATGACTGGAACTGTAAAAGTTTCTTCTTTTGCCCCTGTTACTTTTGCAGTATCTTTACTCACACTATAACCTTTTGGTACATTTAGCAGGCAGGTTCTTTCTGCCCCTGTATCTACCACAAATTGTAATTCTTCTCCTTGGGGACCCACTTTTAGAGTTATCACAGGCTCTAGATGGTATTTGTCCCCTAAAAAATAGAGCCTTTGACCTCCCTATTCCTCCTCTGTGCCCATCTCTTTGAAGATTTTCAGATCTATTACCTGCTTAGGACAATTTCTCCTATAATGTCCCTCGCCCCCACAGTAATAGCAGACATTCCTGGAATGCTGCTGAGACTTGGTTTGTATTGGGATTCTATTCTTTTCCTTTCCCCTGTCTCTACTAATTTTATATCTAGAAGTAGTGCCTGTATGTTTTTGATTTTTTTGGAAATTGTTTTCTCGCATGGTGACTGCCATAAGTTTTGCTTTCAGTTTAGCTTTCTCTTCATCTCTTCGGACATAAACTTTCTGAGCCTCCTTTAATAAGTCATCTACTGATTTATTATGCCAATCCTCAATTTTTTTAATTTTTTTTCTAATATCTGGCCAGGCATTAGTAACAAAGTTAATCCTTAACAAAGCTTTTCCCACATCAGTTTCAGGGTCTGTTCTGGAATATTGTTTCATATTTCTCCTAAGTCCGTCTAACTATTCAGTTGGAGATTCTTCTTTTTCTTGCTGTGCCTCAAAAGCTTTTTTAGCGTTTTGCCCTTGGGGTGCTGCCTCTTTTATTCCCTTGATTATTAAATTACAATATTCATTCATGTGTTTCCTCCCCTCCTCATTATTTTGACCCCACTCAGGAGGCGCAGTTGGCATTTTGTCTTCTCCGGGGGGCCCCTGTGGGTTCTCTTTTTCCCAAACTTTTATTCCAGCTGCTCTGATCAATTGCCTTTATTCCTGAGAAAGTATTATTTTCATTATAGACTGCATCTCTTCCCAAGTATAAATATTCAGACCTAAAAATTGGTCTAATTGTTCAGCTGTGCCTATGGGATCTTCTAAAATTCCTTTGATTTCTTTTTTAAAATTCCTGACCTCAGAAGCAGTCAAAGGGGCATTTACAAACCCTGTTCCACCCCCTCCCATTGGGACTTCTCTTAGTGGAAATAGACTAATTTCTTTATCCCATTTTTGGTTTTTATCCTCTGTCGTCTTTTTCCCATGTTTTGAGAAAGAATCCAGAGAGGGCTGTCTTTTAAGTGAACTTCTAGTGTTTCGATAAGGCATTTCTAGGGAGAAGTCGTTTCTCTGAGCAGTAGCTGTGGTTACCGAGGGAACGGAGCTCCGGGCAGGAAGGGCGGTGAGGGGAGGGCAAAGCGCCGAGGCTTGGTCCTCCAAGGGCAGAGCGTAGGCGGGGTTTGCTGCCGGGACCGGCAGAGGAGGGGGCAGTTCTGGGGGATACCAGAGGGGAGCACAGGCAGCCTGCACGGGGCTAATAGCGGCTGAGTCAGCGGCTCCCAGCAGAGACAAAGCGGCAGCGCCCAGCGCAGCCGGCACGGGCAGGGCAGCCGGGGATCGGGCAGTGGGAGAAGCGATTGGAGATAGGACGGATGGGACCGATGGGACCCCCGGCATGGTCGGGGCGGTGGTCTTAGACCACGCGTCAGGAGGGACCCCCGGCACAGCTCTTAGGGCGGCCGCGGACCAGGCGGCCGGGGCACACAAATTCACTGGCGGGGCCGGGGATGGGGTGTATGCAGGGACCGGCGCAGGTGCCGCGTGCTGCGAGCCAGCACTTGGGACGGAAACTGGGGCAGGCAGGGCTGAAGCGGGACCCGGGACAGGGGGCTCGGCCGCAAACGGCGGGAGCGAGAGCGGGAACGGAGGGCGCAAAGCCTGCAAAGGATCCCACTCTTTTTCCTTCTTTTCTTCTTGTTCCCTTCCCTTTTCTTTCCCCTTTTTCTTTTCTCGTTTCATCTCAGGGGTTTCTGATACGTGAAAGATTTTTATTCTCCTAAAATCTCCTGTCCAACATGTGGCATATTCTCTTTCTTCGGGATTAAACGGTTCCTTTGAATTTACAAATACATTTAGAGCCTGACAAATCCAGTTCTCAAAAGAGCTGTATCTGGGCCAATAAACATGGTCAGATCTTATTTCCTTCTCTGCCCATTCTATCATGCAAAATTGTATCATCTTTACCTCTTCCTTTCTTCTGGTACAAGGGTTTTTATCCCAGTTAGCTAACATAATGCCAAGAGGGCTATCTTGAGGTATTTCTGTTGGCAATTTTTTACTCTTTTTTTCTTCCTTGTATCCAACTTACTGTTTTTCTGTCCCATTTTTCAAGATCTTATCTATTCGTCCCCCACCTCTGTTTTTCACTTTCTCTTACAACCTAAAGACCACTTACTTCTATCTATGCACACACAAAAAAAAAAATCCCCTCTTTCTCACACAACTATTCAATACAATACGCCTCCCTCCAAGGAGATATAGTGAATTTTAAAATTAACAATCAACATTACATGTGCTTTCATCCATCTACTCTTACTTCATTTCTCCTTCACTTTTACACATTCTTTCACACCCTTAGGACATGAAGCCAATCCCTGTCGCCAGAGAATTGCGGCTCTGTGTGCCCCCCCCTCGCCTTGGGTTTGATCTCTGGGTTCCAGTATAGCTGGGCCTCTGAGGAGGGTCCAGAATCTGGTCGCCTCTGGTGCCGGTCCACCTATGAGGCTGATTTGCGTGTCACTTACACTTTTACTACGACCCCTCCACACGCCCGGAGGGAAAAGGGCTGATTTGCAGGTCACACACACCTTCTGCCATAGCCCCTACCCGCCCGGGGGAACAATGGCTTGTTTGTGGGCCACTTACACCTCCTGCCACAGTCCCATCCGCCTGGGAAGCTGAGGCAGATTTTGTGTGTGACTCACTCTCACACAACAAAACAACAATAAGGTACCTTTTACTTCCAAACCACCTATTACAATTTTAGGTGTTACTGGCCAGTCCCGGTGCTCTTGGATATCCCCTCAATCCAGCTGTGTTGTCCAACCCTAGATGCTCTTGGGCCTTTTTATCCCTCAATCCAGCTGTGTTGTCCAACCCTAGGTGCTCTTGGGCATAACCTCAATCTGGCAGAACTCTGGGTGCCCTTGGGATATTAATCCCCTCAACCCATCAGGTTTCAGTCCTGGATGCTCTTGGGCACTCACCCCTCAATCCAGCAGACTTTTTGCTTCCTAGGGGTCCCACCCCTTCTCTAAGACTCAGTCCCAGTTTCCCTGGGGGGGATTCTCTTGCTCTTCTTATCACCTGCTTCATCTCTTTACTGGCCGTTTTTCTCGCGAAAGGACGGAAACGCAGCATAGGAGACTCCACACTCGCTTAGCAGGTCTGGGATAACCAGCTGCCTCTCATTCACACACATTCATCCCCCCCCTTTTCCGCCCTGTCCAAACCAGTACTTAGCTGTCCTTTGTCCTTGGGTCTTTGTCTTCGTGTACACTTTAGTCTTAGGGGCTAATTACTGCGGTTTTAGGGACTCTTTTCTTTGTTTTATTGCCTCTTGTCCATTGATCGTAACCTGCATCTGTCGGTCACAGCAGGGGAACACAGAGCGAGGCTGCCAACTGGGCAGGGTGCGCCGTCCTCACCCTGATTCCACTGAGGCACCGGCAGTGAGGTGTTCTAACCATCCTCTGCTACCATAATTGTGAAAAACGCCAATCACTTGTTTTTAAAATTTTGAAAGTTTAATAGTAAATAAGATGGTTATAAAAATAGAATTAGAGTAAAAAAATTGAACAATTAGGGTTAGGACAATACGAGACAATAAAAACAAAGTTACAGACATCCGGGTGCCTCCCCGAGCAAAAAGCTCCGGAGCAGGACCCCCGTTAACAAAGGATTATCTCTTAAAAGCAATAGCCTGTTGAATATTCATACATTTCATACATGATGCATAAATTCCATTCAAACAAAGAATTGTCTCTGGTTAGTATCACTTTTTTCCTTTAATCTCTATGGCGTCCACAGGGCTGAGAGAGGCAGGAGAAGTTGGTCTCTTCTGATAAGGAAGTAGTAAATTCTTTTTCTCTGAAAGATTTACGTTTTCCTGTGGTTGGTATATAAAAACTACATTTTAACTACAAAACTACCTTTACCATACTTTCAAAATATTAATATAACATTAACAATCAATACAACATAATACATATAGTAAATATCTTGCGTAGAGCCGTATAATATACACTTTTCACAGGAAGAAAGATGCTTATTAACCTGCAGGGGAAGGAAGTTAGTTCATGAGAACTTAATCTCCCGCCTATTAGAGGTGGTGAACTTACCAAAAAAGGTAGCAATAATACCCATTAAAGGGCACCAAACAGGGTACTCAGAGGAGGCAATAGGAAACCGACTGGCTGATGAAGAAGCTCGAAAAGCTGCATTGTCGCCAGAAATCTCGAAGATCCTCCCCTTGCTCCCAGTAACTGCATCACTGCCAGAGAAACTGTCTTTTTCACCAGAACTTGAGATAATTAAAAAGAGTGTGGCAGAAGAAAAACGAGGTAATTGGTTTACAAAGGATGATAAACAGTGGGTACTGTGATATATGTCCTAAAGTTAATTCGTGTTACCTCACTTATTATGTATATTAAAAAGGTAATTCATAGTATCCTCTGTCAAAGGAAATATATTTGGTATAAATATGTGTTTTAGTATAAGTTGTGTGGTTTTGCTCTGTTATACATTTAAGTTTCTCATGCGGGACAAAACAAGCCACTGCACCTAAGGAGATTCCCCCGGCCTGGGGAAACACCCTGGAGGCACTGAGAAAGAGATGATTGGATTTCCCAGAAAGGAGGGAGAGGAGACAACGGCTGCCGGGAATCTCTGAAAAGATACAAAAGAACAACAGAAACCGGAGATAGAAGTCCGGAGACCGAAATGATTGCTTCAGATAGACATCTCCACGAGCCTCCGATGAAATTTACATCTTCATAACACACCCAGACCCAAACATCAGCAGCATTATCTTCCTCTACCGGTCTATTCAAACCCCGATTCCAGCACCTGCCTATGCCCTGAGGGGGAGACCGTCACATTCCCGGACCTCTCTCCGCGATCCAGTGTATAAAAAGAGACTGCTGCAGACCGAAAATGTGAACTTTTGGGAGGGTAACAGGCTGACAGAGTCTGCTATCCTGGTTCACCCAGCGGCGACCCCGGGCTCGACGCTGTCCTTTTGATTGTGGCTAACCGAGACTGTAATTTTTGTCTCTTAATAAAATTCTAAATTTTTGATAAACTGAATTTGGTGAATTGCATTTATAACAGTACCAAAAGCTCTGGCCTTACAGTTATTAAAACAACTCCATGAAGGGAGCCATTGGGGCTCTCGAGGACTAGCAGAAGCTGTCCTCAAAATGTATGCTGCTGTGGGACTTTTTACCCTGGCAAAGCAAGCTATTGAAGGTTGTTTGATTTGTGCTAGAAACAATAACAGAGTTACAAAGAAACTTGCCAGGGGAGGGAAGCCTTGGGCTATATGTCCCTTCTAGAGATGCCAGATGGATTTTACCGAAATGCCACGAGTGGCAAGGTTTAAATACCTTCTGGTAATAGTATGTCAGTTAACAGGCATTTCCTGCCATTTCAGCAACTACAGGATCAGTTATTAAAGTATTTTTAGAACAAATAATTCCAAGATATGGGATTGTAGAAGCAATAGACTCAGATAGGAGATCTCATTTTACAAGAAAAATTCTTCAAGGAGTCACGACTGCTCTAGGGATAAGATGGAATCTCCACACCCCCTGGCATCCCCAGAGTTCCGGCAGGGTAGAGAAGATGAATGGAGAAATAAAGAAACACCTTTTGAAGCTAGTAATAGAAACTAAGATGCCATGGGTACAGCTCTTGCCACTAGCTTTAGCAAAGATAAGAGCCAGACCCAGGGGAGATATTCAGTTATCTCCCTTTGAACTAATGTTTGGAATTCCTTACCCTTACAATTCCCAGCCTAGTGGGGGTGTAGAGATAAGTGATGTATATTTAAAACAATATGTGGCCAGGATACTGTCTCTTGTGAAATCTCTTTGACAGGAATCTCATCTGGCACAGACCCTACCTTTGGACTTTGCTGTTCACAACATCCAACCAGGAGATTGGGTCCTAGTTAAGAAGTGGAAAGAAGCACCACTAGTGGCTAAGTGGCATGGACCTTTCCAAATGTTGCTGACCACAGAAACAGCCGTCAAGACAGCAGAACACAGGTGGACCCACCACACTCGGGACAAAGTCTCTGAGGCCCCGGAGATTTGGACATCTCAGCTGGAAGAGAAGGACAGGAAGCCACGACTGACACTCCGCAGGAGTGGACTGGAGCAGTAGCCAGTGCGTCAACATCGGGGGAAGCCTCGTATGCCTACCCACAGAGTGCCTGCTGAAATGGTTTGTATGGGCATCCCTCCTCTCGGATCTCCAGTCACTGGGGGCCAATCCTCGCTGTCATTGTTTTCTTTATGTTAAGCTGTTTCTGTGCCTTCACTCGCCACAGGTGGTATGGAGGACAACGTGAAAGTGAAAATTAAGTTAAGAGATTAGATTACACCATTAGAATGTTTCTCTTAATAATCTTACCTTTATATTGCCAGTTAAGTTAGAGTCAAAAGTAGGAAAATAATTTTTTAACCACAGGAAAATGTCCTGGGGTGACTGTGTATCCCTCAACTGTCTATTGGGTGCAAAGGGGAGAGCAAGCGCTGTTTGTTTTTCCCCAGGAAAACTCTGCTCCTCGGAGTGACCTTGAAGTGGGGTAGTTGGAACACGGCAAGACGAAAGAAGCTCTGTTGTTTTTTTCCCCAGCAGTTAGTTAGTTAGTTTAGTGCTAGTCTAGTTAGATGCTGTAGAATAACTGAAGCTTTTTTTTTTTCCCTTTTTTTTTTTCTTCCTTTTTTCATTTTTTGCCCTCTCCTCAGAACTGTTCCAACCTCTCCGGACTAAGGACCTGGGGGAAGCACCGGGGGCCTCCACAGGGGACCCACCCCACCAAGACCAGCCCTGCACATCTCCTTTTCTCCCAGCGCCAGCGGAGACGGAGTGGCGGAGCACAGTGACAATCTTCAAGAGGAGACTTACTTTCTTTAAGTTTGTTATCCCTCCGTAAGCGGCACGAAGCTCTTGTCATCGGGTATTGTGCTGGGAGTCACAGAATCACAGAATAATGAGGTTGGAAGAAACCTCTAAGATCATCAAGTCCAACCTATGCCTTAACACCTCAACTAGACTATAGCACTAAGTGCCATGTCCAGTCTTTTTTTAAACACATCCAGAGATGGTGACTCCACCACCTCCCTGGGAAGACAATTCCAGTGCTTTGCCTGTTTAATAAACAGGTTTTTTCCACTTCTCTCTGAGGAAGTCTTTTCCCGAACTGGTTGGGGGAGGGGAGGGGGGGGCCCCGTGGGAGGGTTTCTCCCAAAATCTGCCTGAAACCACAACAGTAGCAAGTAGCAAAAACCTTTAACCTTAGCAATTGTTAGGTCTGCAGAGGGCCAGGGGGATCTGAAGACTGGCCATGGGTGGCTAGCCCAGTTGAACCTAAATGGTGGGATAGCACCCTCAGTGAAGTCCATAATGGAACAGGATTTTAGGATGAAGAAGGAAGTCCATGGCGGCTTCATTCCTCTGAAAGAAGCATTTATTGTCTAAATAGAACAGGAAGCGTATATGTAAGAAAAAGTGTCTGCTACTGGACTTTATCTTTAAGTTTAGACTGTTGGACCCCCAACTGCCCTCCTTATGATTGTTCCAGATATCAAGGCAGATGGAATCAAACACATGTTAAGCTCACTAATGGTAGCTAGGTAAGGTGTTCCTTCCATAATCACCAAAAGGATTTTGAAGGCTGTAAAGCAGTGGGAAAGGATAGGTTTTTTGACCCTTTATTTTTAAGCTGCCCCCGAGATAATTCCACAAGTAGGACACATGTTGTTTGTGATTATCAGTAGAAGTAGCAGCAGCACAATGGAACTCGGACTCTTTTTAATAAATTCTGGTCTAGATCCAATAAAACAGATCTGGGATGTAACTGCAAGTGGAAACCTCATGTGAGAGCTTGGAAGTGCAAATACTGTGATGCTTATGGCAAGGCAACTATTGTTGGGGAACCACTAGGCCCAGGATGTAAGCTTTACTTTGACCCACCAGTTGGTGATAAAAATTAGAAAAGTCCATTTGCCAATGGGACCTGGGCTTTAAGAGGGCATTACTGGATTTGTGGCCAATATGCTTACCGCAGGTTACCCCCAGACTAGTCAGGGATATGTTATATGGGGTATATTAGACCACTGTTCTTTTTACTACCACAAGTTCAGGGAAATCAATTAGGAATCAAAGTTTATGATGATATAATTAGAAAAAAGTGGTCAGTTAATACATCACTGGTAGGAGGGAGCACCCAAAAGTGGGGAAAGGATAAATAGCCACCTGAACGAATCATACAACACTATAGACCAGCCACATGGAATCCTAATAAATTGATATCAGGTGCCAGAGAACCCATTTATAATTTAAATTGGATAATTAGGTTACAAGCTGTCTTTGAAGTAATAATGAACCAGACAGCTACAGCTCTTGACCTTCTTGCCGATCAATCTACTCAGATGAGAAATGCAATATTCCAACATCAGATGGTATTAGATTATTTATTAGCAGAAGAAGGAGGAGTGTGCAGCAAATTAAATTACTCAAACTGCTGTTTGCAAATAGATGACAATGGAAAAGTAGTGAAACAATTTACGAAATAAATAAGAAAGTTAGCTCATGTACCGGTCCAAACATAAAAAAGATGAGAATGGGACATGTTTTCGTGGTTACCCGGTAGACTATGGGTTAAACAAATGCTTTTCTTCCTCTTATGTGTGGTAGCAACTCTTATCTTTTTACCATGCATGATCCCTTGCTTAGTACAACTTATTCAACACGTGATCAAAGGGATGCAGGTAGTAGCCTACTGATCCAGAGATGGCTACAAAAGGACAGAAGTTGATTGTGATCGTGACTCGCAAAGCAATCACACAAGACAAGAGATTTTTTGCAGGGCAGAGACTTCTCCGATCCAGCTCAAGCTGAGTCAGGGCGGAGAGAGAGCCTCCTTGCTTATTTCTTACTTTTTATACATTTGTGAGTCAAGCCGAAGATTGGCTTCTGGGGTTTTTCACCCTTCAGCCAAGTGGCCAGACCAACTGTCAGTTACAATTGTTTTCAGGTTAGAAATATGCAAACAAAGGACAGAGAATGAAAAACAAAGGATTTGTTTATGTTACATCTGTGAGAAAAAGGTAGAAACTGCTCCTAATATTGTACAGTAGCTAAAAGGTCTGACTCCATTTTATGAAAATTCAAAAGGCTTTAAAAAACTCAGAAAAACCAGGGTGACAATTGATGTCACTGCAAATAATTGCAAAACCAAAAAAGACCCAAGAACAAAAAAATGAGTCAATAACAACTAAAGTTTGTAAAGACAATTATTAAAAATAAAAGAGGAAAGATTGAGAGGAATGACAAGATTTGTCTTTACAAAGAAGCCCTGGGTCTGCTGGTAGATAAAACTAGCACTGAGAGATAAGTGAAACAATGGGAAGGATTCTACTGATTGATGAATGGAAAAGAAGATACTTTCCTTTACAAACAAACTGTAGGTTTGTTTGTAAATGAAATTGAATATTGAAAGATGAAAGCAACAATGAGGAAAAACCCATAAATCCCATAAAAATTAAAAATTAAGGGGGGATTATACATTAAAAGGGGAATCTTAGGCATTTCAGGAAGTCTGTACCTCTCAAGTACCTCAGCCAATGGGGAAAGAGAGAGGGAAATGCAGCCGGGAAATTAGGATAAAAAGGAGGCTGCGTCCTCTGAAAAACTGAGAGACCCCAGGGGAAATGCCCCATGGCCTCTCCCTTTATTCAAATAAAGAAAAAGGACTCCTCTGTCTCCTTTTTGGACATAAACCTCTGGTGTTCGTAGAGTAATTTTCCTAACACTCTCAGCATCGGAGAGAGGACGACCAAGCTGCTGCTTGATGCGGGAGAAGTCCACTGTCAACAGAAAGTCCGGTCCTGGGAAATCTACCATGATCTGCTCGTGTGCCCAGGAATTCTGAGCTCCTGCGCCTGCCCTGCTAGAGCTGGGCCAGCCCTGTCCGGCCATCGCCGCTTCTTCAACACTGCTCTTTTTTGCTACACAGTAGCCCTGCCCCCCCCCCCCCCCCCCCCCCCGCCTGCCGGGACATCCTGCCTTTCCAGCCACCAACCCAGGAGTTTCCACCATTCCAGCTTGGTGCTCTTGGAGTCCCAAGAGATCAGACTGCCCCGGGCTTTGTGAAACAATGCCCCTCGAGGTTCCTGGTTCTGTTTATTATTAATGCTGTACTTGTTTGCTTGCCTTGTTATACTTACTAGTAAAGAACTGTTATTCCTTCCTCCATACCTCTGCCTGAAAGCCCCTTTAAGTTTCAAAATTATAATAATTTGGAGGGAG
Source organism: Delichon dasypus (assembly GCA_037837765.1). Classification (NCBI taxonomy): domain Eukaryota; kingdom Metazoa; phylum Chordata; class Aves; order Passeriformes; family Hirundinidae; genus Delichon; species Delichon dasypus. Next base: position 19,269,311 of record JBBAXF010000012.1, read on the forward strand.
GGGATTTGAATTCTCCTCTCCTAGAGAGGCCCTGCCCCTCCCTAGTAGATACCTGTCTTTTAAACTGAGACAATGACAAAGAACTGGGAGTGGTGGTGAGCCCTGTCCTCCCTTACTCAGCACTGGGCTGCCCTGTGGCTGCTCTTGGTTATTAAAAACAAGGTAATGGCCTGCAAAGTGTTTTGTGGCATTTCCCTGTAGGAAAGACACTGATTAAAGATCCATTGCCTGGCAATTGCTGCTTCAGATTTGCCCTGGAAAAGCACGATGTGACTGGGATGACTGCTGGCGGTGCTGTGCTATTGGATAGTGCTGGAGGATGGGCAGTGAACTCCTACAGAGCAAAACAGGATCCCAGAATCTCTGAGGCTGGGAAAGACCTCTGGGATCATCGAGTCCAAGAGTCCAGCGTGGGACTGATCCCCACCTTTTCACCCAGCCCAGTGAGACATTAAATTAGAAGAATTAGGGATTTTTAGGAAAGTTAAGATAATAAGTTGCTGAACTAGCTGAAGTAGATAGGTAATCTTTGTTCACAGTTAACAGAAGCCAGATCTTAGATAAGCTACCCCAGATTTAGTAACTCATTGCTTGTCAGCTTTATGTTTATGTAGCTGTGCTTGTAATGAAAAACAAAATGTGGTAAATAGGACATAAGATAGCTGCAGTTTTCCTGCTTAAAGAACCCATTCAACACAGGAAACTATAAGTTCTACCAAGGAATAATTTCTCATGAATGCATTGAAAAGGTAGAAAGGTCAGGACGAGGAAGACTCATCTTACTTCCTCATTTTGGGTGACCCCTCCCCAGAATAGACCCCTGACTCATTTTAAGAAATAAACTATGCATGCTTAATAGCCTTTTTTGCCAATTAGCATACGAAGCGAAGAATGGGAGGTGACAGGGATATGAATATGCATTTGTATTTTGGGTATTCAACACTTTTGTAAATCAAAGGCTTTGTAATTACCTGTGAATTTTGCAGTGCGAATTAGGGAAATATCTCGCCGTGCTGCCCGGCCGTAATAAACATACACTTTCTAACTTTAAACTGTTAGAGAGTTTTTGTCTGTCACCGTTGGGTATCAATACTAGATCAATACCCATATTTCTTTAATAAGTCACCAGAGCACTGAGTAATTATGCACATACAGGCATTTCTTAGACACCTCCAGGGATGGGGAGTCCACCACCTCCCTGGGCAGCCCCTGTCAAGACCTGACCACCCTTTCCATGGAGAAATTCCTGCTGCTGTCCAACCTGAGGCTAGCCTGGAGCAGCTTGATGCTGTTCCCTCTCATCCTGTCCCTGTTCCCTGGGAGCAAAGCCCGACCCCCCCGGCTGTCCCCTCTGTAGAAATTGCTGCTTTCTCCTGCTGCTGAGGACTCCAGGACAGTGTAGATAAATGTAGACAAGAGATCTCTGAGGCTGGGTTTTAGGAGATGAGGTTTATTGTAAGGGATGTGAGGGCCTTGCTCTGAGCTGCCAGGCTGCAGCTCGTGGCAAGGCCTAGGGAATGGGGGAAGGGAGAGGTAGGGAGAGGAAATTCCAAGAGAGGCAAAGAGCAAAAAGTAAAAAGAGACCGAGCCACCTCGCAGCCCCCTGATAAGGGGTCTCGAGGTGGGCTGGAACAGGACTTGTGCCAATGGGGTCACAGATACCTGATACTTTAGGGGAGTGGTACAGGTGTGGGATGGACCATACATTGAGGGGTGAGACAGAACATTCCATTTGACCTCTGGATCTGGTTGCAGGTAACCTTCAGATGGTCACCTAACTGTTTTCCCAGACATCTAGTATCTTAACACATCTCAAACATCAAAACTGACTTTCAATTCTATCTCACATACAGGTTTCTCATTCTCAGAATACAGGCAATCATATTTATAGGGTTTCTTGGCTTCATCCTCCCCAACACCCCTCCTGTCAGGGAGTTGTGCAGAGCCAGAAGGTCCCCCCTGAGCCTCCTTTTCTCCAGGCTCAGCCCCTTTACCAGCTCCCTCAGCCACTCCTGGTGCTCCAGCCCCTTCCCAGCTCTATTTCCTTCCCTGGACTCGCTCCAGCCCCTCAATATCTTTATCGCAGTGAAATCAGGAGCAGGTTGGATTTCTGGCATGTTGACATTCTGTATTTAATACACCTGTGTAAGGCCAGCTGAGGGAAACAGGCATTAGAGGCAACTTGTGTCATTCCTTAGTCTTTTCAACAACCCCTTTGTGGCTCGAGAGGCTTCTCAGACTAGTAAAGAGTTTCAAGTTAGTTCCTGCTCATCTCCATATAATACGGTTATTTGTCTAATTGTTTCTATTCTTGTGTTTGCTATGTAAAAATGCAGTAAAGCCATTATGCAGGAAAATAAAAAGAAAGTGGTTGAGATGATTATTCTGTTATCAGTCATGACTAAGATGAAGAGAGATATACTAGCAAGACATTGTTCCTAAAATAGATATCTTGCAAACAAGAAATGTCAGTCAAATGAGGTTTAAATTAAATTCCTGAGAGCAATTACTTACAGAATTATTATGCTCCCATTGAAATTATTATGAATGCTAACCAGAGTTAATGGGAAAAAAAGTTGGGCTTAAGAGACTGACTCTGGAACGTATTCCAGAATGTGCTCAGCTTGTATCCCGCTGAACCCAAAGTCACAGGGCTACAAAGAGCATCCTTGGCTGAAGAGTGGCTCCAGACTCAGGGCAGTGGGAAAAGGTGAAACTGAGAGCTGGGCACTTGCAGCAAGTATTGAATGGCCACAAGTGTGTGACCTCACTGGGAGAAGAACTGACGAAGTGCAGAAATGTGATGTGTGTTCCAAATAAAGAACTGATGAGTCAAGTTGTGCCCCGATTGGAACAGGAGCAAAGTCAAGATGGCTGGAAAATAACCTTGATTGTGGTGGAGGAGAAATAGCAGTGGAGTTGTGGTGACCCCCAGGAGCCCCAGAGCAGCAGGGGACTGGAAGGGTGTGGGATCTCTGCCCCTCCAGCAGTGGGGACCCTTTCAGCACTCACTGCTGCTGCAGCAATTATCTGAAGAGCCACAGTGATATCCCTGAAGTGACATTCATGACCACCTCTCTGCTCCAGTAATGCAGTTATTACTCATCCAGTCAAGTCCTTTTGTTACACAATAAGGAGAAAACAACTTCTAAATATATATTTTGAAATCAGTATCTTTATACTGCAAAACACAAACAGCTACTGCTGAATTATTTCTGACAGATACTAAGTTCCCATTTAATCTTTCAGGTTGAGGCATTTTTCTAAGCATGGCTCAGTAGGAAGTTAATTATAATCTTCCAAAATGGGAAGAATTTTTTACCTGAGATGATTAGGATACTGGTTTGAGGCATGGTATGTGGGCTTCTAGATAAAGTTAGAAACTGGCAACATCTTTGTCTCTCTCTCACTGCAGAAGTAACACCTTCTGCTGTCACAAGAACTACCCTGAAGATGGAGATCACGATGATTTTGGATGCAATCAATTCCTTAAGTATTCATCATTGTTGATACATTTGCATATTGGAACATCATGGTGGTTTATTCTGCGCTCTGAGACAAAATTCGCTCTGAATTCCAGTTGGATTTTTCAGGCTTGGTTTCAGCTTCAAGGATAAATCACTTTTGAAGAACTGTAATGAAGCAAGTTCTGGAAAAAGACAAAAGTATGTGAGATTCAGGTTTTTTTTAAAAAAGGATCAATTGCTTGTGGTAGATTTGCCATCTGTTGGTGTGTGCATACTGCTGCAGTGACTTATTTCAGTATGTCATTACATTTTCTGACTGCACTTGGCTCAGCTGACCTTGGGAGTTTCTATCAGAAATACAGTTGCTCATGTTTTTGTCAGTAGCTTTTGGAAAGAGATGAATTACCAAAGAAATTCTTGATGAGTCCTCAGAAGGAGCTGGGACGAAGCTGGGCCTTGGGGTTTTCACTGTCATTACATGGAGGCTGCAGGATTCCTGTGGTCTCTGCTGTGCTTTCCTAAGCTCACTCTCCAAAAGTGCCCACAAAGCCTGAGTGTCCATCCCTGCAGTGCCACTCATGGGTGTAAAACCAGCCCCCTCCTTACTCCATCCCTGCTGTGCCCTTGTGGTGGGCCCATGATGTGCTCTGCGTCCTGTGGTGGTGCAGAACTGTTTTATTAGGTTTTTATAAGAAGTTTATGTTATGGTTCATTTCACTGTATCCCCAATTCTGTATCCCTTTTGTGTTGTCTGTATAATAAGGTGTTTTGTGTCCTCCCACCCCCCTTGCTCTGGGGCAGCCTGTTTCTCCAGGAGTCCTCCCAATATTGCGAAATCTCAGGGAGAGGACTTCAGGTCATAGGCCCCCTGCGGGGGATTCCTTTAGCTTTGGATTTGAGTGGTCCGAGGCTTGGGGGTGGGCACACCCTGTTACCCCCTGAAACCCCTGATTCGTGGTTTTGTAGTATCCTCCCTGAAACCCCTCCCCCACTTATGGGGGGCAGGAGGGAGGAAAAAACTCTCTCAGCAACTCTCTCAGCCTCTCAGCAACATCTCTCAGCACCTCGCTCTCAACCTCTCTGCTCCTCAACTCTGGAGCTAATAAACATCTTTTAATCTGCTAAGCTGAGAGCCAGCCTTTCCTATTCTGCTGCTTTGCTGTCACACTTTTGGGGGTTCAGTTGCCGAGCCGAGAAGCTGAAACGAACTGGGACCATTCTGTGCCTGGGTTGACCCGAGCTAGCCAGAGGTCACCTCCCACCCGGTGCGGGACGGAACCAGACACAGAGTCCCTTGTCATTTCCCACAGGACTCGGGGAGCTGATGACTGCTCATTACTTTCCTTCTCTTTGTAATTTGTGCACATTATTGACAACTGTTTTGTGTTTATTCCAAATCAGCAGTGAAAATGTGTGCAGAGAAACAGGAACTTCCCCACTCTTCAGCTGAGTGAGTGGCCAGCCCAGGAATCCCCAGCCTGGGGAAGGGAGCAGTGCCCGGTGGGATGGTGGTGGTGGGATATACACCTGTGTGAAATCCCAAATGTGCAGAGGGGGATTAATCCCTCTCCCTTGCAATATAAAGCCAGGGAACACCAGATCCAACCAAGCAGCAGGCTCAGAGTGAGCCTTTGGTGATAAGGGTGGAATTAGATAGGTGTTGCAATCACTGTAAATGTAGATATTCCAGAGAACTTGGGCAAACTGATAGAAGAAATATCCCACAAAACTGTTCTGTGCAGGATCTCACCCTTGGTTTATGAAACCTGAATTGCTTGAGCCTGAACACAAATCCGGAGCTGTATTTTTAGCTATTACTTATCCTGTTTGTAGGTTCTGTCTGGCATCTGCTTTCCTGGCCAGTGTGGAGACAGGATACTGCATCTTTAATTTATCTTTTTATTTGAGGATAGAGAAGAACTGAGATGTGTCAGTTGGCTGGTTTGTAGCATTCACTCAATTTTGGGGGAAAAATATAAACTATAGGACATTTGATTTCAAAATGAAGGAAAATTAAAAGGTTTTAAGTGAAAACAAGTATATACAAGCAAAAAAAAGTCTAGTAGGATCTTGCTTCACTGTGCCTATCTGTAGTTTTCATCCCTTACTGTCAAAGCACGGTGATCAGCAGAAATAAATTCATTGTATTTTCCATATGGCTGGGCTATTTCTTGAGCTCATTTTGGAGAAATGCGGCAAAATTTGCTGCTAAGTCTGTCCTGTGGCTCCAAAATATCCCCCAAAATATATTTGCTTTGATGGTGAGAATGAAATAGTAGATATTTCTTAAGGTGTTGATCTGGGAGCATCATCTCCCAATTGGCTTCCTTTTTTTTAATCCCTAAGTGAGCTTTTAAAACCTTGCTACAGAAGCACAAGAATGAAATGGGGAAATTTAATGAAACTGAGGAAGGGATTCACCACGGGCCTCTTCCCTCGCACTTCGTACTCTGACATAACCACAACAGAGTGGAAGAGTGGTTCTGGCTGTTCCCTCATGTGAGTGACTCCTCTTGCCTTCACAGTGTGGGGCAAAGCACACAATAAACTGTTTAACAAGTTCACAGTTTGTATTTGATACCACATCTCTGTGAATACACATAAATGAGCTTGGCTTAGGTGTGAAGCAGCTCTCTCTCCCCCCTCCTCAGAGCCCGTGCTCTGTTTCGGCGAGCTTGAGAGAGAAACCACTTCAGAAGGAATCTTCTTTCACAGGGCCTTAAAAGCTACCCAGAGGCAAACTTTGGTTCTTTAGAGAGAACAGGTGTCTGTCAATGGCAAAAGGAAAGTCTGCTCTTTGTCTGGAGGGAATTACATCTTTATTCAGGGGTCCTGCCCCTGCAGAGACCTGAGCTCAGTCTGTCCCATGTTACCCTGGTTTTTCTGAGCCTTTTGATTTTCATAAAATGGAGTCAGATCTTTTTAGTTATTGTACAATATTAAGAGCAGTTTTCTACCTTTTCCCACTGATGTAACATAAACAAATCCTTTGTTTTTCATTCTCTGTCTTTTGTTTGCATCTTTCTAATCTGAAAACAATTGTAACTGACAATTGGTCTGGCCACTGAGGCTGAGGGGTGGAAACCCCAAAAAGCCAATCTTCTGCTAGACCCACAAATGTATAAAAAGTAAGAAATAAACAAAGGGGCTCCCCCCGCCTGGATTTCAGCTTTGAGGTGGACGGAGAAACTTCTGCTCTGCAAAACCTCTTGTCTGCGTGTGACTGCTTTGTGTGTCTCGGTGACAATTGGTGACCCCGAGTGTGGAGAGCAGTTTGGTGAGGTTTTTCCTTTCCCTTTTTTCCCTGTTTTGTGTTTATTATGGAGGATTTTTTAGTTTTGGAACTTTGGGGAGATCTATTGGAGCGAAAGAACGCTCAGATCTACCGCGAGGGACTCCAGGGTCTATTTGCATGGGGCAGGCGGCATGAGTTTTTTCCCACTCCAGATGCTGTGCTCAGTCGACGGGAGTGGTACCTCCTGGGGGACTATATGTTAGACACCCTTGATATAGAATATGATGAAGAAACTGCAGAATTGTTGCTGCAGTGGAGGTTATTTGAGAGAGCTGTGTTTAAGTCGACCCCTTCTGGCTCGCAGGCTAGCAGCTCCAGTCCGAAGCAGGACGGAGAGCTGGACGGGGGCGGGGTCGTTATGTCACACCCAGAATCTGAACTTCAGCTCCTTTGTGATGTGGATTCTTCCCCTTCCTGCCCCGTTCCTGCGCGGGGGGGGTTCCCCCCCCCTCGGGTTCCGGCGCTGGTCTCGGGCAGAGGGGGGGGCAGAGCCCAGCCGAGCCCGGGGCTGGTCCTCCTGGTCCCCGCACTGCGGGGCCACCAGAGTGGGGCGGGGCCGCCTCCTCTCCATGCCTTTCCGGCGTTGGTCGGTGGAGGCGGCCCGGGTATGCGGGCTCCACTTTCTTTTGGCCGAGATTCGGTCACTGTGCACTGTCCGTTCTGCTGCACGACCGTCACGTATCCAATGGAATTGGGTGAAGCGGCGCTTCCCACCCTGCCACTTGGGCCGGGCCCAGAGGCGGCTGAGTTGGCCGCCTCTGCCCCTGTGCCACCGGCAGCGCAGAGCGGGGACACGGCCGAAGGCAGGGCCCCGGTCAGGCCCTCGGCGGGCGCTACCGCTGTGCGCAGGCTGACAGCTCTGCCCCACTCGGGGGTGGGGGGGCTGCAGGCGTCCGTCCCCCCCCCAGGACCCCTTCTCGGGGGGGTTCCAGACACTCCGCGTCCCGCGCCAGCCCCATGGGCTGCAGGCAGTGCTCGCGGGGCAGGGAGTGGCTCTGATGCAGCTAGTTCTAATGAGCTGCCAGCAGGGACCGACGCAGCCCCGCCAGTGACGGAGGTGCGGTCGCCATCTCCGCCTGAATGCAGCCCAAGCTCTCCAGCCGCGCCGGTATGTGTGTCTGCCGCAGAGCCATCTGACCGGTCTCCAGCGGCCGGCATGGGCTCCAGCGCCGCTGAGGATGCGGCAGGGCCAACGCCAGCGGCTGGCCCAACCCCGCCCCCAATTCCCGCTGCTAGCATTGCGGCGGCTGCAGGCGTCGAGGTGTTTAAGTTCAGCGTGAATGGGGACACGGCCGAAATGCGTCCAGTCTTTGGCAAGAGCAAAAGTTCCCACGCTGTTGGCTCTTCCTCTACAGCCTGGACGCTACCCCCTTGTCAGGTGACTGTACGCCCAAAGGACCAGGGGCGCTTTTGGGGAGAGGTAAAGGCTAAGGTTGAAGGACTAAGTGGGGATGCTGATGCTGGTGCTGGACCTGCGGTGTCTGATGTTCAGCTAGTCCCCAGTCGAGTGCCTGCCTCTGACCCTGTGGGGGCCACAGGGCAGGATAAGGCAGGTGCTGCTGCTTCATCTGAGGCTCTTCAGGCTTTCCCTGTCCTTCAGGGTACTACTCATAACACCTATCAACCCTTAGCTTGGCAGGCCTTGACAGAACTGTGTGATGCAGTCGGGAAATATGGTTCGGGCTCAGCCGAGGTGATGCAGGTTCTCTGTTATTTTAATGCCAGTCTTTTGACACCCTTTCACATTCGGAACTTGGCTCGAGCTCTTTTTCCACCAGTTGAATATGACTTCTTTGAGCATAAATGGACTCATTTGGCAGTCAGAGCGGTGGAACGGAATAGGACACTGGGCAAGGGTGATCCTACGCGTATGGTTAATACCGATATGCTAATGGGAACAGGCAATTATACCAGGGCCGACGGGCAGGCTGGTTATGAGCCCTTGGTCCAGGAGCAGTGCCATCAGACAGGCATGGCAGCCCTGGTTCAGACCATACAGCTGGCTACTCCACAGGAGTCCTTTGTAACGGTTGTCCAGGGAGTTGATGAGCCCTTCCTGTGCTTTGCAGGATGGCTGACTGCTGCGGTGGAGAAGCAGGTGAGTGATCCTGCAGCAAGGAAGCTCATGATTCAGTCCCTTGCCCAGAGTAACTGAAATGCTGTTTGCAAGAGGATAATTGAGGCGCTTCCCAGGGAACCATCCATGTCGGACATGGTTGGGGCCTGTGCAAAGGTATCCCCTTCCAGCCAACAGATGGTTGCCGTGCCTACGGCTGTGCAGCCAGCTGTGGCTATGATTGTCCAACCGAAGGTGACTACAGCGGTCCAGCTGGCCGTGCCTGCGGCCGTGCAACCGGCTGTGGCTGCTACTGTGCAGCCTGCTTGGGTCGTTCCCCAGGGGGTGCAACAGCAGCAGTGGGGTGCTCGGACCAGGAAGAAACAGGGCGGAAAGGCACAGAAGTCTACGGCTGTCTTGTTTTATTGTGCACGATGTGGAAGGCCGAATCACGCTGTGAATGCGTGTAAGGCAACAGTGCATGTGAATGGTCAGCTGTTGGGCAGTTCAGGAAATGTGACGCGGAGCGCAAAGGAGAGATGCGTGCCGACACAAATGTCTCTGCCTCAGCCCCAACCAATGGAGATCTGCTCAGCAGGCTTGCAGCCAGCACCCGCGGTTCAGCAGGTGTTGATGTCTGCACAGCCGAGTCTGTCGTGATTGATTTGGACAAAATACACAAGGTTCCCCTGGATGCCTTTGGTCCCTTGGGTGATGGCATGAGTGCCTTCCTGATGGGGAGGTCCAGTGCCACCATTCAGGGTATCATGGTGCACCTGGGACTGATTGATGCGGATTTTTCAGGGCAGATTCATGCAATGCTCTCCACACCCACCTCCCCTCTGACTATCCCAAAAGGCACACAAATTGCTCAACTTGTTCCTTTTAAGTCTTCTGTTTCCAGGACCGAGGACCAGTCGTGAGGAGACGGTGGCTTCGGCTCTACAGGGCCACCTCAGGTGTGCTGGACTGCTGTCCTGACCAAAGACCATCCTGAGACGCTGTGTACTGTGTCCATGGCTGGTGCCACGCCATCGGAGATTCACCTTCGTGGCCTCCTAGATACCGGGGCTGACGTGAGCATTCTCTCCCTGGCTGCTTGGCCCCCGCAGTGGCCTTTGACCCTGGCAAAGACATCAATCACAGGCTTAGGAGGAACGAAGCAATGCTATGTGAGCCAGAATCCCGTGGCCATCACGAACCCGGAGGGACAGACAGCCATAATTTGGCCTCATGTTACTGAGATTGCTCAGAACCTCTAGGGGTGCGAATGGGAATGGATTTTTGATCGGGGCCACTGTGATGAAGGCTGCAGAGTGTCCCATGCCTCCTTTACGGTGGCTGGTGGACAGATCCATCTGGGAGAACCAGTGGCCCCTCCCTCATGACAAGCTAGTCGCCCTTCGTGAACTCGTACAGGAGCAGTTGGACCAGGGGCATCTGGAACCCTGGAACAATCCTGTCTTTTGTATCAAAAAGAAGTCTGGAAAATGGAGGTTGCTACAAGACCTCCGAAACATCAATGCCGTGATGGAAGGCATGGGGACATTGCAGGTGGGCATGCCATTGCCTACCATGCTTCCTGCGGACTGGCCGGTCCTCATTGTGGATCCCCCTGCATCCCGAAGACAGACCAAAATTTGCCTTCACGGTACCAACAATAAATAATGCCGTGCCTGCACAGCGGTATCAATGGAAAGTTTTGCCTCAAGAAATGCGCAATTCGCCAGTGTTGTGCCAATGGTATGTAGCCCGTGCCTTGTCTGGAGTTCGCAAGCAGTTTCCTGATGCTCACGTCTATCATTATATGGACGACATTTTGGTGGCTACGCCCACCCAGGATGAGCTGCTGAGGCTACAGCCTCAGTTGTTGAATGCTCTGCATTCACATGGACTGCAGGTGACTCCAGAAAAGGTACAACAACAACCTCCCTGGAAATATTTGGGGGTCAAAATTCTGGAACGGACAATCCGTCGCCAGGAGGTGCAATTTGTGCAATCGGTGAAGACAATGAATGATGCTCAGAAGCTGGTAGGTGTCATCACTTCGTTACGTCCTTACTTGGGACTGACCACAGAACAACTGTCTCCAGCGATTGGGTTGTTCAGTTTTGAAGGAGGTCAGTAACCCTGCCTTGTTTAATTTGCTGAAAGCCCTGTGGTGTGCAATTCAGGCCAGAGTTCATCCATATTACGTTCTGCATGTACGGAGTCACACTAATTTGCCAGGATTTGTAGCGGAAGGTAACGCAAGGGCTGACAAGTTGGCTAACCCAGCGTGGGTAGCTCCTCAGCCTGACGTGCTCGCGCAGGCCAAGGCATCGCATGGGATTTTCCACCACAATGCGCATACGCTGCAGAAGCAGTTCCAACTGACGGCCACTGAGGCTCGTGAGATTGTCGAGTTGTGTGACGACTGTCACACCCTTGGTGTGCCACTGCCAGCAGGGGTTAACCCCAGGGGTCTTAAAGCCTTGGAGCTTTGGCAGACCGATGTCACCCAGGTCGCCGAGTTTGGCCGGCTCAAGTATGTGCATGTCACGGTGGACACGTTCTCCTCTGCGATGTGGGCTTCTGCTCACACAGGAGAGAAAGCCCGTGATGTCATTGCCCACTGGAGGCAGGCCTTTGGTGTTCTTGGCATACCTTCTGCTTTGAAAACCAACAATGGTCCTGCTTATGCCTCGCAGCAGGTACGGCAGTTCCTACAGTCGTGGGGTGTGTCACACAACTTTGGCATCCCTCATTCTTCGATAGGACAGGCGATTGTAGAACGCAATCACGGTACACTCAAGTGTGTTCTTCAAAAACAAAAACGGGGAATGCAGGGTGAAACCCCGCACAGTCGGTTGGCAAAGGCTTTGTACACCATCAATCCCCTTACGGTGCCACAGAACTCAAATAATCCTGTCATTTTGAACCATCATCTCTCGTTGCAGGCTTCGGACGGTGAGCAACAGCCTCGAGTGAAGGTACGGGTCCGAAATTTAGTCATCAAGCAATGGGAAGGACCCTATGACCTAATCCCTATGGGGCGACGGTATGCGTGTCTGTCCACGGACACTGGGACACGCTGGCTACCTTCAAAGTGTGTCCGTCCTGACCTGCGACCACAGAGGCAGAATTCAGCCGACAGGCAAGGTGGAAGCCGTGATCAACTTGAAAGTCACCAAGTGAATGAATCCTCGAGTGATCACTCTGATGATTCCTCCACAGACAGTGATTGAATTTGTATATATTCCCTTTGTAAATTTGTTCATTTTTCTTTTTCTGTTTTTTCTTTTTTTAAAGTTAAAAGGGTGAGATGTTACCCTGGTTTTTCTGAGCCTTTTGATTTTCTTAAATGGAGTCAGATCTTTTTAGTTATTGTACAATATTAAGAGCAGTTTTCTACCTTTTCCCACTGATGTAACATAAACAAATCCTTTGTTTTTCATTCTCTGTCCTTTGCATATTTCTAACCTGAAAACAATTGTAACTGACAATTGGTCTGGCCACTGAGGCTGAGGGGTGGAAACCCCAAAAAGCCAATCTTCTGCTAGACCCACAAATGTATAAAAAGTAAGAAATAAACAAAGGGGCTCCACCCGCCTGGATTTCAGCTTTGAGGTGGACGGAGAAACCTCTGCTCTGCAAAACCTCTTGTCTGCATGTGGCTGCTTTATGTGTCTCGGTGACAGTCCCCGCCCTGGTCCCGGAGCAAGAGAGAGCTCCCCCCCTCCTCCCAAGGCTTTTTCCCAGGAGGGACAGGCCTAGAGGCAGGGACAAGCCACTACCGAATCAGGGATAAGGTGAGAGTGGAACAGAGTTGGGTTACATTCCAGTGTGGGAGGATGGGTGGGGCCGAGCAGGGACAAACCACGTGGTACATTTTCCAAGGGAACAGGAGATACAGAAGAAAACCCAATATAAAAATGAAATACAATATAAACCAAATTAATGCACTACAACATAGGTGCACATTCTAAATATCAGAATATCCAGGGTGGGATATGGACTCACATTTCTGTTTCATATTCACACTAACATAGCATTGACCAAAGATTTTGCCATGATGCTGTTCCATAACTTAATATGTATACAGATGTTTGGTATTGGGATACCAGTGTCTAAAATTGTGAAAATTTTGCTGTATTTACCTCCTTAGGACCTGAGCAATTTCCTCTGTGTGTAGAGGATTTCCACATTGCAATGGCCACAGCTGTTCTGCTGAGCCCACTTGGGAGCTCCCCAAGCTTTGTGTGAAGCAGTCCCTCCTCTGGAACAGTTCGGGCAGGGACTCAAGGATACAAGGACACATTTTTGTTGCATCAGGACAGTTGTTTCTCCTCCTCATAGGAGAGCGAGTGCCATGAACAGGACGTGCTTTGTACCCACCAGCATTCATCCACACAACAGGAAAGGGTTGTGCTTCTCTGACTCTGAAAATGTGCTGAAATCGTATTGTACAACAGATTATAGGTGAAATGATGATGAGTTTAAATAAACTCGCCCTCAGGAATTAACTGAATCCCCCCCAAACCAGCTTCACAATCAATCCTAGAGTTCAGCTTGCCTTGAACTGAATCCCCAAAGCCAAATTTGTACCTGTTCCCTTCCAGGGGTGTTACTAGAGTCATAAAAGCGGAATGAAACAAGCAAGGGCAGCTCCCTCATACTTTGCTTTTTGCAGTTTCCTTCCTGAGCTCTTGCTAAATGAGGCACTATCCACATATTCCTCTATTCCCACTGCATAGCTTTCCAGGGGAAAGCTCTGCTGTCCTTGCCGTGGTTCGGGTTCAGTGTCACTAAGCTGGGGAAGGAGGGGAACAAAACACACTGGCCTGATAATAATATTCTTATTTTTTCATTTCCTTGAAAACTTGATTTGTGAATGAACATAAAGTTTGCAAGATTCTTCTGAAATAATCTTGTTTAGGGTAGCTAAATTACCAATTACAGATTACCAGAAAACTGGAGAGGGAATATCAGTCTGTAATTGACCTCTCTAAGAGATGTCCTGCTGGAAATGTGCAGGGATTTTTTAAATTCATAAATAAGCTGTTGTTCCTATGTTCAAGCATGTGATTGGTGATTTCTCAGGGAAATTGAATAAGTAAATTGTGAAAAATGGAAGTTCACTCTTAGAATATTTTCAGAAGTTTAATAAGGGAATAAAAAAGGACAATGTCTATTACCATGATTCGCAAAGCAGTCACACGGAGAGAGAGGTTTTCCAGGGCAGAGGTTCCTCCGTTCCGACTCAAAGCTGAGACAGGGCGGAGAGAGAGCCTCTGTTTATTTCTTACTTTTTATACATTTGTGGGTCTGGCCAAAGATTGGCTTTTTTGGGGTTTCCACCCCTCAGCCTCAGTGGCCAGGCCAGTTGTCAGTTACAATTGTTTTCAGGTTAGAAATATGCAAACAAAGGACAGAGAATGAAAAACAAAGGATTTGTTTGTTACATATGTGGGAAAAAGGTAGAAAACTGCTCTTAATATTGTGCAGTAACTAAAGATCTGACTCCATTTTATGAAAATTCAAAAGGCTATAAAAAACTCAGAAAAACCAGGGTAACAAATGTCCAGCACTGGGGTCTTCCTGGGTTATTTTTAACAAAAGTAAGTATGGATACTGTCAGGTGGCTGAAAGTGCATAAAAGGGACAACTGAGTGCTTGGATTTCATGTTACTGATACGGAACAAGCTGAATTTTGGCTGCAGATCCCATTTATTACTATATTATTATTACTTATATTTTTATTATTTTTATTCCTTTCCTATTATGCTCAGTGAAATGCTACTCTCAGCAACTTTACCATGCTGGAGAATTAAGTTTGGAGTGAATCTATATTAAGAAACTAATTATTTTGAACCCTTCATCTAATCAAAGTCCCTCAGAGATTCTCATGCTGCTCATACAAGGACCTGCTGAGGGGTGGAATGAGCAGAACCTGCTGAACAGATGAAGGTGCTGAAATGTCAGAAATATTCAGCTGCAAATTCCACAGCAGGGATGTGATACCCCCAGCTGAAACCTGGGCACCAAATGAGATCTGATACCCTGTCCATGTTTAGGGACAAATTTGGGAGAAAACCCCTGAATAGGATCCCTCCAGGAAGCAAACCCAAATGGCCCCTCCCTCCAACCGGTCCAGAAAAAAACTTCTTTGGAGAAAAGTGGAAAAAACTATTTTACTTAACAAACAAAGTGCATACAAGTATGAAGAATGAATAATATGAAACAATAAAACCTCTCGCTTTGGAGTGAGATGGCAGATTGAGAAAGTTCTTGCCATGGATGTAGCTTGGCTCTCTCTCAGTCTCTCATCAGTCCCCTTGTTGATGACTTCTGTGGGAATCTGATGCCTTCCATCTTGCCACTTTACTCCCAGGAACTGCATCTCTCGGGCAGGTCCCTTAACTTTGCTCTTCTTGATAGCAAAGTCAGCCTTCAGGAGAATCTGGATGATCTTCTCTCCTTTCTCAAACACTTCCATTGCCGTGTTCTCCCACACAATGATGTCATCGATGTACTGTAGGTGCTCTGGAGCCTCACCCTTTTCCAGTGCAGCCTGGATCAGTCCATGGCAGATGGTGGGGCTGTGTTTCCACCCCTGGGGCAGTCGGTTCCAGGTGTACTGCACTCCTCTCCATGTGAAGGTGAACTGAGACCTGCATTCTGCTGACAGAGGAATGGAGAAAAATGCATTAGCAATGTCAATAGTGGTGTACCACTTTGCTGCCTTGGACTCCAGCTCGTACTGGAATTCCAGCATGTCTGGCACAGCAGCACTCAATGGTGGAGTCACTTCATTCAAGGCACGGTAGTCCACAGTCAATCTCCATTCTCTGTCAGACTTGCGCACAGGCCAAATGGGGCTGTTGAAGGGTGAGTGGGTTTTGCTGACCACCCCTTGGCTCTCCAGCTCACGGATCATCTTGTGGATGGGAATCACAGCATCTCGATTTGTTCTGTACTGTCAGCGATGCACTGTTGAAGTGGCAATTGGTACTTGTTGCTCTTCCACCTTCAGAAGACCTACAGCAGATGGGTTCTCTGATAGTCCAGGCAAGGTATTCAACTGCTTAACACCCCCGTCTCTGCAGCTGCTATCCCGAATGCCCACCTGAATCCCTTTGGGTCTTTGAAATACCCATTTCGGAGGAAGTCTACGCCCAAAATGCATGGAGCCTCTGGGCCAGTCACAATAGGGTGTCTCTTCCACTCATTTCCAGTCAGGCTCACATCACCTTCCACCATAGTAAAATCTTGCGAACCCCCTTTCATGCCAGCAATGGAAACAAATTCTTCTCCCACGTCTTGATGGGAGTAATGTGCACTGTGCACCAGTGTCAACCAAGGCCTCATATTTTTGTGGTTCTAATGTGCCAGGCCAGCAAATCCACACAGTCCAAAAAACACGGTTTTTCCTAGCCTCTACCTGGCTCGAGGCAGGGTCCCTCTAAGCCCGATTATCCTTATTTCCCTGGGTGACCGGAGGTGCTTCCTTCTTGCTAGAACTTCCTCTCATAGTCTTGCCGTCCAACAATTCATGCAGCTGTTGTGTCAGAACATCAGTAGATTCTCCATCCCATCTTTTCATGTTTTCTCCACAATCACACAGGAAGGACCACAGCTTAGCCTGTGGGATGCCTTTTCCCTCTCTATCTGGGGAATGTTTGTGTGTGGTGCCAGAACCTCTGACCTGTACTGCAGAGATTTGGACAATGTACTCCCTGAGTTTTTTGTGATTCTCCTGCATCTTGTCTGCTAATCCCCACATCTGTGTTTCCAGAGCTGCGATTCTTGCATGTGTTGGACCATGCACGGCATCTGCACATGCTCGAAGCTTCTTCACCATATCAAGCACAGTCTCCTCTGTCTCATCCCGCTTCATTATTTCTAAAGCAGAAGAGTAATCTTGTGGCCCAAGTCATACAAGTTTTTGCCACATCACAGGTGTACATGGTACCAAGTCGGGGTTCCTAGTGTTTAGGCCATCTGAGAAGACAATCTCCACCACTGCCATTTCTCTCAAGCGCTGAATCCCTTGTTCAATGGTTTTCCACTGGGTTTGCTGCATATAGAGATCGTCGGCACACAGATATCTTTGTGCCACACTTCCCAGGACCCGTTCCCAGAGACTGCAAGGACTAGCCTCCCTCATCATTTCTTGGTCAATAAGTGGATCATGTGACAGGGATCCTAAATGCCTTGCTTCAGTGCCATCCAGCATTGTAGCCTCACCTGCAGCATCCCAAAGATGGACTAACCAACTAATTATAGATTCATCAGATCGTCGAGTGTAATCCTTTCTTAGGCCATGAAGGTCCTTCAGGGAAAAGGACTCAATAGTATCTCCTGATCTTGTAGCAGTCGGTTGGGGTCCTGATCTTGTGCCAGTTGGTTGGGCTTCCAATTTTGTATCAGTTGGTTCAGCTTCTGACTGTGTATCATTAGTTGCTTCAGCTTCTGATTGTCAGTTGGTTCGGCTCCTGATTGGGTGTCAGGAGGCATTGAGGATCCTTCACCTGAATCATCGTCTACTGGTCGATCGGTTTTGTCCATGTGCTTCTTTCCTTTCTTTATTGCAGCAACTGCCGGTGTCTTAGCCTCACTGTCTGGTTTAGCTGCAACCTGAATAGCTGTGGGGTTGGCTGCAGCCTGAGTGACTGATTTATCTCCCTGCTCCCTTGCCTCTATCTGCTGCCCTACAGTGTTTAGCAGTGTGTGACTCATTCTAGAAAAGCTATAAACCATATAGAGGAAGGTCACCAGGTGAAATACCAGGAAGGTGGTGTCTTTAACATTCCGGAGACCCTGAACATTCTCCAAAAGTGATGTAACCGACTCAAAAGAGAAGAAGGAAAGGAGAGGTTGAAAATCCTCATCCCCTACTCCTCCTCTAACAAACTGGGTGCAGTTGCTGATAAATCCCCAAAACATGTTGCTGGAACTAGGACGCAGGGTAGGACGAAAAAACAATAAACGGAACATACCTGGAACAAACTCCAGTACCTTTATAAGCTTCCTGTAAATCATAATCACTGAGCCCAACAAAATAGCTATTCTAATTTGTGCATCCCTAGTGTAAAAGCTGTATGTTAGGGACAGCATTGGAGCTATTTCTGGATAGGAAAACAAACCTAGGGACCAAAAAGGTATTAAAAACTAAAAAACGCCTTGGGAACAGAAATACAGGAAGGACTCCATTCTAAGAGACATTAGGAATTCAAGGAGCAACATGGCCACTGACTGTTTTATCCACACACAAAGGACAACCAAAATGCAATTAATAATCAACACACATTTTTCCACTCTCTCGAGCCCTGCACTGGGCACCAGTAAAAAGATATTGTCCTGGTTTTGGGACAAATTTGGGAGAAAACCCCTGAATAAGATCCCTCTGGGAAGCAAACCCAAATGGCCCCTCCCTCCAACCGGTCCAGAAAAAAACTTCTTTGGAGAAAAGTGGAAAAAACTATTTTACTAAACAAACAAAGTGCATACAAGTGTAAAGAATGAATAGTATGAAACAATAAAACCTCTCCTTCTGAAGTGAGATGGCAAATTGAGAAAGTTCTTGCTGTGGATGTAGCTCGGCTCTCTCTCAGTCTCTCATCAGTCCCAGTCCCTCCGGCGCTGCTGGAAAATGCCGAGGTCCAGGCCTTAGTGGGCGACAGGTGCAAGTCCCCAGTGATCCCCTGGGTTTTTTCAGTCCAGAGTAGGTGTCTTGGTTTGGGGCAAATTTGGGAGAAAACCCCTGTATAGGATCCCTCCAAGGAAGCAAACCCAGGTGGCCCCTCCCTCCAACTAGTCTGGAAAAAAAAAAACAAACCTCTTTGGAGAAAAGTGGAAAAAACTATTTTACTAAACAAATGTGCATACAAGTATAAAGAATGAATAATATGAAACAATAAAACCTCTCCTTCTGAAGTGAGATGGCAAATTGAGAAAGTCCTTGCCGTGGGTGGAGCTCGGCTTTCTCTCTCTCTCACCAGTCCCAGTCCCTCCGGCGCTGCTGGAAAATGCCGAAGTCCAGGCCCCGGTGGGCCACAGGTGCAGCCCCCAGTGCTCCCCTGGGTTTTCAGTCCAGAGCAGGTTTAAACAGTTCCAAGAAAAAAAGGGAAAAAAAACAGTCTAGGGAACTTCTCTGCCCTAGCTAGCTGAAACTAACTAAAAGCAAAAGAAATCTCTGTCCTGCAGTCTCTCCAAGCCTCCGCCGAACACACCGTCCGGAGAAGAATGTAGAGGAGTCAGGTAGTTTTTTTAAAACAAACTCCGCGTTTCTCCTTGCTCTTAGAACTAGTCTTAAAGGCACAGGACTCAATATACAGCACAAACAGAACAGACGATTGGGGATACAAGCATCATAAAGTTACCCTAAGACAGTAGGTTTAAACAGTTCCAAGAAAAAGGAAAAAAAAAACAGTCCAGGGAACTTCTCTGCCCTAGCTAGCTGAAACTAACTAAAAGCAAAAAAAATCTGTCCTGCAGTCTCTCCAAGTCTCCGCCGAACACCCCGTCCAGAGAAGAATGTGGAGGAGTCAGGCAGTTTTCTCAAAACAAACGCCATGCTTCTCCTTGCTCTTAGAACCAGTCTTAAAGGCACAGGACTCAATATACAGCACAAACAGAACAGACGATTGGGGATACAAGCATCATAAAGTCACCCTAGGACATACCCCTACAGGCAGATTAGATGCTCTAGAAATAGGGGCATATAATATCCAGGTATATAATATCTAAATATTCATTTGAAACCCAAGACATGAGGTCCTGGTCCTCCTAAATCAGCAATTTGCTAATGTATTTTTGATGGTTTATTTCTCTGTAAAACAGCATTTGAGGGGGATCTTGCTAATTTTTACATTTCAGTGACATATAGTTGCCTTTTTATTGAATACCTTTTGCTTGCTTGGTTGTGTTACCTAGAGTAACAGAAATTCTGAATTTCCTTTTTCTTATAGCTACATACATAATAATTTCCCTTTTCTAGCCTTTGACACAAATATCTGTCGCAGTGTCCGAATCGCGTGTTAATCACGCTGCAATAGCTAGCTCAGTCCACTAGATGTCACTGCAGCAGCGTGGTAAGGAGAAGTGGCTAGGGCAGCGAGCCTGCTTTCCTGCCCTGAGGGCTCCAATTCTTCGCCGGCGACGGCACGGAGATGAAGCAGCAACTTTGGCAGTTAAAAGAAAGCCGGAGTCTTTGGGCAGGGTAAAAATGAGGTTTTATTGGAGAGGAGAGTGCCCCGAGGGCTCTCTCCTATGACCTGCTGCCCAGAAGAGACCCCGGGCCAGGGGTGCACGAGCTTTTTAAAGTGGGGTGGAAACAGGGGTGGCTGACAACCGGTTCAGCCAGTCACGACAACGGGGGGTGTAACTGGGGGTGTAAACTTTACAACAGGGGGCCAACCACAAAAGATGGGAGGGAATTCCAAGGGGGATTGTTTGACAGAAAACGTCTGTTTAAGCAACCTAACTCATAAGGGGAAAACCAGTACAGAACACAGGGGTATACAGTGAACTAAATCATTACAAAAGTAACTCAAAAATCTTACAAAAATAATTTAATAACTTAATAAAACAATTCTCACACCACTACAAATATCAATCCTAACTCCTTTAATTATTGCTTTCCTCTGAACTTCTCAAATCCCTGTTTGCACTTGTTTGCAGCCTGTTATTATTTGGAGCAATGGGAGAAAAGTCATATGCAGGAAAATAGCATCTGCCACAGGAGTTTTAGACACAAGTTCTCGTTGAACACTCAAAAAACTTTCAAAAATCACTTCTCAGTTGATTTCCTTTATATTTAAATTCAGTGCCTAATGGCACTGATGAAGTATGTGCAGATTTAATCTCACAGAAGATTTGGCCACACCAGTGTCACCAGTAGAGGCACCGGGATATGGCTGTGTGCACCAACAGCCTGCAAAGTTGTCCCTTCATCTCCTGTCACTTAATTGCTGTAAATGGTCCATGTTCACACACTCCTACCACAACAAAAATAAAGTGACCCAGCCTGAACAACTCTATATTTAAAGCATAAATTCTCTGTCGACATTAACTACCTGTGACTTTGCTCCTCAGTTTTCTCACCTGATTTTTATTTTCTGAAGGAAAAACTTTCCTGGTACACACTCCAAAACATTTGTCTTCCATGATTGAATTCCAGACCTTTAAAAATAGGCTTGCAATGGAAATGCTGACGTGCCAGCTGGCGGCTGCTGCAGTGACACATTCACAATAGGCAACTCTTCAATAGCCACAGGGAACTGGGAATGGGCAGCTTTGGGGGACTGGGAATCGGATTTAATCAAGGACTGCAGCAGCACAGCATCCTACACTTGTCTATGCAGTGGTTGACTTCTGAGCCAAAAATTCAGCATGGAAAGTGTTTGAGCTATGGGCTGCACCAGCTTGTTCCTTTGTTTGTGCTCATTTCATCGAAATTGTTTGGCAATTAAGAGTGGTTTGGTCTTCCTTTGCTTTATCTAAAGGGCAGGGCTTATTGATAAGACATACAGTGT
Source organism: Delichon dasypus (assembly GCA_037837765.1). Lineage (NCBI taxonomy): Eukaryota > Metazoa > Chordata > Aves > Passeriformes > Hirundinidae > Delichon > Delichon dasypus. The sequence continues at coordinate 19,290,647 of JBBAXF010000012.1, forward strand.
GTTCAAATACAAACTGTCATTGAGGCAGTTTTCTATCCTTTAAAAACATACTTTTGACAGTATCATCTAGTGTCTTCCAGCTCCTAAAATCGAACGGTGAAGGGGGAATATTTTTTTCATGCACGCTCTTTCTCCTGCCCCCGTTCGGCAGCGCTGCTGTGTTTCTCTCCGAACACATGCCCGCAAACAAAGGCGTCGGGGCCGGTTTGTTGTAACCACGGCGAGGTGGCTCCGCTGCCGCCCAGGCTCCTCGCTTCCCACCGCCGCGGGCCCTGCGGGGACCGGGCTGTGCCTACCCACCGCCCACGCTTCCTGTCTCCACACCTCGCAAATTCGAAAAAACTAAAACCAAACAAAACTTTTGCGGTTTTCTTTCTTTTTTTTTTTTTTTTTTTTTTGTTCCCCTCTGTCAGTTCTGTGGGAGGAAGAGCCTCCCCGTGCCAGGCCCGCAGGCAGTGCCTCTCAGCGCCGATCACTGACAGCCCGCGTCCCCTCAAGCCTGTCCCCCAACCATCCCTGTCCCCTCATCCCCAACCTTCTTATCACCAATCCCTTGATCAGCCTTCATTCCCCTCAGACCTGTACCCGAAGTCTCGTGTCCTCACTGCCAATTGTCTCACCCCCGTCCCTCATCCCCAATCCCCCTCATCCTCTGTCCCTCACCCCCAATCCATCCACCCCAATCCCTCTCAGACCTGTCCCTCACCGCCAACCCCTCCATTCCCAATCCCCTTGTAATAAATATGATTCACCCAATTCGATAAATCAAAATTTTGGAATTTTATTGAGAGACAAAATGACAGTCTCGGACAGCCACAATTAAAAGGACAGCGTCGAGCCCGGGATCGGCGCTGGGTGAACGCGGCAACACACTTAGCCAGTATGTTACACCCCAAGTTCACATTTCTGGCTTGGAGCAGTCTCTTTTTATACACTGGATCGCTAAGAGAAACTTGGGACTCCGAGGTTCCTCCTTCTGAGGCAGCCTCATTAGACATTCATGTTCCAGTTCTGGGATTCTGAATAGAGTTGCTCGAGAAGATAATGCCTTTAATTGTTGTGTCCAGGTGTGGTGTGGAGATGTTAATTTCAGGAGGAGACGGATGAGCTATCGATCTGATGTAATCATTTGGTTCTCCAGGCTTCCATCTCCCTTTTCCGTTGTCTTTGTTCTCCCTTTAACGATTCCTGGAAGAGATATCCCCGTGTCCCTTTTTCGGGTAATTCCTATCATAGTTTTCTTGTGTCCCTCCTGTGTCTTTTCTGGCAAAAGAAATTCCTGTACCCTTCTCCGGGCCGCTTTCATCTGAGTTAACTCTTAGCATACTGGATTAGAAACAAAACTTATATTTATAGGGGTTGAATTACATCTTACATCTTTTTTAACACGAATTAACTTTAGGACATATATCACACCCTCATCCCCAATCCCGCTCAGCGCGGCGCCGCCCGCCCGCGGCCCCGGTGACGTCACCGCGCGTCACTCCCCCCATGCAGGGGATTCTTCGTCCTGCCCTGACGTCACCGCGGTGCGGCGCAGGCCCCGCCCCCCCGGGCCGCCATGTTGGGGGCGTGTGCGGGGCAGCGCAACGTGGCGCCGCCCCCGCCGGCCGGCAGCGCTCGCACTCCGCGCTCCGCTCCGCGCCCTGTTCCCGGCCTCGCGCCGCTCCCCACGGTCACCGGCAGCGGCCGAGTCGCCTCGGCCCCACAGCCGGGACATGGTGCCGTGCGCGCCGCTGGATGACGAGCCGCAGCCCTGCCACAAAATGGAGCTGTACGTGAGCGGCGCCGAGGTCAGTGCGGGGCGGAAGGAAGGGACGGGGTGGGCCCGCTCCGCGCTCCGCCGGCACCTGCGCCCAGCTCGACCTCCCGCAGCCCCTCCGCGCGGGGCTGCGCTGGCCTCGCCTCGCTGCCCCCTCAGCCTGCCCGCTGCGCCCCTGCCTCCCCGCCGCCCCCGGCCTGCGCTCGGCCGCGACCTGCGCCCGCCCTGCCCGGCCCGCAGCCGGCAGCCCCCGCCCGTCCTCGCCGTACCGCGGGCCCGGCCGCCGCCGCGCAGCCTCGCGGCCGCCCCGAGCCCATCTATGCCCCCGGGGCGCGGGCCGGGACAAGTGTGGAGGTAGCGGGACCGGCGCCCGGGGCAGGCCGGTGCTTTGTGTCGCCTCCCGGCTGCTTCGTATCACAGGTGTCCGTCCCCACGTAGCATCCAAGGGGTTGTAAACTCACTTTTATGGCCGTAGCTCCTGTGAAAAGTTACTTTAAGTTGTGCTGGAAATTTGCTTGCGCTAATGTGGTTGCGCATCCAGGTAGGTTGTCACTACGGAGGTCCCTTTGCCTTCTCCTGGAATAACTATACATTAATTATCGTACACATAACGACCTGAGAGAACCAGGAGTGCCTGGTTGAGGTTTGGATGCTTAAACGTGCTAAAGAATGAGGTATTGCTTAGTGCGCGAGGTGCTTCATCGGCAATGAGCAAATGCAATTTAAAAGAAAATAAAAGGTAAAACTGGTTCTGTTGCAATGATTCCTGTGTCTCTGCAGAACGTGGTGCTCGAGTATTAAAACTCTTGCACTTTGAAATCAGAAGTGAAGGGTTGCATATCGGGTATTGTCAGCTATGACAAATAAAAGATTACATCTAGGTCTGTTAGACACACAAAAGATGTTATCTAAATAAAGCTGCTTAAAACTGGTCAGACTTGCTTTCTGTAGTGCACTAAACTCTTATTGTAAGTGAAAAGGGTCTGTAGCAAAATCACCTCAAAGTACAAAAGTGCAAGAGTGAAAGAATGTCCTTTAAAGGGTCTTGTTGAAATTTTTTTCCCTGATAAAAACTGAAAGGGAAACCCCCCCCCCCCCCCCAATTTCTTAGTGCTTTTAATATTTGGGAATTTTAGTACCACTGCCAAGTACTGTAATTACTGGATATGCATTTTTATACCATGGCTGCTACACTCTTAACACTTTTACACGTTCTAATGATTAATAATGCTTGCTGCAGTCCCTCTACCTTAATATTAGAGAACTCCTAATTATGTTAGTGAAGCTACAGGATCAGAAAGTCAGCAGAAGTACTAAGGCTTATTTGTTCATATTGTCTGTAAAAGCAATTTGTTGTAATTGAAGTATGAAACTTAGTGAAGGTCTGAGAACTTTCTTGGTCCTGTTGATCAGTTCTTTAAGAATTATTAGGAAATTATGATGTATCAGTGCTAAAATAATCAAGTGTAGACTGTTGCAGCTGAACTGGGATGTGCATCCCTGGGTGTTTTTTTGGCTGGACAAGCCCCCTCAGCAAGGGGAGCCAGCAGAGCACAGGACAGGCGTGCCCAGCTGAAAGGGCTCTGTGTTTCTGTAACATCTGAAGGCAGCAGTCACTTTTTAAATTGTATTTCCCTCAGGCCTGTACCTGAGTTATTTCACAAGGTCTGTGTAAAGTTCTTCCAGTTGTGCTCTGATTAAAAGGAGACCTGGTGTTGTGTCCATGTTAGGTTTGGCCAGCAGCACTTAAAGTCCATTTGGGCCAAACCAGTTTCTTCAAGTTGAGTGCTAAGTTCCCAAATTCCAGGAACAAATGCTTGTGTTGTCATAACCCTTTCTCTAAGTGATCTCAGGGGTGTGCTGCACTTCTCACTTGGATTTCTACATCCACATGGCTTGGGGATTCAACAAAGGTGTATTTTATGTCAAAATGAATTTTAGTTTGGACTTTCACTTAAATTTTATATAATTAAGTATAGCTCATAGTACTCATTACAGCCTTGTATTGGCAGTCTGAGAGATCTCTGACCTTGGCCTTGCTGGAACTACAGTCAACAGAGCTACGGTGAAATAGGTTTTTATTTTGAAGATTAACTTGTGCCTTCTGGTGCTCTTGTCCATCAGCTGTGGCACAGGGGGAAAAATCGGAGGAATGGTTTTCTCTGAGGACTCTGCTTGTTGACTAAATTTAGGATTATGTTATTAGCAGTAAGTGCATTTCCAGTAGCACTTGTGTTAACTTGGAGTAAAAACACCTGACAAGGAAAGGAGGTGATCTTGAAAGTAGGAAACAAGTTTTCATGCTTCAAGTCACAAGAGCAGCACGAACTTTTGGAAGAAATTATTGAAGGTCAGGATTAAATTATTTTGCCCTTTTGGGGGCGCCTTTGAAGTGCTGAGGATTTGGGGCTGTGCACTGTGCTATTCCTGTGACAGTATCACTTGTGAAGCTGTTTTGTGACTCTGGGAATTCCTTAAGACAAGGTAGAAGGATCAGTGTTGTGCTGTTAAAGCTTCAAATATTCAGTGAACGTCTTTCCCCCAGGATATTGGATTAATAAGTATTTCCATGGTAATAAAAATAGGTATGAGGGTATTGATCATAATCAACTGTTGTAGACTATTAAAATGTAATTACAATCTACAGAGAAACAGAAAAGTAAACATTAACGTTTTACTGACCAAGCTGAATGAAATGCAGAAATAGTTGGAATTGGTCAGAAAACAGGAATTTGGGCACTTTCTGCCCCTTGAACTGGAAGGATTTCGTTTACAATGAGCTGCGTAATTGCTGTAAGCGAGTAATGAATATTGTGAATTGCATAAATGCAGCCTCTTTCTCAAGTACTTATTTTTGCAGTAAATGCTTCAGGAACCAGTTGCTTAATTGCCTGATTGTGACAATCAAGACAAGCCTGAAACAAAAAAAAAGTGACTGAAAACTGAAGTATTCTGCTGGAAAACATGGCTGCATTGAAAGTTGCTGCCCTCCAAAAGGCATTTTTGTGAGCTGAGCTCTGCTGCTGTTGTGCATAAGCTGCTACCTTTGCCAGTTGAAATAAATACATCTTTGATTTCGGCCAGTGTTTTCAGTCCATCCTCTGGAGCATGTTCTGAGCCTGGTCTGTCAAAGGCCACTGAATTTTGTCAGTGTTAGGAGTTGCATAATTCCTTTGTGAGTAATTACTGGCAGTGACGTGGATGACTCAGCTCTACCTAGTTTTGTGCATCTCTCAGAATCTCCACAATCAGCTAGTGTTCTGTTAAGGAGAGAAAGTAAAACATTGCCCCTAATTTGAGTGCCCTCAGCCATTGCAGCAATGTACAGATTTTGTAAAGATCTTGAAGAACAGGTTGCCTTTAAAAAAAAGTATTCACATTAATGCTCTTAAAGGGGAAACAATGAATGTCTTTATGCATTGAAAAGTGCTGCAATACAGTAATAAAGATGGTGGGGTTTTTTTACCAATTCTCACATTAATTTTGGAAATCTGCTATAGTATTCTGAGTCTTTGACAGGAGCCAGGAGTCTGTTGCTGGTAGCTCACCTTGCTTCCTGCAGGATACCTTTGGAGACACTTCACAATAACCCTAAATCCAAAGAATGGTATAATTTGTTTACTCATCATAGGTAGAATTCTGCTATTTATGTAGTACTTCACTGTCTTGGGACATTCACTACATTAAGAAAAAAATTTGAAATAGTTGCTTTCTTCAAGTTTAAATCTTATCCTTTTCCAGAATTACCTGCCATTAAACATGATTTGGAGACTGGCTGCTTTATGCCCTTTGATTCTGGAGTTAAGATCATGTACCCAGGCAGGAATTAAAAGATCTCAAGTCCTTTCCTAATTCAGTGATCCTTGTACTTGGGGTCAGCTTTGTGTCTTGTCAGAGCTATAACTTGTTGGAGGCACACGTAATTCTCACTTGATCTGATAATGGGAAGGATCAAAATGTTCTTTTAAAATCACTAATTACATGTTGCTGAAGGTTTGGTGTCCTGTCTGAATGTATGATTTGTTTGCCACAGGAAAATAACTTTATAGCTCTCCCTAGTAATTGATTATGGATTTCAGGTGTTTTAGATTGCTTTATCTCCCTCTTTTACTTGGTATGTTAGTGTGAGGGAGTTTAGAGGCCTTGTAGAGGGCAGTTTCCCCGGGGAAGAAGAGAACCCTGGAAAAATGCCTTGGGAAACCCCGTTTTCAGTGCCATAAGCAAAAGGCTTATTGACATGGTCTCTACTAGAAAGTTCTTAGTTCTCTGTGTTACCATAGGTTGATTTTTGGTGCAAGAATTTTTATATTCTCAATTGTTGTCCCCCATTGGACCCTTCCCTCAGATCCCACCTTAACTCCCCACCCACACCAGGGTGTATAAGTACCTCTGTCTGACCCTAAACCCCGCCTTTGGCATTTTGCCTTTTGCCCCTTGTTACTGCTTTGGCCAGGTTCGCTCCAATACAGTGGACACCTTATTGTTTGTCATTTTTTGTATTATTAAATTTACTTTTCGGACAATGGATCTGTCTCTCTCACCATTAAGTCGCCATTGGGCTGAGTCCCGAGGAAACTCAAAGGGAGTCTGATCATCTGGGCTCAGACTCCAGGGAGTTTCAAGGCCTCTTCCTGTTGTGGGGGGGAATTGAGAGACTGGGGCTGGCCTGGAATTTGTGTTGGTGGGGAGTGGATGTGCCCAGAACGCTCAAATTCCTCAGACCTATGTCAGGAAATCCTCAGTAGGCCAATGTGTTGCTAATTAAATTAATGGTGCAAATTCTCTATAGATGTAATTAAGAATAAATGAGGAACGAATGTGGTTGTCCTATCAGGATATTTTTTTTTCAAAGTTTTTTTGACATAATTGGGATTTCCGATGTAAGCTTCTACTCAAATATTTTGAAATAAGTATTTAAAGTGTTCCTTCTGTGTGTGGGGAAGGAAACTGCTTATTCCTGTGTTCATGTGGGAGAACTGAGGTGCAACTCTGGGAACACCACAGTAATTTCCCAGATGCAGCCCAGGGAAGGAGGAGCTGTGGAAGATACAGGAGATCTTGGTGATCCTTGGGTAGAATTTTACCTGTTTGAAGCCAGACAAGGTTTTAGGTGAATGGTGCTGAATATTGATTTTTACTTCTAATTATAGTATGATGATAAAATTCCCAGTTCTCCTTTTTCGAGAAATTTTTAAATTCTGTTTGAATGCCTCAGTGAAGACATGTAAAACCAGGCCAGGATGCACCTGCTTTACATCTTCCACTGCTTTTCCTGGGATTGGGCATTTTTGCTGACCTTTTCCTGGCTTCTTTCAACCAAAACCTGTAGACCCACCAGGTCCTAAGGCATTTACCATGTAAACAGTGAAAACATCCTTAATATGGGGGAGGGGGGGAGGGCAGATGGTTCAAATCTTTGGTAATACTGGGAATCCTCTGTTCTGCTGTACTAATCAGAGGGAAAACATGTGCAATAGTCATTAAGCCTTTTCCCAGCCCACAGACACCCTTTGGATATTCTCCCAAGGTAACAGGGATGGTCCCAGCCATGGGATCCATGGAACTATTTAAATCCAGAGGCACATTGCTCCCTGTGAGGCAGTTGGGACCCTCAGCCTGCACCTCTGCAAAAGTGAGAGTCTGACCTAAACTTTGAACTCATCTATTTACATCGTTCCTTTTGTTATTTTATACTAATCAACAATGTGGGATACTTCGTGTCATTTCCAGAATGTGTGTTTGGAAAGTATTGTCAGTGTTTGCCTGAATGGGAGTTAATATTTAAAATGTTCAGTTGTAGGACTTGAGCAGCACTGAACAGCAAAATGATTGAAAGATGAAGGAATCTCCTTCACAATCATAGTACTGGCTTCTTTCACCTGTTCTTTTTATAGAGAGCTGTGCTTTTTAATTCTGAATAATAAATTAAATTTGTGCGTTTGTAGATATTTAGTAAGTAATGACTTAGAGGTTAAAATCATTCTGTTCTATATATGTTTATGCATAAATATCCATGATTAAATCATTAAAAGGAGCCTCACTTGGCTGTGGAAACTGCATTTTGTATCTGGTTTTCACAGAGGTGGGAAATAGGTATTAACTGTCACTTTTCTTTTTTTGCCAGCTTCTGGTTTGAAACTTGGCCAATTAAGTGACTGTACAAGACAGTAATGATTTGATTTTTGTTGTTGACTTTTTTTAGCTGCATTACTTAACAAGCTACCAGACTTTGGGTTATTTTCCAACAATTTTGCAGATTTTTGTTCCTTAATTTTTTCTTTTTTTAATGGACAGTGATCAGGCTTCACAAACAAATATGGCAAAAATGTAGTTGTGTGTATCAAGCAATAAAAGCATATTCATGTCCTTGAACATCAAATTCTTTGGACTACAAATTGGCAGGTGTCCCAGTCTGTATCAGTACAGAGTCTGGACAGGAAAAAACAAACCAAGGAGCAACAGTGAAGGGGAAAAGTGCATGATAGGAAATTGTTAATTAAGATGTTTACCTGCCATAAAATTCCAATAGCTTAGTGTGCTTGATTTGCCAGCGAGTTGAAAGTACATTAAATGGTGTTCTCAGGAACAACCTAGATGAAATAATGCACTGATTTTGGGTTCAAAACGCCATTCCATCCCCATTTTTTGTATCTGTATTGTTTTCAGTGTATCTACAGTTGTTCTGGCTGGTAGCATTGGTTCCAGAGCCTAAATTTAAGTTAAAGAACTTGGAAAATGTTTCCCATATTTATAGAAAGAAAAGGTGAAATGCACAATAAAATTGCTTTGAATTAAAGTCCATGAAGGAAAAGTGTTATTACATTTCTGAGCACCTGGAGTAGAAACCCAGTTTATTTCTAGTTCTAAATAAGCTTTATGGACAATTTTGGTGGGCTTCACATTGGTTCACACTTGAATGTAATCTTATGGTGTTGTGAAAAGAAATTGCATGGAAATGAGGTTGGAGGTCAGAGCTGGGCTGAACTTCGGTGTTACTTCTGGATTTATTCAGTTAATTTGTACAATAACAGCCATAGTGAGTGTCTTGTCCCTCCCACTGTCTAATTTGTAAAAAAAAAAAATATTTATGCAAAACTAGAAATAAGTTATGTAGCAAATGAGTAGCTTTGGTTTTTGGATCCAGGGTAATGCATGAGTGATTTTTGGCCATTAGAGTTGGGGTAGCAACACATGAGAGCCCAATGATGGGCATGGGTTGGAGGTACCATTGGTTAAACTGAGTTATGATAAATAGAAACTTGTAGAGTGAAAATAAATTAAATTTTATGCTATTTCCTTGATCTGTTTTTGTTTGGTTGGGTTTTTTTGTTGGTTTTTTTTTGTTGTTGTTGTTGTTGTTTTTTCCCCCAGTGAGGATATAGTCCAAAAATAAGTGCCAGTATCTTGCTACAAAAAATGGAGATTTAATTTTATCAAAAGCATTAATTTGTGAATTAGCTCTTAAAAGCTCTTAAAACCAGGAGTCTGTAGCAGCAGTGGAAGTGGTTGAGGGTTGTTGCTATATTCTTTTAGCCTTCTGATTGTTTGCATTTTTGTAGTGGAGTTTTCTCACACATTGTAACATAAACAAAGTGATTGTTTTCGCATTCCTCTCTGAGGAGGGACAATTGATGGACTTCTAGTTTGACCAGTGAGGATTGGAGAGGTGGCGACCTTATTCTCCAATCCCTGGTCATTGTCCAGAAACTATATAAATCGAGGTAGAAAATAAACTTCTTTTTTCCCTGATGACTTAACTGTGTGAGTATCATTCTTTTCGTGTCCTCTAGCGACAGAGGGTTTGCCTGGGTGGCACAGTCGTGGTACAAACCTGTCCCTGCAGCCCCACCTGTTCCTCCAGATTCTGGGTTTGGTTCTGAACAGGGGAATCTGTTGGGCATTGCTTTGTAGTCTTGTGTTTTACCAACTCCCATGCTGACAGTAATACCATATTCCAGTATCTTAGGCAGGGATTTTAGAAAAATTCAGATGTACAAGAAAAAAAGTTGTTACCCAGCTTAAGAATTTAATTGGTTCAACTTTGGTTTTCAGCAAAAAAAATTTAAGTTTTCTTATGTCATTTTGAGTTAGTATTTTAGTGAGACCTGTGCCACATAAAGGTAGAAATACTGAACAATAAATATATTAATAAATTAGCAATTATTACTAGCAAAATCCATAATGGCATTCACCCATTTTTGTCAAGTATTTCCAGTTTTTAATGAATGCTTTGCATGTTTGAACAGAGCATGTCCTTCATATTTCTGTTTTTTTTTGTTGTTGTTGTTTTAGCACTGAATTATTTCTGGCTTAGAGAGTGCTTAAACTAAGTTTTGAATTTTTTTTTTTTTTTTACTGCAACTGTGAACTTGCTATTTTCAAAAAGGCTTGGAATCACTTTTGCATCTTTTCTCTTTAAACTGCAAATTAATTTTCATTAGAAGACTCTAGGTTTCTGAAAAGCATCTGCAGCATACGTTTCGTGCATAACTAAGGAATTCTGTATTAGTGTCATCCTGTAGGGGTAGTATCTGTATAAATAACACTGGCATAATAATAATAACTATGGCATTTACAAAGGGAGATGCTAAATGATACATAAGGGAAATGCTAAATATAACTATTAAGTAGTAGTGTTTGTTTGAAGCTACAGCTTTAAACTAGAGCAACCCCACCACCACTTGTGTGCCTTGAAATGTAAATTGGTCGAATTTCGAACTCTTATTAATTTGAAATTGCTGGGTCTTAATGATGTTTTTGCCTTTTTTTTTTTTTTTTTTTTTTTTTTCCCTGCATTCCCCTCTCCAGCTAAATGGCCTTAAAATGGCAGATGAGCCTATGGAAGAAGGTGAACCATATTCCTACTACGTAAGTATTTGATTCCTGCTCACTTCAGCTGCTCATTAGCATGATCTGTTGAAGCAAAATTTATGCATTCCCTGCTCTTTAATAACTTCTGAACCCATCATTTTATTTGAACAATATCTGAGGAGACTCTTAAGTCTCAAAGATGGCTTTGATAATTAGTACCTGGGTAGGGACTGTAAATGCCTTGTTTGGGAAAATCTGCTGCATGAGGCAGAGCTTTATGGAAAGATTCCCTGTGCTGGAGGGAGCATTTGCTGATCCCTCAACCTCAGAAATGCTCAGGCCAAACTGGAACCTTTCATACAGAGTGCTGAATGTTGCTCTTGCTACAGTTATCTGTTCTGTCTTTGTAGTTTTAGTGTACCTGCTGTACCTTCAACTCAAAGGTACTTAATTCTGCTTTTTTAGAACAGAATTGATATGTACACCACTATGTTAATTTTGCTTTTATGTAGAAATATCCCAGGTAAGCCCCTCTTGAGCATGGGTTTTTTCCAGTGCCTGTTTAGGAGATGCTGAAGTGTGATGAGTGTTTTGTGTGCTAGCTAAACCTTGGACTAAACTTCAGGCTCATCCTGTGTGTGGTGAAATGCCTGACTTCCCATGGAAATATTGGCCTGCATTTCTCAACACACTCATCCTTGTATTTTTGAGCAGGGTCGTAGTTTCGTACCTGGTAATATGGCACTTGTCGGGGGAGCGACACAACCTCCAGGGTCCCGAAAGTCCTAAGCAGTCGCCATAGGGTCAGTGTAGAAAGGAGCAAAGTGGGCTTCACATGCAGCCTGAGGATCATTTATTAACGCAATCGTAACATAACTCAAACGCAGAGCAGGGGTGAGTACCAGGGACAAAGCCAGGACCATGGGTTTTAAGGGACAGAATCAGGGTGGAGTTTAGGGTCGAGAGGCCAATAGGGAGAAGACCTGGGAGGGACACAAGCTGGGATTTCCCAAGGGGCAGTCCAGGCAGGGACTGGTATCAGGGAGGATTGACAGAGAACATTCAGGAATAAGGGGTATGTATCAGGGAAGACTGACAACCCAATAGATGGACACAACCCAGGCTAAACCACCACTCCAGGGAGGGTGAAAGTGAACAAAACATATGATATTAAAACACAAAATTACACACAGCAACACAGGGTCACAAAGGTGTCTGTTGCCCAGAGAGTCCCTGGCAGTGTCCAAGGTCAAGTTGGATGGGGCTTGGAGCACCCTGGGATAGTAGAAGGTGTCCCTGCCCATGGCAGAGGGTGGCACTGGATGGTCTTTAAGGTACCTCCAACCCAAACCAGTCTGGGATTCTGGGATAAGTAGATCTTGTCACCAGCTGTAACCACTGCTTTGTGTTACAATAACATGTATAAGGAAGGGATTTAGAGAATGAAGTTTTGGGCATAGACCCACATGGTGCCTGGACATTTCCTGGTGTGGAGTGGGTAAATAAAGTGTCAGAGTGGTCTCACATGTAGCAAAGAAAGGAGCAGTGGATTGTCTGTGTTTTCTACTGCTCTTGAATGAAGAGGAGGAGATTGCTGAGCTCTTGTGCTTGGAGCCACATTCCAGGGAGCTGTGACAAATCGTGACTGATCCCGGAGTTTCCTTCGGCTCCTTGGCTCCTGGTGAAGCTGCTGGGAGCAGGGAAGAGTTCCCTCTTGTGCAAGGCCGCTGGGTAGGAGCTGGTGCCTCAGCTTGGAAAGAAATTTACTGCTCAAGCAGCACAACACAAAATGAGATAACCAAATTTGTAGTTTGTGGAGGCCAAAGTAGAAATGAAAATGAAAGTGGCTTGGAACTGCTCAGCTCTGTGTGCTCATTCCTTGGCGGTGATGAAGAGGTCTCTCTCTGCCTCAGTCATGCCAATTTTTAGTACCTTAATGATAGTTAACTAAGTGAAATTATATAGACATCTTTTGTGAAGAAAAAACACTTTATAAAAAAAAAACAAAACTAATTTAATCCATCTCAAGTTAGTCTTTATTTGCATGGAAAACATTTCTCTCCTGAGTTTGCATTTAGAAATCCTTTCAGTCTCTTCAGCAACCATGTGTGATGTCACAGGCTAATGGCTCAAGGTGTGATAAACACAGGAGAGGCTGAACTCTTAAAGAGCTTTTCTAATGCAAAGTTTCACAGTGTTAAGAAATACAAATTAGGATGGTGAAAAAAAGTCTTCTTAATAGAGTATTTACATATTTCATAGGAAGAAACAGCCATTAAATCTGTTGTACAACTTGATGTGTAATTAGACAATTTACTGCTTTAATCTGTCATCAGATGACTGAAATGCTGCTGTTCTTACCTGCCTTAAATTAGGCATGTGTTTAAAAAGTCAAGGAAAATAGAAAGATAGGTATATCTTTCCTCTGAGTGCATAAATGCACAGTCACCAAGGGGGATGGATGAGGGGAAATTGGGATGTTTACAGTGTCATCTGTGTGATGGGGGTTTGTGACCAAAGAGGGAAATAAAGTAGCTTGGTTGTGAATTATAGAATTAACTTTGTTTTCCAACAGTGTCTGGTGTTAATACCCACCTTTGTGTGGGAAGCAGGCAGAACAAACAGGCCTTTCCCAGAAGGAGGATGAAATAAGAGAGGGGAGGGGAAAGGACTCATGTGCAGTAACAGCTGGACTACAGTTTGGGAATATACCAAGATGTTTGTTTGGACTCTTTCTTTCTCCCTCTGGACAAACAAAGCAATTAAGGCAGAAGCAATTGTGGTGGTGTGTTCTTCTTTATGCATATTTTTGTAAACCCTTTTGAATGGTTTGATCCTGTTGCCCCCCTGATATGTTTGGTTTTACCCCAAGTTTTCTCCTCCCTTGCCCAGTTGTCATTCACTCCCTAGACCTACCTGTTACCTCAGTTACATAATGTCAGTCCTCCCTATTCCCTACCCCTTGTTCCAGAGAGTTCCCTGTCAGTCCTTGTTGTCCCAACCCCCTGCCTAAACTCCTCCTGGGAATTTTCCTAATCCACAAAGCCCCATTGGTCCATATGACCCTTTCCACTCCCATTGTCTTTCCTATAGGTTGTAATATTATTTTGAGCCCCTCTATAATCTCCTCCCAGTTGTATCCCTGATTGGTTGAAAAATTGTGTCCTCTCCCATTTAAAAGACTGTTCAAGATGCAGGTTGTTGGTTTTTTCATCACTGCCCCCCTCAGGGAATAAAATCCTTTGAGAAGCACACGAAAGACCCTGGTCTTTACTCCAATCCTCGGTGCTTCACAACTGGTGCTGTAGAGAGCAGCCCTGCTGCTGCCAGAATCAGCAGCCCTGCTCTACTGCCACCTGAGCTCGATTTGGCCCGGGGGCAGTGCGATCTGGCAAGGAGCTAGCTTGGGGGATTTCTCTGGCATTGCATCAAGCAATGAATGCAGTGCGATGATTGCTTCTTTTATTTCTTTAATTACTGCAGTATATACAAATTCAGATGAGCAGATTTCTACTCTGAATTTGTGTTGTCCTGGTTTAGGGCAAATTTGTGAGAAAATCCCTGAATGGGGTCCCTCTGGGAAGCAAACCCAAATGGTCCCTCCCCTAACCAGGCCAGGGAAGAAGTTCCTCAGAGAAAAGTGGAAAAAACTATTTATTAAACAAAGTGCCCACAAGCATAAAGAATGAGTAATATGAAACAATAAAACCTTTTGTTGTTCTGAAGTGAGATGGTAAATTGAGAAAGTTCTTGTGGGTAGCTCAACTCACTCAGTCTCTTATCAGTCCCTCTGGAGGTCCAGGCCCCGGTGGGCCCCAGGTGCAAGCTCCTGGTGCTCCTCTGGGTTTTTCAGTTCAGAGCAGGTTTAAACAGTCCCAAGAAAAAGGAAAAAAAAGCAGTCCATGGAGCTTCTCTGCCTCAGCTAGCTAAAACTAACTAAAAGCAAAGAGATCTGTCCCGTTGCTGGTCTGTGCTTCAGATGGACCACATTCCTGGAGGAGAAATGCGGAGGAGTGAATGCTGTTTTATCAAAACAAACTGCGTGCTTCTTCTTTCCCTGCTCTCTCAGAACTAGTCTTAAAGGCACAGAACTTAACATACAGCACAAACAGAACAAACAATTGGGGATACAAGCATCATAAAGTCACCCTAGGACATGTGTAAAACTGGAATTTCATCCAGGTACTTCTGTATGAACTGTGATAAAGCTGATTAGAAGTTTTAATTCACAGTCTGGGGCAGTAAGTTCACCTGCAGAGAGATCTGGAACAGTTGGATGGATGGGCAGAGTCTAACAAGATGAAGTTTAATAAGTCCAAGTGCCGAGTCCTGCACTTTGGCCACAATAACCCCCTGCAGTGTTATAGGCTCGGGAAGGTGTGGTTGGACAGTGCCCAGGAGGAAAGGGACCTGGGGGTACTGGTCAGCAGCCGGCTGAACATGAGCCAGCAGTGTGCCCTGGTGGCCAAGAGAGCTAATGGCATCCTAGCCTGTATCAGGAATAGTGTGGCCAGCAGGAGCAGAGAGGTCATTCTTCCCCTGTACTTGACACTGGTGAGGCCACACCTTAAGTATTGTGTCCAGTTCTGGGCCCCTCAGTTTAGGAAGGACGTTGAGATGCTTGAGCGCGTCCAGAGGAGGATAACAAGGCTGGTGAAGGACTTGGAACACAAGCCATATGAAGAATGACTGAGGGAGCTGGGATTGTTTAGCCTGGAGAAAAGGAGACTCAGAGGTGACCTTATCACTCTCAACAACTTCCTGAAGGGTGGTTGTAGACAGCTGGGGGTTGGTCTCTTTCTCCAGGCAGCAACTGACAGAACAAGAGGACACAGTCTCAGGCTGTGTCAAGGGAAATATAGGTTGGACATTAGGAAAAAGTTTTTCACGGAAAGAGTGATAAAGTATTGGAATGGCTTGCCTGGGGAGGTGGTGGAATCACCATCCCTGGACGTGTTTAAAAAAAGACTGGATGTGGCACTTGGTGTCATGATCTAGTTGAGGTGTTAGGGCATGGGTTGGACTCAATGATCTTGAAGGTCTCTTCCAACCTACACATTCTGTGATTCTGTGGCTATAGAATGATGTTATTTCCAAAACCCAGCTGTTTCATCCAGTGCTCAGGTCCTTTCCTGGTGCTGCTTGCACTTCTCATTGAGGGGCTGTAACTCACAGGAGGTTGGTGGGGTGTTTTTCTGGTCTCTGCTAAGAGAAGCTTTCAAAATGAAGGCCTGAAGATGAGGATAGGAGACAGCTGATAATAATTTGATGCCCCCAAAGTGAGGTACTGCAAATCAGATGGGATTTTCACTTGTGATTTTGTTGTGTACAAGAACTTTATTGATACTCTTGATAGGGCTGAGGGTGCTGCTCCTTTTCCACCTGCAAGCTGAGGGTGCTTATTTTGACACCTTGCTTGTTTTGGCTCTCAGAAACTTCTCTTACACCATAAAAACTGCAATCCATCATGGGATTTGTTGTCATCAGAAATGTTTGTCTTTTCACAACTGGGGTTGCCGTGCCCTGCTTTGCTAAAGATGAGAGGGACATGAGAAAGTCAAGAGAACATTAAATCACTCACCTAGCTCAGTTTTACCCTCAGCTGTCTGAAGGAGGTCCTCACACAGGATAATCTTCTCAGGAGCTCTGTACCCCAGAGCTGTTTCTTCTCTTGGATGCAAGAATTCTCAGAGTTAAGATGACTCATCTCTTATTTATGGTCTTCAAATGCTGCCTGTTCCTCCAGCTACAAATGGATGACCAGAGTTATTATTTGCTGCTGTGAAAAGCAATAATTACCCCAAATGATGAAATTCAATTTGGCTTTCATTAAGATATTTCAGGAAGGGGGAAAGATGAGAAGAGTAATCACTGGGAAAACTAAAGCTGCTAAGCAGAGGTGAAGCACAGAAGTCTTGGTTTAAAAATCTGTGCATTTATTCCTTTCATGTAAAATAATCCAGCTTTTCTGTAGTTGAAATATTTATGGCAAAGGGAAATGAGCATTGGGAATTTTCCTTCAGTTTAGAAATTTTAGATGCACCTATTTAAGAAAAGATTGGTGGGAAAACTCTTCATTTGACCAGTTTTCCTTGAAGCCTTATTAGAATTTCAAATATTTTGCTAAAATAAAACTAAACAAAGAAAAGTCCAGGTATTTACATGCACTTTTAGCAAGACTTAGTTACTGCAGGCCTGTTCACTGTTGTATTTTGTTTGCTTTGAAATCACAGGATGAAGGAAGTGTGAAAGAAATTCCTATTACACACCATGTGAAAGAAGGATGTGAGAAAGCAGATCCAGCACAGTTTGAACTACTTAAGGTCCTTGGACAGGGATCATTTGGAAAGGTAAGATGATAAACTTGTTCCATAGACCTGTCCAGACATTCCAGGGAAATAGTGGCCAGCAGAGTTGCTGGGAATGTTTGAAAATTAATCATTTCCCAGCCTTGTTCCAGTGCCATGGACAGAACCTTCTGAAGGAAATGGTGGTTTGTCTTTTAGTGATGGCACTTGACATGCTGGGAATGTTTGGCTTTTTTCAAGACACAAAATCTGTATTTATGTATCTGCAGAAGAGTTGATTGTGGCAGTTTGGAACTGTCTTGGTTTGGGACAAATTTGGGAGAAAACCCCTGTATAGGTTCCCTCTAAGGAAGCAAACCCAAGTGGCTCCTCTTTTTAACCGGTCTAGGAAAAAAACCTCTTTGGAGAAAAGTGGAAAAAACTATTTTACTAAACAAATGAAGTGCATACAAGTATAAAGAATGAATAATATGAAACAATAAAACCTCTCTTTTTGAAGTGAGATGGCAAATTGAGAAAGTCCTTGCCGTGGGTGGAGCTCGGCTCTCTCTCAGTGTCTCACTAGTCCTAGTCCTTCTGACGCTGCTGGAAAATGGCGAGGTCTAGGCCCCGGTGGGCCGCAGGTGCAGCCCCTAGTGCTCCCCTGGGTTTTTAGTCTAGAGTAGGTTTAAACAGTTCTAAGAAAAAGGAAAAAAAAAACAGTCTAGGGAATTTCTCTGCCCTAGCTAGCTGAATCTAACTAAAAGCAAAAGAAATCTCTGTCCTGCAGTCTCTCCAAGCCTCCGCTGAACACACCGTCTGCAGAAGAATGTGGAGGAGTCAGGCAGTTTTCTCAAAACAAACTCCGCGCTTCTTTTTGCTCTTAGAACCAGTCTTAAAGGCACAGGACTCAATATACAGCACAAACAGAACAGACGATTGGGGATACAAGCATTATAAAGTTACCCTAGGACATTCCACCCCTTATCCCCATATCGTCAATTTACTAAAACTAATATATACTCTAGCTCTACACACACATACATCTATATAAAAACAATATGCAATATACAGCTACATACAGTGGCAGTACTATTCAGCACACAGTGATAATTACACACAGTTCTCACTTAACAATTAAATCTCTCTGGGGTACACATCGTGTGGTTCTATCTTTTTGCATTACTCACTATGTGCAGCCTGGTTCCTGAGCAAAGACAATCCCACGGATGGGATCCTCTGTACTTGAAGCAGAATTGATCTAAACTGTCTTCTCTAACAAACTTCTTACATGTACTACTGGGACTTTCTCTTCATTTACTGTATGTAGGGACTCAGATTGGGCAGGGCTTGCTCTGTTGGTGGAACTTCGGGTGTTAACTAACTAGGTGGCTTTTGCTAGATGCTGCTCCTAGTTTTTGAATGAACCCCCACTTAGTGCTTTTAGGGTGGTTTTTAGCAGTCTATTGTATCTTTCTACTTTCCCTGAAGCTGGTGCATGATAGGGGATATGGTACACTTACTTAATGCTATGTTCTTTAGCTTAGTTGTTGATGAGGCTGTTCTTGAAATGAGTTCTATTGTCTGACTCAATCTTTTTAGGGGTACTATGCTTCTAAAGAACTTGTTTTTTAAGGCCTAGAATGGTGTTACGGGCAGTAGCATGGGGCACAGGGTATGTCTCCAGCCATCCTGTGGTGGCCTTTACTATTGTGAGCACATAGCGCTTGCTTTGGCGGGTTTGGGGAAGGGTGATGTAGTCAATCTGCCAGGCTTCCCCGTACTTATACTCGGACCATCGCCCGCCATACCGTAGGGGCTTCACCCGCTTGGCCTGCTTGATGGCAGCACACGTCTCACAGTCATGGATAACTTGAGAAATACTGTCTATGGTTAGATCTACCTCTCGGTCTTGTGCCTACTTATAGGTGGCATCTCTGCCCTGATGACCTGAGGCATCATGGGCCTATTGAGCTAGGAACAACTTTCCCTTGTGTTGCTAATCTAAGTCTATCTTTGACACTTCTATCTTTGCAGCCTGATCTACTTGCTCGTTGTTTCGGTGCTCTTCATTAGCCTGACTTTTGGGGATATGGGCATCTACATGACGGACTTTGACAGGTAGCTTCTCTACTTGAGTGGCAATGTCTTTCCACTCATCAACAGCCCAGATAGGTTTTTCTTTACGCTGCTAGTTGGTTGTATGGTGGAGCTTCTTTAGCACGTGTCACTTGTTCCTGCTCCTCTTCATTCATGAGACTAAAGTTTTTACTTTCTGGCAAGTTTGTAATTATTTTCAAAATCTCAGGGCGATTTGGGTTTCTAATGCGGGCGCGCTGAGTGATGAGGGTAATCTATTTGCTCTATGTGGCATTGGTGGCATGGTGGGTAGAGGGAACTTCTGCTTTGAACATCTATCCTAGCACTGGTAGTCGAGGTGCTAGCAGGAGTTGTGCTTCGGTGCTAATCACCTCTGAGGCAGCTTGAACTCTTTCATAGGCGGCTAAGATTTCCTTCTCTGTGGGAGTGTAGTTGGCTTCGGACCTTTGGTAGCTTCGACTTTAGAATCTTAGTGGTCGGCCCCGAGTCTCTCTAGGCACTTTCTGCTAAAGGCTCTAGGACAGGCCATTGTTCTTGGCTGCTGAGTAGAGCACGTTCTTCACCTCTGGTCCTGTTCTGACTGGGCTAAGGGCTACTGCATGAGCGATTTCCTGCTTGATTTGGGCAAAGGCTTGTTGCTGTTCAGGGCCCCAGTAGAAATTATTCTTTTTGCGGGTGACCAGGTAGAGAGGGCTCACGATCTGGCTGTACTCAGGAATGTGCATCTTCTAGAAACTTATGGCACTTAGGAAAGCTTGTGTTTCCTTTTTGTTGGTTGGTGGACACATTGCTGTGATCTTATTGATGACTTTAGTGGGAATCTGACGCCTTTCATCGTGCCACTTTACTCCTAGGAACTGGATCTCTCGCGCAGGTCCCTTAACTTTGCTCTTCTTGATAGCGAAGCCAGCCTTTAGGAGAATCTGGATGATCTTCTCTCCTTTCTTAAACACTTCCATTGCTGTGTTTCCCTACACAATGATATCATTGATGTACTGTAGATGTTCTGGAGCTTCACCTTTTTCCAGTGCAGCCTGGATTAGTCTATGGCAGATGGTGGGGCTGTGTTTCCACCCCTGGGGCAGTCGGTTCCAGGTGTACTGCACTCCCCTCTATGTGAAGGCAAACTGAGGCCTGCATTCTGCAGCTAGAGGAATGGAGAAAAATGCATTAGTAATATTAATTGTGGCGTACTATTTTGCTGCTTTGGACTTCAGCTCATACTGGAGTTCCAGCATGTCTGGCACAGCAGCGCTCAATTGTGGAGTCACTTCGTTTAAGGCACGATAGTCTACAGTCAGTCTTTATTCTCTATCAGACTTGCGCACAGGCCAGATGGGGCTATTGAAGGGTGAGTGGGTTTTGCTGACCACCCCTTGGCTCTCTAGCTCACGGCTCATCTTGTGGATGGGGATCACAGCATCTCGAGTTGTTCTGTACTGTTGGCGATGCACTATTGAAGTGGCAATTGGCACTTGTTGCTCTTTTACCTTCAGAAGACTTACAGTAGATGGGTTCTCTGATAGTCCAGGCAAGGTATTTAACTGCTTAACACCCCCTGTCTCTACAGCTGCTATTCTAAATGCCCACCTAAATCCCTTTCGGTCTTTGAAATACCCATTTCGGAGGAAGTCTATGCCCAAAATGCATGGAGCTTCTGGGCCAGTCACAATAGGGTGTCTCTTCCACTCACTTCCAGTCAGGCTCACATCAGCCTCTACTAAAGTAAAATCTTGTGAACCCCCTGTCACCCCAGCAATGGAAACAGATTCTTCCCTCACATGTTTTGATGGGAGTATTGTGCACTGTGCTCTAGTGTCAACTAAGGCCTCATATTTTTGTGGTTCTGATGTGCCAGGCCAACGAATCCACACAGTCCAAAAAACACGTTTTTTTTTAGCCTCTACCTGGCTAGAGGCAGGGCCCCTCTAAGCTTGATTATCTTTATTTCCCTGGGTAACCGGAGCTGCTTCTTTCTTGCTGGAACTTCCTCTCACAGTCTTGCCATCTAACAATTCACGCAGCTGTTGTGTCATAGCATTAGTAGATTCTCTATCCCATCTTTTCATGTTTTCTCCACAATCACGCAGGAAGGACCACAGCTTAGCTCGTGGGATGCCTTTTCCCTCTCTATCTAGGGAACGTTTGCGTGTGGTGCCAGAGCCTCTGACCTGTACTGCAGAGATCTGGAGAATGTTCTCCTTGAGTTTTTTGTGATTCTCTTTTATCTTGGCTGCTAATCTCTGCACCTGTGTTTCTAGAGCTGCGATTCTTGCATGTGTTGGACCATGCACAGCATCTGCATATGTTCGGAGCTTCTTCGCCATATCAAGCACGGTCTCTTCTGTCTCATCCCGCTTCATTATTGCTAAAGCAGAGGAGTATTCTTGTGGCCCAAGTCGTACAAGTTTTCGCCACATCACAGGTGTACATGGTACTAAGTCGGGGTTTTTAGTGTTTATGTCATCTGACAAGACAATCTCTGCCACTGCTATTTCTCTCAAGCGCTGGATCCCTTGTTCAATGGTTTTCCACTGGGTTTGCTGCATATAGAGATCGTCGGCACACAGATATCTTTGTGCTACACTTCTCAGGACCCGTTCCCAGAGACTGCAAGGACTAGCCTCCCTCATCATTTCTTGGTTAATAACTGGATCATGTGATAGGGATCCCAGATGTCTTGCTTCAGTACTATCCAGTATTGTAGCTTCGCCTGCAGCATCTCAAAGATGGACTAACCAACTAGTTATAGATTCATCAGATCGTTGAGTATAATCCTTTCTTAGGCTACGAAGGTCCTTCAGGGAAAAGGACTCAATAGTATCTCCTGATCTTGCAGCAGTTGGTCGGGCTCCTGATGTTGTAGCAGTTGGTTGGGCTCCTGATGTTGTAGCAGCTGGTTGGGCTCCTGATGTTGTAGCAGCTGGTTGGGCTTCTGATTGTGTGCCAGTTGGTTGGGCTTGCAATTTTGTATCAGTTGGTTCAGCTTCTGATTGTGTATCATCAGTTGCTTCACTTTCTGATTGTGTGTTAGGTGGTTTGACTCCTGACTGGGTGTCAGGAGGCATTGAGGATCCTTCACCTGAATCATCGTCTACTGGTCGATCGGTTTTGTCCGTGTGCTTCTTTCCCTTCTTTACTGCAGCAACTGCTGGTGTCTTAGCCTCACTGTCTGGTTTAGCTGCAGCCTGAATAGCTGTGGGATTGGCTGCAGCCTGAGTGACTGATTTATCTTTCTGCTCCCCTGCCTCTATCTGCTGCCCTACAGTGTTTAGCAGTGTGTGACTCATTCTAGAAAAGCTATAAACTATATAGAGGAAAGTCACTAGGTGAAATACCAGGAAGGTGGTGTCTTTAACGTTCAGGAGACCCTGAACATTCTCCGAAAGTGATGTAACTGATTCAAAAGAGAAGAAGGAAAGAAGAGGCTGAAGAGCCTCATCCCCTACTCCTCCTCTAACAAACTGGGTGCAATTGTTGACAAATCCCTAAAACATGCTGCTGGAACTAGTACGCAGGGTAGGACGAAAAAACCATAAACTGAATATACCCAAAACAAACTCCAGTATCTTTATAAGCTTCTTGTAAACTATAATTACTGAACCCAGCAAAATAACTATTCTAATTTGTGCATCCCTAGTGTAAAAGCTGTATGTTAGCGACAATATTGGAGCTATTTCTGGGTAAGAAAACAAACCTAGGGACCAGAAAGGTATTAAGACCTCAAAAAAGCCTAGGGAACAGAAATGCAGAAAAGACTCCATTCTAAGAGACATTAGGAATTCAAGAAGCAACATGGCCACTGACTGTTTAATCCCCACCCAAAGGACAACTAAAAAATGCAGTTAATAATAATCAATACAAGTTTTTTTCACTCTCTCGAGCCCCGCAGTGGGCGCCAGTTAGAAGTATGTCCTGGTTTGGGACAAATTTGGGAGAAAACCCCTGTATAGGTTCCCTCTAAGGAAGCAAACCCAAGTGGCCCCTCCCTCCAACCAGTCCAGTAAAAAAAAAAACCTCTTTGGAGAAAAGTGGAAAAAACTATTTTACTAAACAAATGAAGTGCATACAAGTATAAAGAATGAATAATATGAAACAATAAAACCTCTCTTTTTGAAGTGAGATGGCAAATTGAGAAAGTCCTTGCCGTGGGTGGAGCTCGGCTCTCTCAGTGTCTCACCAGTCCCAGTCCTTCCAACGCTGCTGGAAAATGCCGAGGTCTAGGCCCCGGTGGGCCGCAGGTGCAGCCCCTAGTGCTCCCCTGGGTTTTTAGTCTAGAGTAGGTTTAAACAGTTCCAAGAAAAAGGAAAAAGAAACAGTCTAGGGAATTTCTCTGCCCTAGCTAGCTGAATCTAACTAAAAGCAAAAGAAATCTCTGTCCTGCAGTCTCTCCAAGCCTCCGCTGAACACACCGTCTGCAGAAGAATGTGGAGGAGTCAGGCAGTTTTCTCAAAACAAACTCCGCGCTTCTCTTTGCTCTTAGAACCAGTCTTAAAGGCACAGGACTCAATATACAGCACAAACAGAACAGACGATTGGGGATACAAGCATCATAAAGTTACCCTAGGACAGGAACTTAAAGTAAATAACCTGGGAAATGTATTTCAGGTTTTTTAGTTTTCTGTATTTATCAAGTGATCTACACATAAAAGACACTAATTATTCAAATGGCACAGAGAAGAAATATGGCAGGGATTTTGTTACAATATTTTCCTTTTGTAATGTGCCACTGGGTGTCACTTTGCAGAAATGAAGTTGAAAATCTGATCTCTTCAGTCCCTGTGTCGAATCACAGTAGTTGAAATATTAATCTTAGTGTATGGGAAGGTAATTAATTTTTTAAAACCAGACTCAAACTACATCTTTTGCAACATCTAAAGTAGTCAGTCAGCTTTACATTTGTTCTCATTTTCCTGTTCTTCTGCTGTTTCTGTGTGTGTCTCTAATCAGGAACAAACCTCTGCAATGAGAGAGGAAGAAATTGACATTAGGAAGACATTTTGTGCATAAGCGATAGTGTAGAGAACAGACTTTAAATATTTCTTAATATTTTGAGGTTTCAGAAACATTCCTTTACCTGGTAATGTTGATTGCCAATTCCCTCACACGCTTCTCACTATAGGAGCCTGAAAGGCTCCATATATTTATTACTCCTGACTTGAGATGTCTGAAGCTCCCTCAGGGTTCAGCACAGCCAGCCCTGACTCAGATTTGGCTTCCCAGAGCTCAGGGTTCTGCCAGCCTGAGGAGTGCTCCTGCTTGGAATCCCAGCAGCTTGGCCAGGCATGCTCTGGAGCTTTGGAATCCTGGCAGTGCCTCTTCAGGAGCTGCATGGTGCCTGTTGCACACCTGAGCTCAGAGCTCTTTATCTCTGTTCTTTCCATTAAAAAGAGAAAACAAACCAGGAGGATCAGTGGCTGTTGCCTTCATGGTGTTTTCCCAGTTTCTACTCCCAGGGTCCTTCCTTTGGGCTTGGCAAACACAAGGGTGGTTTCCTGGAGCCTGGTTTTGACATCAGTGCAGGATATAACACCTCCACAGAAGTAAAGGGTTAAACCTCCTGAATTACTGAATTTCTCACTTCATTCTTTGAGGAATGATGTGCCTTCTAATGCAGACGTGGAGTTATGGAGGATTTGTCTGCAAATTAAATAAATAAGTGGTGCTTCAGTAGTTTTCAGCTATTTTGGGTCTTATTACCTAAAATTTGTAACTTGTACATGATTTCCTTATGTTCTCACAAGTTGTTGGTTATTAAGACTAAAATATTCCTGTGTTTATTATTAATATTTTATTATTGTGATTGTATTAATCTACAGCTATTTTCTTAGTTGCTGGTGTTCAAATTACTCCCTTTACTATCACCTTGGCCTATAGGAGAACACTGTTGTAGGTCAGTTATTGGACAAAACTTATTAAAACAAAAACCCAGACAGCCTTGAAACATGATGACATTTTTCTTCTAACTAGAGCTTCAAATAAAAACAACCTCTCTCCCAACCTTGCACAACTTAGTCATGACAGTCCTTGAATTTCTGATTCTAGAATGGAAAATTTGACAAGATCATTGAAAATATATATATATATAACTTGTAGATGTAAATAAATTAATTGTAAATGAAAGTCTGGATAAGGTGAGATCAGAGAGGTAATTTTGGGGAGCTCTTGGCTTTCTCTTGTGACTTGTATATTGTTTTTTACAGCAAAGCCTAAGAATTCATAACTAATAATTGCTATTACAAGAACAGCAATTTAGAAGTTTGTACTTTGTAGAAGCACAAACCATTTTGTAAATTGGAAGATCTGGTGCTTAAAAATTAGTGTAGCTCCATGTCTTTGTACTGCAGTATTTTATCTAATATGCTTTTCTCGGTGTCAGGTTATATCCTACCTATCTTTGAAATTCTTCTGGAGAGAAAAAAGTAGAAAAACCTATTGGAGTTGCTATTCCAGAGGGAAAGGGTGCTTTGATCTTAAATGGTGAGGTTTCCTTGCTTTCATCTCACCACTTGTACAGAATTCATTAATAAAAATGAATGTTTCATATTTAAGACTTGGGTCTTAAACCTCTTGGGAGGTGGCAGACCAGGCAGAATTGTCATCCTCTTAAGAAAGTGAGAGAAAGAAACATCTTTCTGTAAGAACTTGTTTGATAAATCAGGAAAGAATCCAAAGTTTATGGCCAGTGTCACGCTTCAGAGAGCTTGGTGCTTTGCAGCTCTGATCTGATCAAGGAATGTGGTTTTACTCTTCCTTTAAAGGTGCGTGCTTGGTACAGAGCACTGGAAGCTGCCTGACATTAATGGGAGTTTTGCAAATGCTTTGTGAGAGTTTGGGTTTGATTACCAAGCTTGCAGTGATTTAAAAATGGGCTTTATATTGCCAGGTCTTCCTCGTGAGGAAGATAGTTGGGCCTGATGCTGGGCAGCTTTATGCAATGAAAGTGTTGAAAAAAGCTTCTTTAAAAGGTAGGTTTGTCTTTCAACTGAGACTTTGGACCATGG
Organism: Delichon dasypus; assembly: GCA_037837765.1. Taxonomy (NCBI): domain Eukaryota; kingdom Metazoa; phylum Chordata; class Aves; order Passeriformes; family Hirundinidae; genus Delichon; species Delichon dasypus. The sequence goes on from JBBAXF010000012.1 coordinate 19,316,611, forward strand.
GGTTTAGTGCACCTGTATTTAAAAGCTTTTTTTAATCTTAGATATTTGTCAGTGTGTTCATAACTCTTCTCTGACAAGAGGTTTTTTTTTAGAGTAACTTGTAAATTCATGTTTAAGTATTATTTCAAATCTGGCAAGGTAGCTTTAATTATGTGGTCAGAAATGTTCTTTCATAGTTTAAAATTGGATTATTTAATTCTTGTTAGACTTTTCATTATATGAAAACAAGTTAATTTCATAAACAGTTTTCCTTTTGTCTTTTGTTAGGTCAGAACTCTGTTGTGGTTAAAATTAAGTCATTCCCTTGTTCTAGGAGCCAGAACAATTTAATTCAGTGTTTTGGGTTTCAGGAGACACTTGAATGGGTGCGAGTCCACTGTGTGTAAATAGGACTATTACTGTTAAAGGAGAAAAAGTAATCTTAAATTATTTTCTATTCAGGACAGAGTTAATTCAAAAGTTGAAGTTGGGAACGTAGATGGGAGCTTTTTTCTTGAAAGCAATATGGGTTATCACAGAAGATGGGAATTTGCTGGAAATATAATGAAGCAAAGAAGAAAGTTAGGGCAGGCAAGAAGCAAACCAGAGTTTCGCTGTATGAAAGGAGGAATTTTGTGGGAGACTTGAACATTAAAAACAAATAAGGTGGTGAGGGAAGAGATTCCTTTAGCCAGAAAAGCCTTTCTGCTGAGTTTGTGTTGTAGCAAATGCATTTGTTTCACACTTGTTTTTTCCTGTCTCCCCTCAGTTCGGGACAGAGTCCGTACCAAAATGGAGCGAGACATCTTGGTAGAAGTAAATCACCCATTCATTGTCAAACTGCACTATGGTTGGTACAGATTCCTTTTCTTTGCCTACACTTTCTTTCCTTGCTTGAAGACACAGCTGCTCTTGTTCTATCTCGCTTTCAGAGGGTCCACATTAGGTTCTAGCAACTTGGGAAAAAAAAGGAATGTAAATACATATCTGTATAAAAAATTTAGGTTGAGCCCTCCTTGTAAGAACATTCTGAATCTTTACATTCAAGTTCTGCAGAGATTTAGTACTTTTCATTGATTTAAACCAAACCAGAGTAATCAACATCCTTGCAGTTTCCCTGTTTGACAAAGGGGAATTAAAAGAACATTATTCTAATCATCTCCCATGACTAAGATTTTCTTCTGTGAAGAAGCAAGGAATCATTCAGTAAATTACCTTGTGTGCTGCTGAATTATTTCAGTTCCACAACAAAAGTATTACCTGTGACTGAAATTTCCTAGTTGTAAAAGCATTCAGATCTGTTTTGTAGCTTTGTCATACAACTATTGATTTTTATTTACTTTTTAAAATTTTTTTAAGCCTTTCAGACTGAAGGGAAGCTCTATTTAATATTGGATTTTCTCAGGGGAGGAGATGTATTCACACGATTATCCAAAGAGGTAAGTACCTAAAATTTTATCTCCACTCACTTTTAGACAGGGATTGGGTTTTGTTGGTACAGGATTGGCTTCTAAACCTGTTTCCCCCCATATTTCTTGTCATAGTGAAGTTTTTAATAACTTTTGGGCTTTCCTTACATATTATAGATTTTGTTCTATCCTTAAGAAACCCAAGTGTATATTGATGAGTAGCCCAAGTTTTAATTTGGCATCTGCTAAGTACAGTTCTTTTGTCTAAAAATTTTTTGTTGCTTGGAAACACAACTGAAATAAATTAATATTTAGCACTGAAGGAAGGGGATGTGTAGTTCTCATGTTCTTAGTCAGCTTAGGTGCTCCTGGAATCCTGCAGCCCTGAGAGCTTTTTCTGCTGTGCTGTAAAATTGCCTCGTGCTGCAATCCAAATGCTCATCCTGAATCCCACAAAGTGGGAACCCAGAGTTCTTTTGAGCCCACTCCCCTCCATCCAACCCTGGCACACAACCGGACCTTGAATTTTTAATTTCTATTTTTGTTTCCTGGAGGGAGAGCTCCAGAGGAGGGAATGGGATACAGCTACAGGCTGTTGTTATTTTTTTTTTTAAATATTTGCCATCAAATATTTATTACATGCTACCTTAAGTATTATGAACATGTTTAGAAGACTTTTATTTTCTTTTGGCAAACCTTTTATAAAGGTCTAAATTTTTAATGGCAATTTCTTAACAGCTTCACAGCAAGAGAGGTTTTCAGTGTTTTCACCACTGTAAATCCATTTATATTGCCAAAGCACAGGAAAAGCCACTTTCTTAAATGAGAAAACTGTGTTATTTGATTTTTTTCATGGCACGGAGGAGGATGTTTATTCCCAGTATGTAAGGGCAGGAGAGAGTTTTTTCCCCTTATACTTCTCATAAAAATAAAGGTTTTACTTTAGGAACAGGCAAAAGGGAAGGAATTTAAAGGCGTTTTTGTTAAAAGCTGAGCTCGGTAAGACAGTGATTATGTCTAAGAATTGAGCTCAAAATTAATTAATCTGGAAGCTAAAATGGCCGTTACAAACTTCAAGTGACTGACTTGTCCTGGGTTACTGGAGCAGGAGGCAGGAAAGGGGTCAGGCTCTGCTTTGATATGGAGTGTCTAATTCCAGAGGGAATTCTGGAATAGCAGGAAGAGCTGTTCTCTTGCACTAACCCAGCTGGGATTATCCCCTGTGGAACATTCTTAAATAAGGGATATAAGGCTATCCATAAGAACTCTTGCTGGGGGTTGAAAGGAGGATGTGTTCCCTGTAGGAATCAAGAAGTCATAATTCTCAAGTTTTCTTACTGCTAAGACTCCACCTCTTTTTTTGGAACACTTCAGTTACCTTTTATACTGGTTTTTATGTATATAGATATATAAAAAAAAATCAGATTTTTATTTTCTGGTGGGAATGTGAGGTAGTTTCAAAAGTCCATAGTAAAACACAGCTTATGGACAATGCACGTGAGAATAAATTCCCTCTGGCATTCCATACTTTGCACACAAGGATTATTTAAAATTGATTTGGTTTAGTATAAAGTTATTAAAAGACTTTTGTTGGTCTTTAAATTCTAAAGTGGATATGAGAGTTTCAGCTGTGGCAGTGAGATGAGTGTGTAATGAAGTTTTTATTGGTAATATTTAATGAAGCTGACTTGCATCATGTTTAACTCGACCCAGAGAACAGCTTTAGATGTCATTATGGGGAGATGGTAGATTAGCATTTAGCATCACTATATTCTGAGATTTGCATTTTGGCTGCTCCAAGGAGTAATGAAATCCAAGGAGTAAATGAAATCCAAGGTTTCCCTTTGCTCTTTTTAAAGAGATGAAACCCAGCATGAACATTGCTCTTTAAAGGTGTGAAGGTGACACTGTGTGGAGTGTAAGCTTCACTGTTCACCTGAGATCAGCACCTGTCATGGAAATCAGGGAATATTCTGTGCCTGGAGAACAGATCACACCTGAGCAATTCAGAGCAGTGGCATTGAATCAGGGAGCCCAGTTACTTCCATTCCAGCCTTGCTCAGTGGTTGCACTCCTCATTCCTGCTGGATTCAGTAAATGAGGGAATAGTTCCCTTAAAGCCCAAATTCAATCCAGCCATTTAAAGATTCCAAACTCCTCCAGCAATTTGTAGAACATGACAAGAGCCAAAGCAGGCACAGTTTTTGTATATTAAATTAGAAGCAACCTGTGGAGTGTTCAGGACAGAAATGCATTTCTGCTCTAGAAGTAACATCAATATTTCAGTGTCTCACCAGGCTCCTTTAATTTTTTTTTTTTCTAAGAGCAGAGTAGGTTCTTCAACTCCCAGGCTGTCATTGTTATTGCCATCAGTGTTTTATTCTGCATGCTTTTTTCCTAAATGTTTTTTGCTTTTTTTTTCTAAATCTTGGTAATGTGAATTCACACTCACCCAATAGAGCAGCCATATATTAAATTTTATGATGCAGTGCAAAACTGTCTGGGATTGTGGCAGGAGGAGTGCTGGGTGTCAATTTCACCAAATATAACAATTAATTTATTATCTAAAAGTTAATTAATGCTCTGCTGATGGTTTTATTTAAGTATTGCAAGTAGTTCTTTGTGTACTTTATAATTAACAGATATTAGAAAATCATTTCTCTTGGCTGAACTCATGAATTATAAGTTCACAAGGGACTTTTAAAACTAAGTTTGAAATTTAGGCAGACAGGACTATATTTTTTTTAGATTGCAGTTTTAAAAACTGAAGACAAGATCAGAAGGTAAATCTATACAGTTCTTATTAGGTTATGTTTACAGAGGAAGATGTGAAATTCTACCTCGCAGAACTGGCCCTTGCTTTGGATCACCTTCACAGCTTGGGAATTGTGTACAGGGACCTGAAGCCAGAAAAGTAAAGTAAAATGTATTTTACTACTATTATGTGTATTTTGCTTGTTGCTTTGCCTTTTCCACTGTAAAAAATTAAAACTATTCCTGTTAAGACTGTAAAGAAATACAAAATCTAAAATACGTATCTGTGGTTGAAATGAAATAATATTTGCTCATTAAAGTAATAACAGAATTGGATATCATAGTTTTTATCTTATATTTTAAATGTTTTATGTAAACATTGCTCTTTATGTGTTTTGTTGAATATGAATTTTAATTTTCAGCATTTTGCTTGATGAAGCAGGACATATCAAGTTAACAGGTAGGCACCACTCAATACAGCCGTTTGTAAATAAGTGTTTTTGAGTTTCTGTATTATCAATTTTAAATGCATATAAAATTGCAGGAAATAATTCTGTGAGGAAAAATCCAAATACATCTATTCTAGAAAATGATGTATATAAAAGATTGACTATTTGGGAAACATTATTATAAATTTCTGAAAGCTTTAAATTACACTGAAAATGATGATATTGTACTAGAGATTTCATCATATATTTTAATCTAAGATGTTGGTGTTAGATTCCAAGAGAAAACAAAGTTTTTTAAACCCTCAAAGACTTGATAGAATAATGGTGATGGAAATCAGGTTTATAAAATGCATACCTTTTAAAAATTCTGCTGTATTTAAATGCAATTCAATCCTAAATTTGTCACTTCCTTCTGAAAGTGGAAATAATGGATGGGATCATTGATCAGCAATCATTTTCCTCTGTGAAAAAAAGGGTGTTTGAGAGCTGAGCCAGTGTCAAGGACTTGTGTATTCACTGTATTCAAAACAGGGGAAAAAAGTGTTCTGGGAATGAAATATTCTGGGAATACAGGGCTGTTCTGTACTGAACTTGAGGCAGGTTACAGAACCATGTTGCCTTATGTAACAACAATAATTTTAGTGTGATTTTATTTATTCATCATTCAGTAAGACCAGACCATGCAGGCTGCATTCCCTTTGAAACTGATTTTTACTTTTATCCAATTGTAGTGGTTTTAATTTAATAAAACTGGGTGGAAACAGCAATTAATGTAGGGGTTTTAGTATTATTTTTTTTTTGTGGGAGAGAGAGATTAGGAGAAAAATAAACAAAGCAGGCTTAAGCTTAAAAATGAACAAAAATAGTTTTATTAACATATATTAAAAGAATGAGGAGGAAAGGAAAAAAAAAAGAGAAAAAAAGAAAACTTAAACTAAAACAGAACGATACTTTAAAACATGCTTCTTTCCTGTTACAAACTATTAACTTTTTTATTGAGCAACATAGAGAGACACAACTTAGGATTTTCAGTCAGTTTCACTATTTAGACATAACCACTCATTATTTTAGGAGAAGAGTCCTTCTAAGATCTTTTATGAAGACATTTGCCACAAGACAAAATAGTCCAGTGCTCCTAATGTCGCACATCTGCTGCCGCCTGGAGTTTTCGCAGACTGTGATGTTCTATCAACAAAGCTTCCCAGTGTATCTGGGGTACTATTTACGAATACTTCTTCTAGTCTAAAATCATCTTTGTCTCAAAGGCTGAGACCTCTTTTTTAACCTAAGAGTGGGGGCTTCAAAGTTCCCAAATAAATCTCTATTACATCAGTCCTTATTTTTGATTAGAATAGCATTCTACCCAACTAATACGAAGATGCTGCAAAGAACAGTTCATTTCTTCATAATTTACCTTAGAAGAGTCCGGTTAAGAATGTCCACTTCTTTAATCCTATTCCAATATTATTAGTTCTTTCACTTCTAATCTAACTGACTTTATGCAGTGTCTGTTTTTATGTACCTTCTGGGTTTTTTTCTCTCTTCTTTCTCTTGAGGAAGAATTGTGCTTTAAAAGTTCTGTGTTGTTAGAAAAAGGGTTAAATCTGTTCGGGTTTGCAAAAACCACACAAGGCTGCAGGAGCTGAAGAAAATACAAAGCTGTGCTGATGGAAGAAAACTGGTAGATGTCCTTTTTTCCACCCCTCGGTCTCATCTAGGGCGGTCCAGCTCAGAGTTGTTATGAAACTGCAGGCTTGCTTTTCTCCGCTGCCAGCAGTGATTAAGCTGGGCCATGGCTTGGCCCTTTCTGCCGTGGTCTGAGCACATGGCCCCGCGCTGCTGAGCTGCAGCCGCCCCTCTCCTCTGCTGGCAGCAGGGGAAAGGGGCTCAGCCAGCTCAGGCCTTCCCTGTGCAGGCAGCGGCCCTCAGAAGCCTGGCTAGGCCTGGCCCGGCTGCCCAGAGAGGCAGCGGGGCCCAACCCGGGCCCAGCCCGGCCCAACCACAATGTCACCTCATGGCTGATCTCTGAAGAGACAGAGAGACTGATCTCCTGCAGTTAGTTTTTAAATGTCCCCTCCAAAGTTGCATCGACATTTCCCATTGGTCAACTTAGCTGCCAATATCCTGGCTAGCTTTTTTGATAGGTCCTTGTTCTCTTCCCCAAACCACTCTACGGTTAGGGCAGGGAAAAAAATATCTCACATTTTCCTATAACTAGAAAACAAAATTATGCCAACCCATGATACCAATTTTTTGTGTGAATAAAGCAGGCAGTAAACAGAGAAAATGAGAACTTCTAGGTATCTTAGAGCTCTAAATGTGTAGGATTTCAAATGCTGAGTTATTTCAGTGATAATTTTGATGGCTAATCATGAATTAATGACTTTTAGAATGGTTTTGGAGGTGTGTAGTAAACTAAATGTGCTATCTCCAGATATTTGCAGTCTTTTGTTTCACAGAGAGCTGTGCTAATCATATTTCTGAAAATAACCGTCCCAAACCTCTCAAAACTTGCATTTTGAATTACCATATATTGATTGATTTGTTTTTCCCTGAAGTTCTTTACTGGCTGTGTTCTTGTGATGCTGTTGTTGTAGACTTTGGACTCAGCAAGGAATCAGTAGACCAAGAGAAGAAGGCCTATTCTTTCTGTGGTACTGTAGAGTACATGGCTCCTGAAGTGGTAAACAGGCGAGGGCACAACCAGAGTGCTGACTGGTGGTCCTTTGGGGTCCTCATGGTACTGTATTTGCCTCTTGCTTCCCTTGCTAAGCTCACACAAATGCACTTAGAATAAGTTTGTCCAGTTCTGATTAGGGATGGTTGGATAAGGGGGGAATTCTATGACTGAATTGCTACTGGGTGGAATAAAATTGACTTTTTACCTCTAAGGAATGTTTATCAGGCACCTGAAAAATCCTGTTGGCTGTTAGTAGTTAAAACCAGTTGTAGTCAGTGTGAGTTTGTATATTTATTTTGCATGTTACTTGATAGTTAAATTTAAAAACAGACTTGAAGACTTGGTTTGAAGGAATATTAATGGCATTTCTGTGAGAGTGAGCCTGTGGAAGGAATGCTGGAGTGGAACAGTGAAATAAGTCAGTAACTGCTGCCACTTCTGTGCTTGCTGGGATGTGTTAGAGCATCAGCCTGACATGCAGATGGACTTGAAAAGTAAACTACTGCTCTAGAATTTACCATTCTTGCAGTTTTTGGAATATGGCAACATCTAAAACCTGGTTGTGGATGAGATTTTTTTTTATTATTTTCAAGCAGCTTCTTGATGTATAATATTCCTCCATCATCATCATGCTACACTTGCCATTGTTATGTAAACTGCAAGTGAGAGCAGAATTTTATATTTGGGAACACATCCATAGTCTTTTCAAAGTTCAACCAGTGTGATGTAGAGGTAGGAAAGAGTGCAGTGCTTAACACTTTGTTTCGGCAATTGGGGGAAGAAGTGTTGATTTAGATTAACATTTGTTCTTTCCAGTTTGAAATGCTTACTGGTACCCTGCCATTTCAAGGTAAAGATCGAAATGAGACTATGAATATGATACTGAAGTAAGTATATCTCCTTCCTTTTTCAGAAGTCCAAAACTGTAATTTTAAACGTTTTAACAGCTTGTTATAACTCCTTGTGCAGCCTGGTCTTGTGGAAGGTGTCCCCATGGCAGGAGGTGGAACAAGACAAGTTTTAAGGTTCTTTCCAACCCAAACCATTTTATGATTCTAAGAGCACTGAGCTACAACAGGAGCAAAAAGCAAAGCCCCTTGATAAGCTTTAGATCCCAGACTGTGAAGTACCATTAAGTATCCTCAGCAATTAAAATCTCAGGGATGAATCTGTACTTTGATTGTAGGCATATAATAAAGATAAGAACAGCACAGTGTTTGAAAGCAGCTTGATTTACACTTCTGTTGTTGTTACACTCCCTTGCTACTGTAACGGCACACCTTGTTTTGTAAGCAGCAGGTGATGAGGTGTTGCTTTGTGTACAGATGTGTAGAGAGCCCTTATGTGCTCAAATTCTCATCTTAAGTTACCCCAGTTACAACAGAAGCTGTTGGACTGGACAAACTGGGTGAGCTGGTGCTCAGTGAGTGGAGCTGTTGGGCAAATATGTTCTTGTCTGTCTCTGCTCAGCTAAGGGCTTCCTCCTGGCACAGGCAGAGTCTTGGGCCCTGTGAGGGGTGATGGAGAAGGGGAGGAGGGAGAAACTGTTCTTCCCAGCACAGGGCACTTGGGGCTTTCTCTGAGTAGGAGTTCATGGTGGTGCTGCCTGGGAAAGGATGGGTTAGACCATGAGCTGCCTCCCTTGCAGTTCCCAGTGATGCTGCAGTTCTGCACAAGAATTTCCTGCCTTGGCATTAGAGTTTCCATTAAATAAAATAAATGGTAAAGTCAGTAAGCTTCTATATGATGGCTCAATGAGTCCTGGAGGTGCAAGGTTTTTATCTTCTTCCTGTTAGAGCTGGGATTAATGCATGGGAGACACAGTTTTTCGTGTTTGGACTCAGATTTTATTAATTCTTATCTATAGTACAGTCTCACAAGTTGAGAGCTCTAGTTAACAAGGTAAAAAATGGATTCCTCTCTATTTCCATGGTCTTTTAAGTGCTAATTACCCTATAATGAGATGACACCTATATTATTTATACTTTTAGCCCAATAACCGACCACCTGAGGTTCGCAATGTGGACCTCTTTCACCCAATTAGAAAAAACTACCCAAACCCATGAAGAAGAAGGTGAAAGAAGAACTTAGCCTATGCCCTAAATCCTCCATATTGCCTTATATGCATCACTATATACCAAAATCTTAAAATCTAAATTTCCAGGGTTTCAACATGGAGGAATAGTAGCAATCCCTTCAAGGGCAGGTAATTGGGGATTTGGTGAGTCTCTTCTGAGTTTCTGGTAGTTATTTTGGTAAAAACCTCCTGGTGACATGAAGATATCGTTGAAAATGCTTACATATTCCTGAGATAATTATTTTACTCTGTTTCAGCATAAAGCTTGCTTTGGGGGCTTGGGTAGGGTTTGGTGGTTTTGGTCTGATGTGTTTGTTCTTTGTTGGGTTTTATTTTAAACCACTTCTGTAATAGGAAACTTAAAAAGTTGGTGAGTTAAGTATTTGCACTCTACAAGGCTTTGGAATAGATCCTTGATACATCAAACTGCAGTGAAATCTATGTAGACAGTTTTTACTAAGATAAGTTTCTTCCTCTGACTTGTTCTTGGTTTTCTTTTAGAGCAAAGCTGGGAATGCCTCAATTCCTCAGCCCTGAAGCACAAAGTCTCTTGAGGATGTTGTTTAAAAGGAACCCATCAAATAGATTAGGTTGGTTCATTTATTTGGATTTTTAAATAATCAACTCAGCCTAACTTTTACTTAAAAAAAAAAAAAAAAAGTAGTTGCTAGAGGCTCTCAAGCTCTGGGTGATCAGTAACATTTGGGTACCATTTCCTGTTAGTTTGGATCATGACTTCCTGGGTTTGGCCAAGGAATAGTCAAAATGTGGGATCAGTGACTTAGGAGTGAACCAGAGCTCTTGACAGTGTCACAGCAAAGAATATTGACACTGTATTTATGGGCTTCTTGTGCTCTCTTTGCCTCCCTGAGTATTTTACATCCTTGGAATATTTCTGTATTCACAGTTCCCTCAAATAACCATGTCTGTGCAAACTTTTTAAAAATTAACTAATTTTTAGTGCAATCTTCAAAGACTTTATCCACAAGTGTGTTAAATACAATATTTCTTTTGTTCAGGAGCTGGTTCAGATGGAGTTGAAGAAATCAAGAGACATCCCTTTTTTTCTACTGTTGACTGGAATGTGAGTACAAAAGGACCTGAATGATAAAGCTGTTGTTAATTTTTATGTGTGTTGTAGCATTTGTATAAGTATTTACATCTGAATAGGGCACAGCAAACACTACATTGCTGCTGACTGGCACATCCTGGCTTCTCCTGTAATTCCTTGGCATCTGGAGCTGCAGTATTTACTGCAGATAGGGAGTATGAATTATAAATTGCGCATTTACTTTATAAATAATTAAGAGTTGCAGCATTATCAAGCTGAAATGGTCCATTAGAGCATTTGTAGTTGGGAGAGGCTGCTGGTGTTCCCAGGAATCCTTCAGGAAGTGTCTGTCCAGGGCTCCCTGCAGGGCACAACAGCTCCTTATGGCTGTAACTGTCCTGGACTTCCCTCTGCATCACTCCCATCCCAGTCACAGGTCAGGAATTAACTCAAGTGCTCCAAGATGATCCAAAGTCTACAAGATCACAACTCCTAGTTTCAGTTCCTCATGAGCACTTTATGATTCTGCTCTGTGGTTCACTCATCCTCTGAGCTGTGTTTGCCAGAAATGTTCTCAAAGCCAAGGTGCTGTGTGTGAAATAAATCCCCCCTTTGCTGTGATGCTACAGTGGCTGATGGAATAAGATGTGGCTGTGCTGATAGAACTGCAGCTACCCAGGGCAGTGCTGTGCTCACCTATTTCTTCAAAGCCCCTCATCATTATCTATTTATCGCCTGTATTTATTTCTGAAAAGTGTTTTTCTAGCTGTATTCATGCAGCAGCTACTTCAGAGTCTATTCAGCAACAAGTTGTTAGTAATGGCAAAACTTCACTGCTTTATGTGAATATACTTCAGAAGTTGTTGTCTTGTTTGGCTTGATTATTTACTTTTTTTCCTTTTGAAGGGACTGATGTTGAAATAAATACCAGTAGGGAAGTTTGAAAGCTCAGCAGTTCTAGCTCTTTCTTTTTTTTTTTTTTTCAATTTGACAATAATTTATATTTATTTCACTCCGTTGATATTGATGACACTTCTGTATTTTACCTCTTTATTTCTTTAGGATGAATTTAAGTCCCCTTTCCTTGGTGTTGGTTGGTTTGGTTGTTTTGGTATTTTTAACTGAAATATACTGTAAGCTTTTGTGCAGGAAGGTTAAATTGAAAAAAATGCACAAAATAGGTCTGAAAGGAGGAGAGAAATGGCAAGGAAATGCTCTTAGAACTTCCTGAATTTTGCAGGAAATGGGGAGTCATCATCTTTTGACATGAAGTTTTCTGTTCCTTAGCTGTAAATGGGATTTATTGCAGATTTGAAATCTTGCCCGATTTAGTTTGATGGATTAGGAAAAACCTGGAATAGAGCTTTGAGGATAGGCAGTTCCTTGCCAAGAGGGATGTACCTGACACTGGTTGAGGTTTTTGTCCTTTACCCTTTATCTTGACAAAATAACAGCACCCATGGAAGCTTCACTGACTCTTAAATCTTTGTCCTTCTCTTTCAGAAACTGTTCAGAAGAGAAATTCAGCCTCCATTCAAACCTGCCTCTGGAAAGCCAGAAGATACTTTCTGTTTTGATCCAGAATTCACAGCAAAAACACCAAAAGGTAACTGGGCATGGCTATAAATGGGTGAGGTTTGTGGGACTGGAGGGTCAAATTAATGCTAAAACAACAAGCAGAAAAGGCGAGGACAAAGTTAAATGGAAAGGATGCACTAGGGTTCCAGTGCTTTCCAGGAGGATGTTCCCCTCACAGGTTTCTGTTTGAATATTTTGCTAATCTTTGACTCAGGAAGAAAAAAATAAATTGAATATTAAAAGCTGGACTATGGTTTCTAGTTATGATTAAAGTCAAGCATGCAGCGTTTGAAGGGAAGTATTTAATATTAAAGTAAACTCAATTTGATTGCAGCAGTGATTCTTTATAGGGTCAGTATTTCATTGAGAATGCCTTGCTTTAAGAAACACTAACTGTTATTATTATTGCTTGGTCTGCTTCAAGTTTCACTTCAGGTTTTCTTTTGTGAATTTTTTTTTTCCTGCTGCATCCACCTTCTAAACCCTCTCCCCATGTTTGTTTGGAGAAGGTCTGTGCTCTTAATAGGCTACACAAAATTATTGAGCTGTGCTCACTGTGAGATTTCAGACAGTGAATTCAGAGCTGCACAGAATATAACCTGAGGAAAACTTAATTCTAATAATTCAGGGATCTTTTTTTCAGTGAAATTTACTAATTGGATATTCTTGTGTTGCCTCACTTGTGCCTTGCCAGCAGCTCATTCACCAGTGAACCAGCAGTTCTGTTGTTGCTCTTCTGTGTTACAAAGCTGTTGAGCTTTGACAATGATCTTTATTTCTTTTCCATAAGTAGTTTTCCTTCAGTAAACTTCTTCCTTAAAACGTGTTCACACATAAATTCCTGCAGTGCTTTGCATTTTTTATCTAAACCTTGGAATACTTGTTTGTGTTTGTTATTGAAGTAAGAGAGCACAGATAACAAACTAGAAGTTTTATTTATTATTTAAAGTTGGTGTTCCTATTGTTTGCTTCTCTTCCCTCAAGATGGTTTTTATAACATACCTCTCCTGAATGTTATGAAATGGCCTTGCTGGGATGTATCCACACTAATCCTGTGTGTCTGTGTGCCTCCAGATTCTCCAGGGGTCCCACCCAGTGCAAATGCCCACCAGCTCTTCAAGGGATTTAGTTTTGTTGCAACTACTACTGTAGAAGATCATAAAATATCACCCCTCACCAATATCCTGCCCATAGTCCAGGTAATGCTTTGCTTTTTGGGAAACTTCTTTGACATGTCAAAGACTTACCAATATTCAGTATTTACAGTTGTTCTTGCTTTGTTGAGTGTTGCCTTGTGCTCTGTGTTATTTATTTTCATATTGTATTTTTTGTTATGTATTTTTGTTGTAATGGTTTGTTCTGCACTCCCCTGTTCTCCCAAGAAATGTTATGTTCTGAGGTTTGTCCCTGCCCCCCTTCCCTGTCAACCCTCCCATATTCCTCCCAGTCCCCTCCTATGGGCCCTGCCTGTCATTTGATTGTTCCTCCTGGCTTCTAGAGAGTTCGGGTAAGGACATCAAGTGATAGGGCAGGAGCCAAGGAGTTTCCTCCCTTTATGTTCTCATTGGTTTCTTTAAATGTCCCTCCAACCCTGTTCCACTCCCACCTTGTCCCTCATTGGATGTTGGTTTGTCTTCTCCCTTAGTCCCTCCCCTGTATTTAATCCCGGAGCTCATCGCCCCGGGCGGCTCGGCTGGAGAGACTCCCCTAAGGTTCAGATGTCCCCGCGTGGGGCTGAATAAACACCTTGGACTTTGCTCTCCAACTGAGCCTGACTCTTTCCTCCGTCTTCAGCGAGGTCTCTCCCATGATCAGGGGAAAACCCCCTTAGCCGCTCCTCTGGTTCCCAAAATCCAGAGGAGTGTTCCCCGACTGATCACAGTGTCAGAGCTAGCTTGGGTGGATGGAGCCGCTGCTCCGAGAAGGACGCTGTGACAGGTTAGCGCACCAACGTGAGGCCCATCAGGCTTGGTGCTCACTGTGGAGGCCCCAAGACACCGGACCCCACGGAGAGAGACTTCAGTTTTCTGTTGGACTTAAAAAATTCCACTGGACTACTGCATCAAGTCTCCTGACTGGCAAGCTTCTCCCAGTGGGAGCAGACCACTTTCTGGTGGGTGGCGCTCCTGGGAGGCGAAGGTGATAGCTCTTTTCGCACCAGAAGTGTCACCTTCAGGTGGAGGACAGCGACTGGGAAGTTTTTTACATTGCAATGCCGGATTTGGTGAGTATTCCCCACTAGGGAATCTTGGTAGAAAACCTTCCATAGGCTATAGGCCTTCGGGGAAAGGTTTTCTACCTCTGGGGAAGGTTTTAGTCTTCAGGTCTAGCCTTCAGGGCTCCTTAGGAGCAAAGGTTTGGCTGCGCAGCCCTGGGAGGGGGGAAAAGGGTGTTCTCTCCCGGTTTGGATCCCGGTTATAGGTTTTTGGTTTATTTTCTCGTTGTTTTCCCAGTTGCTGGCAGTTGGTGACACAGAATCTTAAGATCTAAGCCACAATGGGTGCATGGCTTTCTGCGTACCAGAAAGGAGTTTATTACCAAGTTGTGGGAACCCTTGAGGGTGGGGTGATTCATTGTTCAAAGGGTCAGTTATAGATTCATTAGGTGGTTGTTTCTTCACTTCCCCCACATGTCTCCAGAGGAGGTCTGCAGTACCCAATTTTGGGATGCTGTCGGAAGCAAATTAGCTGATCTGGGCAGGTCTGGAGACACATCCATCGCAAATTTCGCTTTTTAGAGCTTGAAGATTCGATCTGCCTTGCTAATGCAAAATGAAGTGAAGGAACAGCCAGCTCCTGGTGAATCTGCCCCAGTTTCCCCAGTTTCTGCCTCTCCTGACCCCAAAATAGCTTCCCCAAGCTCGGGAATTCTGAGGAGAGCAACCTGCGAGAACAAGCGCAGGGCTGCTGCAGTCTCCCTGGCTCCCTATGAATTCCTGATTCTCCTCGCCCAAGTAGTCCCGGCCAGACTGCCCAGGGATCTCCTTCACCCCCAAACCTACTGACTCCCCCAGTTAATAAATCCCATGTTCATTTTAGTTTTGTGGAGGGTTCAAATGCCCAAAGTCCCCAATTTAGTGATCCCCAAGTTAGTTTTAGTTTGGCAGGTGTGAAAAACGCTAATCACTTGCTTTTAAAATTTTGAAAGTTTAATAGTAAATAAGATGGTTATAAAAATAGAATTAAGAGTAAAAAATTGAACAATTAGGGTTAGGACAATACAAGACAATAAAAACAAAATTACAGACATCTGGGTGCCTCCCCGAGCAAAAAGCTCCGAAGAAGGACCCCTGTTAACAAAGGATTATCTCTTAAAAGCAATAGCCTGTTGAATATTCATACATTTCATACATGATGCATAAATTCCATTCACACAAAGAATTGTCTCTGGTTAGTATTACTTTTTTTCCTTTAATCTCTATGGCGTCTTCAGGGCTGAGCAAGGCAGGAGGAGTTGGTCTCTTCTGATAAGGAAGCCATAAATTCTTTTTCTCTGAAAGATTTACATTTTCCTGTGGTTGGTATATAAAAACTACATTTTAACTACAAAACTACATTTACCATGCTATCAAAATATTAATACAACATTACTAATCAATACAACATAATACATATAGTAAATATCTTGCGTAGAGCCATATAATATGCACTTTTCACAATCCTCCCTCTTTCTTTTTGTAATTAATTTGGCTCGAGCAATATTCATTGTTTTCTAGCCTTCATTATTCACTCATTTTTTTCACAAATTAATCTCACTTCTTTGAAGGGGTCTTCTATATTATTTTGTTTCTTTAACACTGTAATCCTTTGTGTTGTTGTAGGCAACTTTTGGTCAATGTTCACTAATTGCATGCCTTGTACCACACTGGTGATGAGCCGAATGAAACAGGGGATCTAGGGGATTCTAGGTTTTTACTAGCACCCATTCCCTTGGATGAACATTATGGATTTTAAAGTCTAAAGGTGTGGTTTGAGGGATTATTCTTTTCAACCGTAAGTTTTCAAGAGTTTTCGCAATGGTGTTAACGTATCTTTTAACACTCATTTCCTCTACCTCATAGGTAGCATTTTCATGTTGGGTGGTTAAAAAGGGTAACCCAAACATCATTTCATAGGGTGACACTCCCAGGTCTGACCTGGGTTGTGTTCGGATCCTCAGTAAGGCCAAAGGTAGGCATTGTACCCATGACATTTGGGTTTCAACTATTAACTTGGTCAAAGTTCTCTTTAAAGTCTGGTTCATCCTTTTTACACGACCAGAACTCTGTGAATGCCATGGGGTATGCAGCTCCCATTTTATCCCTAAAGATTGAATTATCTGTTGTAACACTTTTGATGTAAAATGCGTTCCTCTGTCTGAGTCTATTCTATTAACTATTCCGTATCTGGGAATAATCTTTTCTAAAAGGGTTTTACTTACTATGTTGGCTGAGGCCTTGGTAGTGGGAACTGCTTCTACCCAATGAGTTAGATGGTCTGTCATTACTAATAAATACTTCCATCTTTGTACTTGAGGAAGTTCAGTAAAATCTACTTGGATACTTTGAAATGGTCAAAGAGCTAACTCACGACCTCCTAATGTTGTTTTTCTCATCACCTTTTTCTTTATCCTTTGGCAAGTTATACATTTTTCAGTTACTTGCTTTGCTACTCTAAAAATCCCAATGCATCCATAGTTCTTTAAAAAATGATCACACAAAGCCTGAGTGCCCCAGTGGGTTTTCTGATGCATGTCTTCTAATATTTTTCTAACCAGTATTTTATTAAGTAATTGTCTTCCATCAGGAAGTTTCCATTTCCCTGATTCAGCCTGTTCTCCTCCTATCTTGTTTAATTCTTTTTTCTCTGCTTCACTAAACTTTGTGATTTCCAATTTTTCCTCATTTGGAGTTAATATTAACATAACTCTTTTAGCTCCATTTTCTGCTGCATCCTTAGCTTCCTGATCTGCTAAATTATTTCCTCTTATTTCTAGGGTCACTCCTCTTTGGTGTCCCTTAATGTGTACTATAGCTATTTCTTCAGGTAGTTTTAATGCCTCTAAAATCTCTAAAATGAGTCCCTCATGTACTAATCCTTTTCCTCTTGAGTCAAGTAATCCTCTTTCTTCCTAATTTTTTCTAAAAGTATGTACTACTCCAAAAGCATACCTTGAATCAGTGTATATAGTTCCTTTCTTGTGTGCTAAATATTTCAGTGCCTTTTTTAGAGCATATAATTCACAAGTTTGAGCTGACCAGTTTGAAGGTAATTTTCTTTTTTCAACAGTTTGCATGTTGTTTCCATCAACTACTGCATACCCTGACATTCTTTTTCCTTGTAGACATCTGGAGGAACCATCTACATAGATTATTTCCCCTTCTGAAAGGGCTTGTTCTTCAAGATCCCCTTGAACTTTTGTTTGGTATTGGATAATTTCTAAACAATTATGTATTAGGTTATCTGCTGGTTCTCCATATAAGAATTGAGCTGTATTTAAACTTCTGTTTACTTCTAATGACAGATCATCACTATCTATCAAGACTGCTTCATAGTTTAACATTCTAGAGTCTGTCAACCATTTTTCAGCTTTCTGATTTAACACATTTCAAACCGCATGAGGTGTGCACACAATTAGTTTACCTCCAAAAGTAAGTTTATGACTTTCTTCTACCAGGATTGCAGTAGCGGCTATAGCTTGAATACATACTGGCCAGCCGTGGCTCACTGGGTACAACATCTTTGATAAATAAGCTACTGGTCTCTTTACTCCTCCCCACTCCTGGACTAGAACTCCATGAGCTACCCCCTTTTCTACATTCACATACAGATGAAAAGGTTTTTCTAGTGAAGGTAAGCTTAAAGCTGGTATTGAGGCCAGTTTTAACTTCAATTTTTCTAATTTATCATCATCTTCTTTGGTCCATTTTATATTATCTCCCTCTGTCAACTTTTCATACAAAAACTTTACCGCCTGTGTGTACCCCTCAATCCATAATCTACTATATCCTAATAATCCGAGTAGTTTTCTGATTTCCCTCTTTGAAGAGGGAGGGGGAAGGGATAAAATTCACGCAATTCTCTCTGGACTGAGCCTTCGACTACCCTTACTTATCAAGTGTCCGAGATATTTTACCTCTGGTTCTACAAATTGCAGTTTCCTTTTTGATACCCTTAATCCTTTTTCTCCAAGAAAATTTAAAAGTTTTATTGTAGCTTCTCTAACTTCATCTTCCCCAGATAGTAAAAGATCATCCACATATTGGATAATTTGTATTCCAGGAGGAGTGGAGAAGGCTTGGAGTATTTTTTCTAAAGCTTGCCCAAATAAGTTTGGAGACTCTGTGAACCCCTGAGGTAATTTCATCCATCTTAATTGCTGCTTTCTTCCAGTTTTTGGATCCTTCCATTCAAAGGCAAAGATATCTCGGCTCCCCTTGGCTAGTGGACAGGCCCAAAGAGCATCTTTAAGATCCACTACACTAAACCACTGATGCTGAGGTGGAACTTTACTTAGAAGTGTATAGGGATTGGGTACCACTGGGTAACGAGACCGAGTTCTTTTGTTAACCTCTCTTAAATCTTGTACTAGTCTATAACTCCCATCAGGCTTCTTTACTGGGAGAATAGGGGTATTATGGGGAGACATGCAAAGTTCTAGTGTCCCATCCTTTATTAGTCCTTCTATTACTGGCTTCAAACCTTCCCGTCCTTCTAAAGATATGGGGTATTGACGTACACGTATGGGACAATCTTCTCTCTCTATTGTAACACTTATAGGGTCAATATTTAATCCTCCCCTATTTCCTTCCCCAGCCCAAACTTCCTTGTTAATTTTTTCTTCATCCTCTTGGCCTAATTTTAAAACTTTAGCTGTCATTTTCCCATCTTCCGGTATAACCCCTATTCCTAATTTCACTTGTAAGTCTCTTCCCAGTAAGTTGCTACCTGCCTTTGGGACCAATAGGACATCTCTCATCCAAATTTTAGTTTCCCCTTCAATTACTACATCTTTAATGACTGGAACTGTAAAAGTTTCTTCTTTTGCCCCTGTTACTTTTGCAGTATCTTTACTCACACTATAACCTTTTGGTACATTTAGCAGGCAGGTTCTTTCTGCCCCTGTATCTACCACAAATTGTAATTCTTCTCCTTGGGGACCCACTTTTAGAGTTATCACAGGCTCTAGATGGTATTTGTCCCCTAAAAAATAGAGCCTTTGACCTCCCTATTCCTCCTCTGTGCCCATCTCTTTGAAGATTTTCAGATCTATTACCTGCTTAGGACAATTTCTCCTATAATGTCCCTCGCCCCCACAGTAATAGCAGACATTCCTGGAATGCTGCTGAGACTTGGTTTGTATTGGGATTCTATTCTTTTCCTTTCCCCTGTCTCTACTAATTTTATATCTAGAAGTAGTGCCTGTATGTTTTTGATTTTTTTGGAAATTGTTTTCTCGCATGGTGACTGCCATAAGTTTTGCTTTCAGTTTAGCTTTCTCTTCATCTCTTCGGACATAAACTTTCTGAGCCTCCTTTAATAAGTCATCTACTGATTTATTATGCCAATCCTCAATTTTTTTAATTTTTTTTCTAATATCTGGCCAGGCATTAGTAACAAAGTTAATCCTTAACAAAGCTTTTCCCACATCAGTTTCAGGGTCTGTTCTGGAATATTGTTTCATATTTCTCCTAAGTCCGTCTAACTATTCAGTTGGAGATTCTTCTTTTTCTTGCTGTGCCTCAAAAGCTTTTTTAGCGTTTTGCCCTTGGGGTGCTGCCTCTTTTATTCCCTTGATTATTAAATTACAATATTCATTCATGTGTTTCCTCCCCTCCTCATTATTTTGACCCCACTCAGGAGGCGCAGTTGGCATTTTGTCTTCTCCGGGGGGCCCCTGTGGGTTCTCTTTTTCCCAAACTTTTATTCCAGCTGCTCTGATCAATTGCCTTTATTCCTGAGAAAGTATTATTTTCATTATAGACTGCATCTCTTCCCAAGTATAAATATTCAGACCTAAAAATTGGTCTAATTGTTCAGCTGTGCCTATGGGATCTTCTAAAATTCCTTTGATTTCTTTTTTAAAATTCCTGACCTCAGAAGCAGTCAAAGGGGCATTTACAAACCCTGTTCCACCCCCTCCCATTGGGACTTCTCTTAGTGGAAATAGACTAATTTCTTTATCCCATTTTTGGTTTTTATCCTCTGTCGTCTTTTTCCCATGTTTTGAGAAAGAATCCAGAGAGGGCTGTCTTTTAAGTGAACTTCTAGTGTTTCGATAAGGCATTTCTAGGGAGAAGTCGTTTCTCTGAGCAGTAGCTGTGGTTACCGAGGGAACGGAGCTCCGGGCAGGAAGGGCGGTGAGGGGAGGGCAAAGCGCTGAGGCTTGGTCCTCCAAGGGCAGAGCGTAGGCGGGGTTTGCTGCCGGGACCGGCAGAGGAGGGGGCAGTTCTGGGGGATACCAGAGGGGAGCACAGGCAGCCTGCACGGGGCTAATAGCGGCTGAGTCAGCGGCTCCCAGCAGAGACAAAGCGGCAGCGCCCAGCGCAGCCGGCACGGGCAGGGCAGCCGGGGATCGGGCAGTGGGAGAAGCGATTGGAGATAGGACGGATGGGACCGATGGGACCCCCGGCATGGTCGGGGCGGTGGTCTTAGACCACGCGTCAGGAGGGACCCCCGGCACAGCTCTTAGGGCGGCCGCGGACCAGGCGGCCGGGGCACACAAATTCACTGGCGGGGCCGGGGATGGGGTGTATGCAGGGACCGGCGCAGGTGCCGCGTGCTGCGAGCCAGCACTTGGGACGGAAACTGGGGCAGGCAGGGCTGAAGCGGGACCCGGGACAGGGGGCTCGGCCGCAAACGGCGGGAGCGAGAGCGGGAACGGAGGGCGCAAAGCCTGCAAAGGATCCCACTCTTTTTCCTTCTTTTCTTCTTGTTCCCTTCCCTTTTCTTTCCCCTTTTTCTTTTCTCGTTTCATCTCAGGGGTTTCTGATACGTGAAAGATTTTTATTCTCCTAAAATCTCCTGTCCAACATGTGGCATATTCTCTTTCTTCGGGATTAAACGGTTCCTTTGAATTTACAAATACATTTAGAGCCTGACAAATCCAGTTCTCAAAAGAGCTGTATCTGGGCCAATAAACATGGTCAGATCTTATTTCCTTCTCTGCCCATTCTATCATGCAAAATTGTATCATCTTTACCTCTTCCTTTCTTCTGGTACAAGGGTTTTTATCCCAGTTAGCTAACATAATGCCAAGAGGGCTATCTTGAGGTATTTCTGTTGGCAATTTTTTACTCTTTTTTTCTTCCTTGTATCCAACTTACTGTTTTTCTGTCCCATTTTTCAAGATCTTATCTATTCGTCCCCCACCTCTGTTTTTCACTTTCTCTTACAACCTAAAGACCACTTACTTCTATCTATGCACACACAAAAAAAAAATCCCCTCTTTCTCACACAACTATTCAATACAATACGCCTCCCTCCAAGGAGATATAGTGAATTTTAAAATTAACAATCAACATTACATGTGCTTTCATCCATCTACTCTTACTTCATTTCTCCTTCACTTTTACACATTCTTTCACACCCTTAGGACATGAAGCCAATCCCTGTCGCCAGAGAATTGCGGCTCTGTGTGCCCCCCCCTCGCCTTGGGTTTGATCTCTGGGTTCCAGTATAGCTGGGCCTCTGAGGAGGGTCCAGAATCTGGTCGCCTCTGGTGCCGGTCCACCTATGAGGCTGATTTGCGTGTCACTTACACTTTTACTACGACCCCTCCACACGCCCGGAGGGAAAAGGGCTGATTTGCAGGTCACACACACCTTCTGCCATAGCCCCTACCCGCCCGGGGGAACAATGGCTTGTTTGTGGGTCACTTACACCTCCTGCCACAGTCCCACCCGCCTGGGAAGCTGAGGCAGATTTTGTGTGTGACTCACTCTCACACAACAAAACAACAATAAGGTACCTTTTACTTTCAAATTACCTATTACAATTTTAGGTGTTACTGGCCAGTCCCGGTGCTCTTGGATATCCCCTCAATCCAGCTGTGTTGTCCAACCCTAGATGCTCTTGGGCATTTTTATCCCTCAATCCAGCTGTGTTGTCCAACCCTAGGTGCTCTTGGGCATAACCTCAATCCGGCAGAACTCTGGGTGCCCTTGGGATATTAATCCCCTCAACCCATCAGGTTTCAGTCCTGGATTGTCTTGGGCACTCACCCCTCAATCCAGCAGACTTTTTTCTTAACCTTGAGTGCTCTTGGGATATTAATCCCTCAACCCAGCAAAAGTTTTATGGGCCCTTTCCTTTTTTTTTTTAATGGATTATACTAGGAAAACCCCTGGCTTTCTCTCTCCTAGGGGTCCCACCCCTTCTCTAAGACTCAGTCCCAGTTTCCCTGGGGGGGATTCTCTCGCTCTTCTTATCACCTGCTTCATCTCTTTACTGGCCGTTTTTCTTGCGAAAGAACGGAAACACAGCATAGGAGACTCCACACTTGCTTAGCAGGTCTGGGATAACCAGCTGCCTCTCATTCACACACATTCATCCCCCCCCTTAACTGCCCCGTCTAAACCAGTACTTACCTATCCTTTGTCCTTGAGTCTTTGTCTTCGTGTACACTTTAATCTTAGGGACTAATTACTGCGGTTTTAGGGAATCTTTTCCTTTTTCTTTGTTTTATTGCCTCCTCTTGTCCATTGATCGTAACCTGCATCTGCTGGTCACAGCAGGGGAACACAGAGCGAGGCTGCCAACTGGGCAGGGCACGCCGTCCTCACCCTGATTCCACTGAGGCACCGGCAGTGAGGTGTTCTAACCATCCTCTGCTACCATAATTGTGAAAAACGCCAATCACTTGTTTTTAAAATTTTGAAAGTTTAATAGTAAATAAGATGGTTATAAAAATAGAATTAGAGTAAAAAATTGAACAATTAGGGTTAGGACAATACGAGACAATAAAAACAAAGTTACAGACATCCGGGTGCCTCCCCGAGCAAAAAGTTCCGGAGAAGGACCCCTGTTAACAAAGGATTATCTCTTAAAAGCAATAGCCTGTTGAATATTCATACATTTCATACATGATGCATAAATTCCATTCAAACAAAGAATTGTCTCTGGTTAGTATCACTTTTTATCCTTTAATCTCTATGGCGTCTTCAGGGCTGAGCAAGGCAGGAGAAGTTGGTCTCTTCTGATAAGGAAGTAGTGCATTTTTTTTTTCTCTGAAAGATTTACGTTTTCCTGTGGTTGGTATATAAAAACTACATTTTAACTACAAAACTACCTTTACCATACTATCAGAATATTAATACAACATTACCAATCAATGCAACATAATACATATAGTAAATATCTTTCGTAGAGCCATATAATATGCACTTTTCACAGCGGGGGATCCACAGGATGGCGGATGCTGCTGTGTGGCATCCTCCTCTTTTGATCCACAAGATGGCCGAAGCCATGTGAAGCCGTCTTCTTCGTCTTGCCCTCCTTCTTCCCAGAATCCCTTTCCTAACCCGACCAACCTCTTCCTCTTCCCAAACCGCTCCTTCCCTTTGACACTGCCTCTGGCACCGCCTCTGTCCTCAAATCTCCACCCTCCAACTCTACCCTTTGTTGATCATGCCTCCGGCCCCTCCCTGCTTTCGGTTCCCACAGTTTCCGCGCCTCTACCTCCGGTTCCCACGCTACAGAACTGGGGGGGGCGGCGGGGGGGACCCGGAACCAGGATCCAATCCCTGTTCTTTCTGCTGCACTGGTCACTTTCCAGCCGTCAAAAAGAGGAGGTGTTGTCTGTGGCAATTGGGATCCCTTCTCCCAACAAACAATTCAGGATCTATGCAAAGCTCACAAGGAGTTTGGATGCAAAAGTGAATACTTTCGCAGTCTTTTAAAAGCAAATTTAGCAGGAAGCGTGGTGGTCCTTTTGGATCTTCGGCAGCTTTTCTCATGCCTCATGTCCTCAACAGAGTTTCGGCTCTGGGAGGCGACATGGAAGAAGCTGTTGAGAGAATTACTCCCTGAGCTTTGGCAAGATCCTGAAACAGTGGTTGATAACAACAACCTGCCAATCCATTTGGACCATTTGTGCGGTGAAGGAGAATGGGTCTCGGTGCCCAAGCAGGCTCAGGATGTTCCTTTAAAGGTTTTGGAGTGCATCAAAGATGCTGCTTCAAAGGAATTTTTCTCACTGCAGCCTGACTGCCCTCTTGAACCTTACAGCAAAATAAAGCAATTACCATCGGAACCTCTCCTAAAATTTGTAGAGTGATTAATGAAAGCTATCAAGTTACAGGTGAAAAAGGCGGGAGCCCGGGAGGAGGTGCTGGAAGAGATGGCTCTGGCCAATGCGAAGGAGCTGTGTAAGACAGCCATTCTCAGCCTTCCCATGGAACCTCCTCCAGCCCTGCAAGATATGCTCCAGATGTGCGCCAAGAAGGTTCCCTTTATGACTGCCCACCAAAGCCAGAGTTCAAGAGATGCACTCAAGCCACTGCTGCAGATACGGTGCCTGTGCCGCCGCTACCACCCCAGGGAAATCCTCAGAGACCACCACCCAGGAGATCAGCGTGTCTCCTGTGCGATCAGGCTGGACATTGGGCATCTCAATGCCCTTTAAAAAGACAGTTTCAGGACTTTAGGGACCATGGGGGCAGGGGGCCTCAAAGGCCCAAAGGCAATCAGTCAAAAAACTGAGGGGGGAGCGCCGGCCTGCCCAGTGCGCCAACACAAAAGGGGCAGGTCCGAGGGAGGGGAGAAAAACCCAAAAGGCGCGAAAGTTGACCAAACTAAGCCTCCTTTGACCAGTTCTGCTTTTCAGCAGAAATCACCGGACGTGACCTTTTCAAACCGTGACGTACGTAGACCCAATCTAACCACTGAATGTCTCCGGGAGCCTTTCAGGTTGCAGCTGACAGAGCCCTTGTACCTGAGTGACGCTGATTGGTATTTGGGTTCAATGGATCTAGAGAAACCGGGCTCTTGGCAATGGATTGACAGTAAGTATGTCGTCCTTGGGGACACTAAGCACACCCTGCAAGAGATCGAGATCCTTCCAGGTCTTGTCTCATCAGACCCTGAATGACTTGTTCTCTGGCTGCATTGTGTCTGCCCACCCTTGTTTCTGCCTGAGGGGCAGATAATAGCTCAGGCAATTCCAGCACTGGACCCGTTCCTTGAGAAGGACATCATGAGGAACAGACACCCTGAGGTTTGCACCAAACAAATCATTGGGAGGGACAAATCTAAAATATGGTGTGAGGTCCTTTGGGGTGGGGAAGTCAAAAACATCAAAGAACTTTTGGACACAAAAGCAGATGTGACGATCATACCCAAAAGGATGTGGCCGTCACATTGGGAACTGCAAAACGTGGCTGCGCACGTACAAGGTGTAGGGGGAATGCAATTGGCAAAACAGTCTAAGAGTGTCATGCAAATTAAGGGGCCAAACGGACAGTTGACTACGTTGCGTCCGTTTGTTTTGGATTATTCGGAGCCCTTGTTGGGGAGAGACCTGATGGCCCAGTGGGGGGGGTCACGATTGGCATCCCAGATGCTCCCCTGGTTTTTCAGATGACATTCTCTGAAAAGCGCCCTACCCAGAAGCTCAAATGGAAAACTGATTCACCAGTCTGGGTAGAGCAGTGGCCGCTCAGTAAAGAAAAATTGAAGGCGCTTCAGGAGCTCGTGGATGAGCAGCTGGCTAAAGGCCACGTTGTGGAGACCACATCACCGTGGAACTCCCTGGTCTTTGTTATAAAAAAAGCAAACAAAGACAAGTGGCGACTCCTCCACGACCTCCGTCAAATTAATAATGTCATGGAAGACATGGGATCTCTCCAGCCAGGGATGCCGTCCCCAGTGATGCTCCCCCAAAATTGGAATTTGGCAATTATTGATATCAAAGATTGTTTTTTCCTGATTCCTCTGCACCCTGATGATGCCCCATGTTTCACCTTCTCGGTCCCTACCCTCAACCGAGAAGCCCCAAGGAAAAGATACCACTGGAAATTTCTTCCCCAGGGGATGAAAAACTCACGATCCATTCATCAGTGGTACCTCTCTTCCCTGCTGTCCCCAGTGCGTGCAGCTGCAGGAGAAGCCATCATCCTGCACTACATGGATGATGTGCTTGTGTGTGCCCCCAATGATGACTTACTGTCCTACACGCTTGACCTGACAATCGATTCTTTGGTTGCTGCAGGGTTTGAGCTTCAGGAGGAAAAGATTCAAAGGATGCCGCCTTAGAAGTACCTGGGTCTGGAGATTGGTAAGCGGACCATTGTGCCGCAAAAATTGGTTGTCAAAAATAACATCAAGACCTTAGCAGATGTCCAGCAGCTGTATGGGTCTTTAAATTGGGTAAGGCCTTGGCTAGGTCTGACCACTGAGGACCTAGACCCCCTCTTTAATCTGTTAAAAGGGGGACAGGAGCTAAGTTCTCCTAGGACCCTCACCCAAGAGGCAAGAGCAGCCCTAGAAAAGGTACAGGACTGTATGGCCACCAGACATGCCAACAGGTGCAAATCAGACCTGCCTTTTAAATTCATCATTTTAGGCAGACTGCTACAACTCCACGGGGTGATTTTACAGTGGGAAAGAGTGGAAAAATCAAAAAAGGACAAAGACTGTAGGGATCCCCTCTTAATCATAGAGTGGGTTTTCCTCAGTCACCACCGGTCCAAAAGAATGACCAGGCCACAGGAATTGGTAGCAGAATTGATCCGGAAAGCCAGGACCCGGATCAGGGAGTTGGCAGGATGTGATTTTGACTGTATTCACATCCCAATTGAGATAAACTTGGGCCAAATCACAAAAGCAATGTTGGAGCACCTGCTTCATGAAAATGAAGCTTTGCAGTTTGCTCTGGATAGCTACACAGGTCAAATTTCAGTTCATCAGCCTGCTCACAAATTATTTAGAGAACAAATTCAGTTCAAATTGTCATTAAAAAGTGTTCAGAGCAGGAGGCCCTTAAAGGCTTTAACCGTGTTTACAGATGCATCTGGAGCATCTCATAAATCAGTAATAACATGGAAAAATCCTCAAACTCAGCGGTGGGAAAAAGATATTGTCGAGGTGGAAGGATCACCTCAGGTAGCTGACTTGGTTGCAGTTGTTAGAGCTTTTGAAAGGTTTCCTGAACCGTTAAATTTGGTCACAGATTCAGCCTATGTAGCAGGTGTAGTATTCAGAGCTGAGCGAGCTGTACTGAGTGAGGTCTCCAATGCTGCACTTTTCAACTTGCTCTCAAAACTAGTAAATCTGATCTCCCACCGAGAGCAACAATTTTATGTGATGCACATCAGGTCACACACATCGATTTACCAGGGTTCATAGTCGAAGGCAACAGGAGGGCTGGTGCTCTTGCTGCGCCTGTGGAAATGGCCCCACTCCCAAACATCTTTGGACAAGCCAAAATCAGCCATCAGCTTTTTCACCAGAATGCACCCGGCCTAGTCTGCCAGTTCCACCAAACTCGGGAACAGGTTTGGGCAATTGTGTCAATGTGTCCCTCATGCCAACAACATGCACTCCCAGCCCTGAGTGCAGGAGCGAACCCCAGGGGATTGAACATCTGTGAGGTATGGCAGAGGGACGTGACACACATCATGTCCTTTGGTAGGCAAAAGTATGTCCATGTATCTGTAGACACCTTTTCTGGAGCTGTCTATGCCTCTGCCCACACAGGGGAGAAGTCTAGTGATGCCATGAAACACCTAATACAGGCTTTCTCCTTCCTGGGCATCCCCAAATCAATAGAAACTGATAATGGGCCCACGTACAAGTCTTAAGAGTTCAGAAGCTTCCTGCAGCAATGGGGAGTAGAGCACAAAACAGGCATCCCCTACTCCCCGACAGGTCAAGCCATCATGGAGAGGACCCACCAGAATATCAAAAGGGTCCTCAGCCAGCAACAACAGGCTGTAAAAATAGAAACACCCTCAATCCGGTTGTCAAGGCCTTGTTCACCTTAAATTTCGTAAATTGTACATATGAAATTCTTAACCCACCAATCGTGCACCATTTCAGGGAGAACTGCCAGCTGCATCTGAAATCAAAGCCACCAGTGTTGTTTAAAGATCCAGCAACCCGGGAGACAGGGTCCTTACGATCTGGTCGCCTGGGGTCGTGGATACACCTGCGTGTCCACTCCCTCAGGTCTCAGGTGGGTGCCATCCAAGTGAGTGAAACCATTCATCCCTAAAAGTGTAAAACCACCAGCAGAGGCCCCACAAGTAGTCAACACCGCCTGGAGAAGGAGAAAGCGCCGTATCCTCTCCCTTTAAATATCCCCTCTTTACCCTGACAGTGCTTTTTCTGGACATTCTGTTTACATTATTTATCATCCTTTTTATTTTCTCAGCTTTAGGGGTATCTCCCATGGACTGAGTTTTCCTCCTCCTAATTTGATAAAAAAGGGGGAAATGTTGCCTTGTGCTCTGTGTTATTTATTTTCATATTGTATTTTATGTTATGTATTTTCGTTGTAATGGTTTGTTCTGCACTCCCCTGTTCTCCTAAGAAATGTTATGTTCTGAGGTTTGTCCCTGCCCCCCTTCCCTGTCAACCCTCCCACATTCCTCCCAGTCCCCTCCTATGGGCCCTGCCTGTCATTTGATTGTTCCTCCTGGCTTCTAGAGTTTGGGTAAGGACATCAAGTGATAGGGCAGGAGCCAAGGAGGTTCCTCCCTTTATGTTCTCATTGGTTTCTTTAAATGTCCCTCCAACCCTGTTCCACTCCCACCTTGTCCCTCACTGGATGTTGGTTTGTCTCCTCCCTTAGTCCCTCCCCTGTATTTAATCCCAGAGCTCATTGCCCCGGGCGGCTTGGCTGGAGCAGCTTCCCTGAGGTTAGGATGTCCCCAGGCGGGACTGAATAAACACCTTGGACTTTGCCCTCCAACTGAGCCTGACTCTTTCCTCCGTCTTCAGCGAGGTCTCTCCCATGATCAGGGGAAAACCCCCTTAGCCGCTCCTCTGGTTCCCAAAATCCAGAGGAGTGTTCCCCGACTGATCACAGTGTCAGAGCTAGCTTGGGTGGAAGTGTTAAGGGTTAAGTCTCCTGTAGAATTTTCCCCCCCCCAAGTTGCTAGGAGACTAAATGCTGAGTACTTAACCTGGACAAAAAAAAAAGCTCCGGGAGAGAGAGCTGGGGGTGGGGGGTCAGTCGTCTCTCGTCTTCCGGGGAGCGAGGACTGCTGGCTGCTGGAGTCTACAGTTAACGAAGAGTCTGGTCCTAGAAATTCTATCATCTGTTGGAGCGTCCAGGAATTCGGAGTTTTCTTCGCTGTCCTACTGGATTTTGGGTGAGCCCAGGTCCAGCCGCTGCGGCTTCTCCGGCACTGCCACCTCTGCCTGCCGAGGACACCCCCTGCCTGCGGAGGATGCCTGCGGAGGACACCGCGCCCAGCTTCCAGCCATCAGCGCCGGAGCTTCCACCTTTTGCCCTCGGGGTTCTTGGTTCTGTTCTACTATTGTTATAATTGCTGTTGGTTTTTTTGTCTGTCCTGTTATATTTACTAGTAAAGTACTGTTATTCCTTTTCCCCATAGCTCTGACTGAAAAGTTTTTTTTAATCTTTCAAATTATAATAACAGGGAGGAAAAGATTCAAGTTCCTCATTTCCTGGAGAGGCCTGCCTCTCCATAGCAGACACCTGTCTTTTCAAACCAAGACAGAATTTGGCGCCCAATGTGGGGCATTGAGAGAAAAAGGAATAACGGTTCTTAAGTGCCTACATTGTTGTGTACTGGACATCATGTGGTCTGGCTTAACCTGGTTTGGGTGGCATGTGGTGGTGACCGTATTTCTCCCATTTGCAGGCCCTTTTCTAAACATGGGCCCTGTAACTAAGGTTACTGTGGCTGTCATCCATTTTGCTATATGGGTTAACCAAGTGAGGAAATCGTGGATTTTTAATTTCCTCTGGAAGGCAGGCACATGGATTCAGGGTTATCATACACTAACTGTGTGATTTTGGGGTTACTTTAACAATGGTACCTTCTGTGAAGAAATGATACCGGGGGAAATTTTTTCACAACCCTTCACCCAGCTCTTTGCGCCTACCCCACCAGTCTTTGAAGGGTTCAAATCTCTGAATGTTAATGACATCATACAGTGGCTGGTGTTGCTGGTATGCCTGTTCTGTTTAGCATTTAGAGATAAGGGGAGACTGGCTTGGATAACCACCCTGATACCTACCCTAGAGAATAAGGATACTGCCCCACAGCCTGACCCCGTCCTACAGCCTGACCCTGCCCCACAGCCTGCCTCAGGAATAAACCACCCAGATTTGGTGAAGGAGATAGGTGAGATGCTCAGGGAGTACCTTTCCCCTGTAGTAGCCTCATTACCCCCAGCTGGTGGGAAACCCTCCCCCTGCCCCGACAAAGGAGAATCTGATGGTGCAGCAGCGGAACCCACAGACGTTACAACTGTCCAGGTTCCAGCTGAACCACAGGGGCAGCCACAGACAGCAGCAGTGGCCCCTGTGGAAACAAAGAATTATAAGGTAAAATCAGAGCACCCAGGCAACAAGGATAAGAAAGGAGGGCCCTCACAACCCGGCGGGGAGTCAGAGGTTGAGATCATCACTGAGTCCCTGACATATGAAAGTCTCCGTAATCTGCAAAAAGATCTTGCACGACGGGGATGGGAGGCTTATACAGCCTGGTTACTTCGAGTCTGGGACCTTATAGGTACAGGCGTGCAACTAGATAATAGTGAGGCAAGGAATTTGGGACCCTTGACCCAGGACTCAGGTGTGAATCAGGTATTTGTAAGGGAGCCAGGGCCCCTTTCCCTTTGGGAGCGGCTTTTAATGAGTGTACGGGAGAGGTTTGTCCACAGAGACAGAATGCAGGAGCACCATCATAGAATGCGCTGGAAGACCCTTGAGGAGGGGATCCAACAGCTGAGAGAAGTGGCAGTATTGGAGGTACTCTTTGGGAGGGGTGGACAGCATGATAATGACCCCAACAAAGTCAGGTGCACAGGGCAAATGCTGTGGAATCTGGCAACTCTAGGACCATCTCATTATGCCACATACATTGCAACAATTCATCCTGATACCAACCGAGAGACAGTGGGTTCTGTAGCCAACAAGCTTAGAAATTATGAGAGTATCATCAGTGGCCCAATGCAGGCTCAGGTCTCTGCCGTGGCTAAGGAACTCAGGGAGAAGATGGAGGAGGTGACAGAGGAAATAAGGGAGGTGAGGGAGGAGATGAGGAGGAACAGTTCCCATGTGGCACCGGTGCGAGTTACAGGCCCCAGAGTCAGAGCTCAACAGCCCCCAGCTAGAGAGAGAGGGTACACCCCACGAGCTGACCTGTGGTACTTCCTGCATCACCATGGGGAAGACATGAGAAGGTGGGATGGGAAACCCACTTCTGCCCTGGCAGCACGGGTGTGTGAGCTCAAGGAGAGAAACACTAACCGAGGGGGTTCCACTAAGATGAAGGTAGCCTCGACATCACATGACCAGGCTGCCAGGTATTATAGAAGTGAGGATGATATGTCAGATCCCTGTGAAGGAACCTCTACCTTGTATGCCCAGGAAGGGAATAAAGACCGGTGCTAGAGGGGCCCTGCCTCTAGCCAGGGAGAGGCACGGGAAAACCGGGTCTATTGGACGGTGTGGATCCGATGGCCTGGCACATCAGAGCCACAGAAATATGAAGCTTTAGTTGATACTGGTTCTCAGTGTACCCTGATACCATCGGAATATGTGGGGACAGAACCTATTTCCATTGCCGGGGTGACAGGGGGATCACAGGAATTGACTCTGTTGGAAGCCGAGGTGAGCCTGACTGGAAAGGAGTGGCAGAAACATCCAATTGTGACTGGCTCAGGGGCCCCGTGTATTTTGGGCATAGACTTCCTCCGGAATGGTTATTACAAAGAATCTAAAGGACTCAGGTGGGCTTTTGGAATAGCAGCTGTGGAGGCAGAGGGCATTAAGAAATTGAATGGCTTGCCTGGACTGTCGGAGAACCCATCTGCAGTAGGACTTCTAAAGGTAGAAGAGCAACGAGTTCCAGTTGCCACCTCGACGGTGCACAGCCGACAGTATCGGACAAATCGAGATGCCGTGATCCCCATCCACAAGATGATTCGGGAGCTGGAGAGCCATGGGGTAGTCAGCAAAACCCACTCACCCTTCAACAGCCCCATCTGGCCTGTGCGCAAGTCTGATATGGAGAATGGAGATTGACTGTGGACTATCGTGCCTTAAACAAAGTGACTCCACCATTGAGCACTGCTATGCCAGACATGCTGGAACTCCAGTACGAGCTGGAATCCAAGACAGCAAAATGGTACGCCACAACTGACATTGCTAATGCATTTTTCTCCATTCCTCTGGCTGCAGAATGCAGGTCTCAGTTTGCTTTCACCTGGAGAGGAGTGCAGTACACCTGGAACTGACTGCCCCAGGGGTGGAAACACAGCCCCACCATCTGCCATGGACTGATCCAGGCTGCACTGGAAAAGGGTGAGGCTCCGGAGCACCTACAGTATATGGATGACATCATTGTGTGGGGGAACACAGCAATGGAAGTGTTTGAGAAAGGAGAGAAGATCATCCAAATTCTCCTGAAAGCTGGTTTTGCGATCAAGCAGAGCAAGGTCAAGGGACCTGCCCGAGAGATCCAGTTCCTGGGAGTAAAGTGGCAAGATGGACGGCGGCAGATTCCCACTGAGGTCATCAATAAGATCACTGCAATGTCCCCACCAACCAGCAAAAAGGAGACACAAGCTTTCCTAGGCGCTATAGGATTCTGGAGGATGCACATTCCTGAGTACAGCCAGATTGTGAGCCCTCTCTACCTGGTCACCCGCAAGAAGAATGATTTCCACTGGGGCCCTGAACAGCAACAAGCCTTTGCCCAGATCAAGCAGGAGATCGCTCATGCAGTAGCCCTTGGCCCAGTGAGGACGGGACCAGATGTGAAGAACGTGCTCTACTCAGCAGCCGGGAACAATGGTCTGTCCTGGAGCCTTTGGCAGAAGGTGCCTGGGGAGACTCGAGGCTGGCCACTAGGATTTTGGAGCCGAAGCTACAGGGGGTCCGAAGCCAATTACACCCCAACAGAGAAGGAAATCTTGGCCGCCTATGAAGGAGTTCAAGCTGCCTCAGAGGTGATTGGCACAGAAGCACAACTCCTGCTGGCACCCCGACTACCAGTGCTGGGGTGGATGTTTAAAGGAAAGGTTCCCTCCACCCATCATGCCACTGACGCCACATGGAGCAAATGGATTGCCCTCATCACTCAGCGCGCCCGCATTGGAAACCCAAATCGCCCTGGGATTTTAGAGATAATTACAAACTGGCCGGAAGGTGAGAACTTTGGTCTCACAGATGAAGAGGAGCAGGAAGAAGTGACACGTGCTGAAGAAGCTCCACCATACAACCAACTGCCAGCAGAAGAAACACGCTATGCTCTTTTCACTGACGGTTCCTGCCGCATCGTTGGGTTGAACCGGAAGTGGAAAGCAGCTGTATGGAGCCCCACAAGACAGGTTGCACAAGCCACTGAAGGAGAAGGTGGGTCAAGCCAACTTGCTGAACTCAAAGCTGTTCAACTGGCCCTGGACATTGCTGAAAGAGAGAAGTGGCCAAAGCTCTACCTCTACACTGATTCGTGGATGGTGGCCAATGCTCTGTGGGGTTGGCTGGACAGGTGGAAAAAGGCCAATTGGCAGCGTAGGGGAAAGCCAATCTGGGCTGCAGATGAGTGGAAAGACATTGCCACTCGGGTAGAGAAGCTACCTGTAAAAGTCCGTCATGTAGATGCCCATGTCCCCAAGAGTCGGGCTAATGAGGAACACCGAAACAACGAGCAGGTAGATCAAGCTGCAAAGATAGAGGTGTCAAAGATAGACTTAGATTGGCAATACAAGAGAGAGTTGTTCCTAGCTCGATGGGCCCATGATGCCTCAGGTCACCAGGGTAGAGATGCCACCTATAAGTGGGCACGAGACCGAGGGGTGGATCTAACCATGGACAGTATTTCTCAGGTTATCCATGACTGTGAGACGTGTGCTGCCATCAAGCAGGCCAAGCGGGTGAAGCCCCTGTGGTATGGCGGGCGATGGTCCAAGTATAAGTACGGGGAAGCCTGGCAGATTGACTACATCACCCTTCCCCAAACCCGCCAAGGCAAGCGCTATGTGCTGACCATAGTGGAAGCCACCACTAGATGGTTGGAGACCTACCCTGTGCCCCATGCTACTGCCCGGAACACCATCCTGGGCCTTGAAAAGCAAATCCTGTGGAGACATGGTACCCCTGAGAGGATTGAGTCTGACAACGGGACTCATTTCAAGAACAGCCTTATAAACACCTGGGCTAGAGAGCATGGCATTGAGTAGGTGTACCATATTCCTTATCATGCTCCAGCAGCCAGGAAAGTTGAACGATGCAATGGCCTGCTTAAAACCACTTTGAAGGCACTGGGTGGGGGGACTTTCAAGAACTGGGAGAATAATTTAGCAAAGGCCACCTGGTTAGTGAACACTCGAGGTTCTACCAACCGAGCAGGCCCCGCCCAATCTGAGCCCCTGGGAACAAGAGATGGAGATAAAGTTCCAGTAGTACACATGAGAGGAATGCTGGTAAAAACTGTTTGGATTAATTCTGCCTCCAGCAAAGACAATCCCGCTCCTGGGGTTGTTTTTGCTCAGGGACCTGGCTGCACATGGTGGGTGATGCAAAAGGATGGTGAGACCCGCTGCATACCTCAAGGAGACCTTGTTTTGCGGTGAACACTGTGACTGTGTCTGTATTTATATTCACATGTATATATATATATATCATTTAAAGGTTTAAATTCAATATAATATGTTGGTGTGGGAAAAAAAATTCGGGGTGGATAATGTTAAGGGTTAAGTCTCCTGTAGAATTTTTCCCCCCCCAAGTTGCTAGGAGACTAAATGCTGAGTACTTAACCTGGACAAAAAAAAAAGCTCTGGGAGAGAGAGCTGGGGGTGGGGGGTCAGTCGTCTCTCGTCTTCCGGGGAGCGAGGACTGCTGGCTGCTGGCTGCTGGAGTCTACAGTTAACGAAGAGTCTGGTCCTAGAAATTCTATCATCTGTTGGAGCATCCAGGAATTCGGAGTTTTCTTCGCTGTCCTGCTGGATTTTGGGTAAGCCCGGGTCCAGCTGCCGCGGCTTCTCCGGCACTGCCACCTCTGCCTGCCGAGGACACCCCCTGCCTGCGGAGGACACCGCGCCCAGCTTCCAGCCATCAGCGCCGGAGCTTCCACCTTTTGCCCTCGGGGTTCTTGGTTCTGTTCTACTATTGTTATAATTGCTGTTGGTTTTTTTGTCTGTCCTATTATATTTACTAGTAAAGTACTGTTATTCCTTTTCCCCATAGCTCTGACTGAAAAGTTTTTTTTAATCTTCCAAATTATAATAACACAGAGGAAAAGATTCAAGTTCCTCATTTCCTGGAGAGGCCTGCCTCTCCATAGCAGACACCTGTCTTTTCAAACCAAGACAGGAAGGTGCCGCTGCTCCGAGAAGGACACTGCGACAGTTGAGGAGACCGTTATAAAACGTTTCTTATTAAATACTTCCATTTTTTTGATTTTTAAAAGTGGATTACTGTTTCTCTGGAGGCAGAATTTGAAAGAAAAATCATGAGCAAGCAGGAGAAACTTCTGCTGTTGGTAGCAGTGTAATGGCAAAGAGAATCCTGTTGCTTTAGATAACCATTAGCCTGTGTTTTTTTAAAGCAGCTTCATGGAAACAGTGCACAGTTCACTGATGTCTATGAACTGAAGGAAGATATTGGTGTGGGCTCCTACTCTGTTTGCAAGAGATGCATCCACATAGCTACAAACATGGAGTTTGCTGTGAAGGTATTGGCATAAATTCCACTCTGACATTCTGAAAATATTGACTAGTAGATTTGAAAACTCATATTTGTGAATTTTCCGATTATTGTGGCTGTTTATGTGCTTTACCTTGAGTATTGTGTCCAGTTCTGGGCCCCTCAGTTTAGGAAGGACGTTGAGATGCTTGAGTGCGTCCAGAGGAGGGCAACGAGGTTGGTGAGG
The DNA here is from genome assembly GCA_037837765.1 of Delichon dasypus. Classification (NCBI taxonomy): domain Eukaryota; kingdom Metazoa; phylum Chordata; class Aves; order Passeriformes; family Hirundinidae; genus Delichon; species Delichon dasypus. The sequence continues at coordinate 19,352,640 of JBBAXF010000012.1, forward strand.
GGCTTGGAGCACAAGCCATATGAAGAACGACTGAGGGAACTGGGACTGTTTAGCCTGGAGAAAAGGAGACTCAGAGGTGACCTTATCACTCTCAACAACTTCCTGAAGGATGGCTGTGGTCAGCTGGGGGTTGGTCTCTTTCTTCAGGCAACAACTGACAGAACGAGAGGACACAGTCTCAAGCTGCGACAAGGGAGATATAGGCTGGATATTAGGAAAAAGTTTTTCACTGGAAGAGTGATAAAGTACTGGAATGGCTTGCCTGGGGAGGCGGTGGAGTCATCATCCCTAGAAGTGTTTAAAAAAAGACTGGATGTGGCACTTGGTGTCATGGTTTAGTTGAGGTGTTAGGGCATGGGTTGGACTCAATGATCTTGAAGGTCTCTTCCAACCTACACATTCTGTGATTCTGTTATAAGTTACAATCTTGAAAGCTGAAAATCCTGTACAACGATGGTAACACCGGAAATAAAATGGGATTCACAAGGGGGGAACTGGGCTGCAGGGAATTAGTGATGCTTCAGACCAGTGCATTTCCTTGTTCAGTGGAGCAGGATAGGCTGCATTAATGATAGTGTTTTAACAAGGATAGAGCGAGAAATGAATAAATGGGATTAGAAGCTGGAAGATTAATTACTCGTGACTAGTAAGAAGTAATGAACTCTAGAATTTTTTTATTCTGTTGTTTAGATGAGAATATAAATACAAAAAAATGCCTTTGTTAAATAGACTTTGCTTATGCAAGTTGTTTTTCCTCTTATATTTTGCAGATAATTGATAAAAGCAAAAGGGATCCCTCAGAAGAAATTGAGATTCTCATGCGTTATGGGCAACATCCAAATATTATTACTTTAAAGGATGTATGTACCTCCTTTCCTGCTGCCTCTTATTAGACAGTGCTGAAAAAATAAATGCAGATATAGGCCGTTTATTGGTATTTATTAACTTTCTTTTATAGAAAAATCTACTGGGAGAGCAGTATGTAATAGTAGAGGGAGTGTTTCAAAATACAACCTTGTCCTGATACTAATTTTTTCTAAAGCCTGTTTAACCAGCCTGAAGTGATAAATGATGTAAAGGTTAGAAATGCCATATTTCTTCTTGTTTCAAAGGAGCAGCCAATGTGTAGAAAAGAAGAGAAAATAAAAAGAAAAAGCAGTGGCCTGCATGTTGTCCTGTCTATGCCAGAATGACCCTAGAAGGGAGGAGCAGTAGGAAGTTGTAGGGCTGCTCTCCTCTTCCAACAGATCTTACACTGAAAAATGTAACTCAGAGTGATGAATTAACAACTTTAATTGAGAGTGATGAATTAACAGCTTGAGTCATGAACTTCCAGGGTGACACATGGGCTGCCTTGCACTCCCTGCTTTGGCAGTCCCTGCTGTTTGTGCTGTCCGCTCCTGTGGGAGGAGGGGATTTCTGAGGATGTGTAACTGCAGATGTTGCCTTTTAATAGCTCGGAGTGTATTCTGTGTGAGTGCACTGTTCAACCTCTCCCCAGGTGTATGATGATGGCAGATTCATCTACCTGGTCACGGAGCTGATGAAGGGGGGGGAATTGCTGGACCGGATCCTGAGGCAGAAATTCTTCTCGGAGCGGGAGGCCAGCGCTGTGCTCTTCACCATCGCCAAGACTGTGGACTACCTGCACTGCCAGGGGGTGAGTGAGCCCTCCCACCCCACACCCCTGTCACAGCTCTGAAATTGCCACTCCCTTGCCCTGTGTGCTTTGCTTGGCTTGTTCTCATGCTACAAGGCTTTGTATTTTATCACAAAGGTGGATAATAGAAACAAGTTATCCTGGCAAAGCCTTTGGACTCTACACTTTATGAAAAAGCAGATTTTTGTCCTTGTTGCCTTGTTCTCCTTGTTGCCAAATGGTGATGTTGGTTCCAATTGCATTATGAACCAGGAGGTTTTTATTACATTACTTGAACTAGAATTTTTTGATACTTTAAAGTTATATAGTTGTTTAAAACTCTCATAAGTATATTCCTCTAGAGAATAGCTTTCATAAATTGTAAATTACAAATGTACCTGCTTCTCCTAAATGATGGCTTTTCTAATGTCTTTGCTTAAAGGTGGTGCACCGAGACCTTAAACCCAGTAATATTTTATACACTGATGATTCAAACAATGCTGATTCCATCAGGATTTGTGATTTTGGATTTGCAAAACAACTTCGAGGAGAAAATGGACTACTTCTAACTCCCTGCTACACGGCAAACTTTGTAGCACCAGAGGTATTTCAAGCTTCTCTGTGTTTTCTTTATGCTGTTTTTGGTGCATCAAATGCTTAGACATTTCAGCAATGCTTTGAAAAAAATTCAACAGTTCTGCTACTTTTCTTTAAATATAATCACACATGCTTTTTAAACACTGGGGCATGTGTTTATTATAAACCTGCTTTAAAAATAGTAGAGTCCACACTCAAAAATAAGATGTGAGCCTGTTGAAAATCTTAAGAGATGACCTGGGAACAAGAAATATTGTTGGTATTTACTGCAACCTGTATATTAGAAAATCAGTAATCAAATCTCTGACATGATCCAGGGATAGTCTTACCCTTCCTTAGGCTGTAGTGTTGTTTTGGGTTTGGGTTTTTTTTTTAATATATGGTAAATATTTAACTCTCTTTGTTTCATAGGTTCTCATGAGACAAGGATATGATGCTGCTTGTGACATATGGAGCTTGGGAGTTCTCCTTTACACAATGTTGGCAGGGTGAGGACATTTCTGAGCTGTTTTGTTTACCTAAAATCCCAGAATGTTGCCTGTATCCTTGCTTCCATAGAAATGGTGAGGCATTGGCTCATGGAATGACACAGACACTCAGGTGGGACAGGCAGCTCTGAGTCAAAGCCAAATAAACCACGTTTATCTCACAAGTAGGATCAAGGTTTCTCTTCCCATAGTGCAGGACTTGGGGGAGCCAAAGACTTCCCACCGTTTTCAGGAGGGAACTGAGTCTGTGAAAATATGTGGTGGGTTTCTTTTTACCCTCCAGCCTCTTGTCCTCCCACCCCATCCCCTTTACTCACCTTGTGTCTCCTGCCCCTGCTGCATTCCTGTGTAAAACACTCTGGGTTGTGATCTCTGAAGTTTCCTCAACATTCAAACCTGATGAAACTCTAGGAAGCATCTAGTGGCCAAATGAGAGATGTTTGCTGAATTCTGCTCTAACAGAAAAAGAGCAAGTTTTTAGTCTTATGGCTAAATTCTGTCTATTGGAAATTATTCTCTTGATAAATCTGTACTTCCCATTTAATATTAGAAATAATAATATTTTATAGTATGTCTATATATTGTGATATATTTCTGTTGGCAGTGGGATATTGACTCTGATTAGCGAGATTTTACCAATTTCTTGCAGTTTTTATCTAACAAGGTGTTTTTGTTCTTTTTTTTCTTTCACCAGCTATACTCCATTTGCCAATGGTCCCAATGATACTCCTGAGGAGATCCTAGTACGGATAGGCAGTGGAAAATTCTCTCTAAGCGGAGGCAACTGGGACACTGTTTCAGATGCAGCAAAGGTGAAAATGTGTTTTGGTTTTATATTTTTGTAGAATTCCAATGAAATCTACTGAGCTTTATCAGCTAGACTGCTCCATAAGCGTGGTTTGTTATTATTATCTGCAGACTTTATTGCAGGGAAGGATATATGCTCCAACATTTTATTTAAAGACTCCATCTGTAATCAATATGGATTCCCTGGGATGGTGTTGACCCATTCTGTGGGTATCTTAATCACCAGTGTTACCTTTTAAAAAGATCAGCATTAATATTTAATATTAATGTTTAAATATTTTTCCCGATCCTTTGGAAGTGCACTATTTGTTCATTTCAGTAGGAGTGATTCAGAATGCTTGTTGGCTGCTGCTGTCTTACACAGAAGTGAATTTCTCATGCTATTTAAGAATGCTTCACATTTTGTACCTAAAACAAAGGGAACATTCTGTCAGCTTGCTCATATTTTGGTTTTATTTCAAACTATTGCTGTCTCTGTTCTGTGCCCTTCCCACCCACCTCTCCTTTGGACCAACGTTGTAATTATTCAGTAGCTTATTGCTAATGCTTCTAACAGGCAAAAACAAATGTCCATTGCTGTTGGCTTTATGCTTTATGTGGCTTCTTGAAGGAAAAATTCCTTGCTGGTGTCTCACTGTCTCTGAATTCAGTTGTAGTAAGGAGTCAGCAGAGCCTAAAGTGCAGAATGAACAAGGAGGGAGATTTGCAAATAATAGCTTTCCTCCATAAAATCTGCCTGCTACATTTGAATAGTATTTCTAGTCTTTTAAAGATTATATTCATAATAAACATGAAAGGCACAACAGTGAGTTGCTTTGCAATCAAGGCTGGCTCTGTTGAACTGCTCCAATAGTACCACACATTGTTCTCAGCCTTCTGCAGTGTCAGGGCACAGATTGATCCTGTTTGTTGATCTCTGTGTGTTGGCATTATGTTAATCCCTCTACATCGGGTGCTCCTCTCATTGCTGCCATCCCTTCTGCTTTAAAGGCCACCTAAGATGATTTGGACTGAGTAATCTTTGTGTTTCCCTTCCCTGCAGGACTTGTTGTCACACATGCTGCACGTGGATCCCCACCAGCGGTACACGGCCGAGCAGGTGCTGAAGCATTCCTGGATTGCCTGTAGGGACCAGCTGCCTCATTATCAGCTCAACAGGCAAGATGCCCCACATCTAGTAAAGGTAAACCCACCTGGGATGCTGCTTCAGCTGGGGACTGTGCAAGGAGTTCAGTTGGTTTAGCGCTACAGACAGAAGTCTCATTTTTTCTATTTGTTTTCTATAGTACCAACACATTTAAGTTACATAGTGAGACAAATTCATGGAATGGTGGAATAGTTTGGGTTGGGAGGGACCTTAAAGCTGGGCCATCCACCCCCTGCCATATGCAGGGACACCTTTCACTGTCCTAGGCTGCTCCAAGCCCTGTCCAACCTGGGCTTGGACACTTCCAGGGATCCAGGGACAGCCACAGCTTCTCTGGGCAGGGCCTCCCCACCCTCACAGGGAGGAATTCCTTCCCAATATCCCACCTAACCCTGCCCTCTGTCAGTGGGAAGCCATTCCCCTTGTCCTGGCACTTCAGGCCCTTGTATACAGTCCCTCTACAAATTAAATTAGTAAATAATTATTTTTAACCTCTGTAGAGGAAGAGATTTTTGTGTGTGTTTTCTGTAAGGTAGTTCTTGAGTTGTCTCCTAAGTCAGGACCTGAGTAGCCACTGAAGTGGCTGTATTTGAGAAATTGGTGCTAATCTGGCTTGAAAGATACAAATTCTGACCTACATTAACAGGTCACTCCTACATCTAAGGGATACAAAAGAAATACAAAAGAAAGAGAAAGAAGTCTCAGGCACCCATGCTTAGACATTGGAAGGATTCAACAACTGATTTTTTTTTTCCTAAAGAACTTTAGAGAATTCACATGATCTGGCATAAGTCTTGTTTGGTTTTAATGGAGTTAGTTGAGTATTTAATGTTTACTTGCTTTATTTTCTGATTAAAACATATATACATATGAATTATTATTATGTATTTCTTTTTTCTCTAGGGAGCCATGGCTGCTACATATTCTGCACTGAATCACAAGACATTTCAGCCAGTGCTGGAGCCTGTGGCAGCCTCCAGTTTAGCTCAGCGACGGAGCATGAAAAAGCTCACATCCACAGACTTATAGATCCACTGGGACACCTGAGCAGACACAAGCAAGGGGGAAACCCAGCAAGTGGCTCTGTTTTGCCTGACCTGTGATCAAAAGGCATCTATGGTTTCCTGCTACACTACTTGAATTCTGTAAAAGTCCTTTTTTTAAAAAGAAAAAAAGTTCACGGGTTTACACTGTTTATTTTACATGCCGTATCTGTTAAGTTAATTTAAACATCAGGTACACCATAATGAATTTCTCTACACTGTCCTTTGATATCTGTTGCAAATATTCTTTCACATTCTGTATAGTTTTGCTGGGTTCAGTTTAAAAAAATGGTTTAGAGGACCATTGCCAATGACCAAGTTGTACATAAAGTGTCAGTGTGAGTTTTCTTGCTTCACACCTTTAGGCCCTGCTGTGAAGGGCAAATTCTTCATTTTGTAGTTGGGCACTTCATTGATTCAACTCAATTCCTTTCCCTTGTCCATGACTATTGTGCAGAGTTGAGCAATGTGATGTGCCAGAATTAATTCATCACTGTTGATTTGGTAGGTCTGTGTTTGCATGGTGCCAGTAACCGAGGAGTTTCTGTGGAAATACAAACCAAAGGGATGTACAAGATCCTGCACTTCAATTTGATCTCTTGTGACCCAAAATAAATGCTTGCTATGGCGTCTAACAGGAAAATTAACAGTGGTTGTTACCACAAATTGTGTCCTGCACTGAGCTGGAGAAAGTCAATATGTGCATAAACTGTCAAAATTCAGGCTCTCAGAAACATTGGTGCCACTTCAAAACAACATCATGCAGCTCAATCCTTTGTTATTTATATTTCCCATCTATTAGAACAACTACTGTGTTATTTTCCTCAGCAGTCTTTCCACTAAATATACCCAATATTAGGTTTGTTTGGCATATGAGACAAACTGACACTTTATTATAACCAACTTGGCACTTGGGGTTTATTTTTTATTGATTTGATTTGATTTTTAATAGAAGGTTGCTTCTCTCTGAATCTCTTGCCACATGTACAAATATTACAGAACAGAAATGCAAAATTCTCTTTGCCTAACTGTAGGGGTAGCTTGGGGAAAAATAAATAAGCCTTGCTGTGTGCCCAGATAAGGGAATTCTGACCAAGAAACTTCACAGTTAGGGACAAATTCCTTTCAGCATCCTGTGGCCAGCACTCACTTGCCCTCTCTGTCTGGTGTTAGGACTTCAGCTGTTCCTAAATGCTCTGGTAGGCAGGAAATTCATTTCGGGGCCAGAATTACCTTGGGGTTTCCTGACTCAAAACCAATGCTAACTGCTGGTAGTTCATTCAGAGATACACTTAGAAGCGTTTTCAAAAGTTGTAGACACTGAGTAATTGTAGTGACATAGCAGGATGCTTTTAAATATTAAATATATTAGTGACATTAGACTGTCAAGTGACCAAAACTCAAACATAGTTCAGACTCATTTGTCATCATTGAATTTTCAAATGCAAGACCCTAGGACTGACAGAAATCAGTGTTTTGAGACAGCAAAAAAAAAACTTCCAAGAGAATTCTGGCCCAAGCACCAGGAGTGGTGGTGATAACTCAGATCTCACAAGAGGTGTTGGCTGGTTTTTGCTTAGACCTGTGAAGGACTTAGTGGTGTTGGAAGTACTTTTAGATAAGCTTCTTTCTTCTGTTGTGGTGGGGGGAGATGGACATTATCTGGCCAAATAGTTAGGTATGAATATATGTAGATTTGAGACTTAATGATCTAGCAAACATAGGTGTGCTCTCTGTATCACGCAGAACGTCCCCCAGATGGAATTTCTTGAGCGTTTGATAGATGTTGGAAGCTTTAGGGGCCATTTGTGCCTAGTTTTGAGGTGCTTGTTTGAAATGCTTGAAAGCTTATCAAAGAACACAACTGCTTCCTGGAAAGCTCCTTATTTAACACAAAATCTGCCCCTTTTGCAGCTGCTTCTCCTCCTTTCCCTTATTGAAGACCTTTTCCAGCAAGAATGCCTGGAAACCTCTTGTCTACACTCTGTCAGGGTCATTTTAATGTAGATTTAAAGATGACTGCCAGAAGAATTTGAATTCATTCAAAAAAAAGGGCAAAAGTGGTGGAAATTAAACTCCCTGTGCCCAGGTCTAGGTGTAATGTAGGTTGAAATGTAGTCCTAAAAGTTGTATTGGGGATAAGAGGTAATGCAAGGCCTGGAATACAATGAAAATATCAAACTTGAATTGTCTTCAGCTTTCTTGTAAGGCAGCAGCTGATCTTTAATGGCTTTATCCATGAGTCATTTAGCAGTGTTTCTGTTGGTATTTTCTTTTAGTTTGCTTAGAAGCACCATAGTATAGGCACCTTAAAAGCATTTTGCACAAGAGCAGTTGGAAGCAGCTGAAGGGACTCAAGTTGTTCTTGATGTGCAGCACAAAGGTGGTGAGAGGAAAAGAACACAAACAAGATGGATGTTCTGATTCATTGCAGAGTATCCCTGTTTTATATCACTGCTGACCTTTAGTGCAAGTGGTACTCCAGGGGTAAAAGCAACGTTTCAGTGACTGCAACATTAGAAAGTTATCTTATCGTGGGGAAAACATATGGATGTGTTATATCTGACAGGCCAGTGTACCCTGGTATGCCAATTATAATCCTTATTTTGGGGGGAAAGTTCCCTTGCTTTGACTATTTCAGCATATCAGTCTTGGAAATATTTGGGATATGCAGGAACATGAAAGAGTTCACTTGCTGTTTACTTTTACTGTATTTAATGATCATCTTTGTGAGGCTCCTTTGGGAATTCCTTGCCTGTTTCTCATCCCTTTCTTTCCCAACTTACGTTTTGATATCTAAAAGTAGCATGGTCTGCTCATGAGCTGTCAGTTAAAGGTTTGAGATGGAAGAGCAGGTGGGAAATGGGAAAGTACTCTGGCTGCAGTGAAAGGTTGGTGGAAATTATTTCATATCATCTGGGCACAGTTCAAGTTTACAAACTGGTGATGTTCTTACTGCCTGAGTTAGAAAAAAAAAAAGCCAAATTTTCACAAAGGTTCATAATTACACAGAAGTAGGCATTTGGGCTAAAATATTTCCACAAAACTAAATCTTTAATGATAGAATATTTTGGCTGTGGCTTCCTGCCAAAAAAGCTACTGCTCTGGTGTTAGGTGATGATCATTATCAGTAAGTTCCAGCTCTGGTGCACACAGAAAGCAGATTCCCGCTGGAGCTGGAGTGGGCTCAGGACCTCTTTTGCTGTTCTTTCACCCCAGGATATCTCAATTTGTACCTTCAGTTATCCTTTGGATATAAAGTGATGAACTCTCTTGTATTCCTGTTCCATATCCAAAAACTGCAGTGGCACCATGGTGAGCCCATGGTGGGGTCACAGGGCCCTTCCTGAGAGCTTTCCTGGTTGGGTCCAGTCAAGCCACTGATCTGTGGCTTGTGCGGTTTTCTTCTTTTTCCCATTATGCTCAAAATCAGTGAATTCCCCTTGCCCATGCCAGGAGGTGCGGGGGGCTGATCCTGCTGTTCATTTGAGACCTCTGTTTGAATGTTCTTACAGCCAGAGAAGGCATCCAAAACCTCACCCAAGTCAGTCATGATGAGCTTGAATTCTGTCTTCCATGTTTTAATACCTTTTCCAAAGCTGATCTTCAGCTGTCCAATAGTTAAAATAACCTCTAGTAAACTTCAAGACTTCCTTGCAATCTACTTAGAGACTGGTCTGTAGAGCTGTGTGAAATTAATTACACAAGGTTATAACAATTCTCCTGGTTTGTGTCAGTGAAATCAGGCTAAAACATCAATGCAAACACAGGGTTTTATGTATTTCTGTAGCACTTAAGCTTTTCAGTCCTATCCAGAACTAAAAGTTTGCAAATACTGTGTGGGAGGGGAGGAAGGAGCAGGTTTTTCTTTCTCAGTTTCCAGAAAGCTTCTGAAGCTGTGATCATACTAGAATCCTTATATAATCTTATAGGAGCTCTGTAGGGTTAACAACATAAAATTCTCATTAAAAGTTTGTTCCAAAACTCTTCTAGGTGTGCACTGACAGCTGTTGGTAACACCCCTGCACTTCATTCATACCACACCAGTCTTCTGCATCAACATCTCTGTCCCTGCTCCAGTTATTTTTTAAATATTTGCTTCTCCAAATAGAAGAATGGATAGAAATTTGAAAACCCCCACCCTTAATGTATGGCTGAAGCTGATTAAGTATTGTAATAATTTGCATAATTAGAAAGTCCCCCACAAAATTATCAGCAATTGGTTTTCTTGAGATTTTTCCTGTGTAAAGAAAGCAAACTTTCTCTGAAAGCTTTAAAAGATACTTAATTGATTATGTCTCTTAATTATTAATTTTTGGGCAATAACTTATTACCAATAGTGAGTTTGAATAACCCTGAATCCTCTTGTGGGGTTTTTCACATGAGGAACAAGGACACTGGAGGTGGATCTCCTTTGCAGGACCAAGTGTTCAGGTTTGTGTGTTTTGCATTAGGCTTTTGAGCAGTGTTTTCTAATTAATTAATTAATTGCATTGTCATAATATCCCAAGTACTTTGGCATCTTGCACTGATGCTCTGGTTAGAGCTGAAACTCTCCTGGCAAGTGGCTAAAACTCCATAAAGGGCATTAATTGAGAACAGTGTGCAATGAATTCCATGCTCTCTGAGGTACTTCAAAGATGAAACTCTACACAAGGTCTCCGTTATCAGATATTGTAACTAATTTCTTTCTCTTAAGTATATTGTGAATTTTGTATGATACTGTATTTATTTCATTTAATTTTAAAAGAAATGTTTTCTTTAAAGCTCTGTATATATTGACATTAAAGTTTGCATTGTAATACGTTCTCTTCTTGCAAGGCTGGGTTTGGCAGTGCAGTGGTGTTTCTCTTGGCACTGCTGCCTTCAATTACAACACACCAAAGACAACCTCAAACTTGTATTTATTTTTGTCAAACTCCCTGAATAATCATAAAGGTACAGTTTTAATTAGCTGGCAGTTCCTTGAGTACTAGAATAAAAGGGTTGCAAATTCATAACATTTGGTAATTGACAGAAATCCATCACTTCTGCTTTGAAAGTTCACTTGCTTCTGTTTTTCAAATGGATATAAAAAACAATGAGCAAACATTCCTAAATTAAATGTATATTATTTCATAAACCTTGCCAAAAATCTCACATATATCAAGAGCTATTTATAAATTTATATTCAGTCAAGTGTTTCATGCCTCACTTGCAGCAAAACAGACATTCAGTGGTAGGATTGATGTGTTACCTCAGGGTGGTGACTTATTAAAGAAATATGGGTATTGATCTAGTATCAATACCCAACTGTGACGGACAAAAACTCTCTAACAGTTTAGAGTTAGAAAGTGTATGTTTATTACAGCGCCGGACAGTGTGCGGGATAGCTCCCAAATACACACCGCAATTTACAGGTGATTACAGAGTCCTTTTATTTACAAAAGCATTGAATATCCAAAATACAAATGCATATTCATAACCCTGGTACATCCCATTCCCCGCTTCGTATGATAATTAGCTCAAAAGCTATTAAGCATGCGTAGTTTGTTCCTTGAAATGGGTCGGTGGTCCTTTTCATGGGGAGGGGTCACCAAAATGAGGAAGTAAAGAAGTCTTCCTCGCTCTGACCTTTCTACTTTTTCAATGCAAATGTGATAAATGAACCCTTGGTAGGACTCCCACTTCATGTCTTCATGACCGTTCAATGAGTTCCTGGGCAAAGGAGGCCTACAATTGTCCTATGTTCCTAAAAACTATTCATCAGTTTCAATATTCTTTATTACAAACCCAGCTAACCAAACAAAGTTGACAAGTAATCAGTTATTCTAATATGGGAGAGTGATCCCAAACCCAGTTTCTTTTAGTTAATTACTAACTTTTAATTTCAGCAAAGCCTACCTATCTACTTTCAGCGAAGCTTGTCTCTAAAATCTTAACCCTTCTAAAAATCCTTAATTCTCTAAAGTTTATGTCTCAGTGGGATCATCTACCTCTGTTTTTTTAAGTACCTATTAAATTTGACTCCATATATTAAGAGGAAATAATTTTCCTGCAAAGATCTGATCCTTTGAAAATAGACACTTGAATTACAAGTGGCAGGAATGACATTAAAAACTGTGTTTAAAATCCTCCTGAGGTGTTTGATAACTACTGGTGCTGTTGGTATTCACAATGGTTTGTAAATACTTTATTTTTTCTGAATGCACAGGAAGGTTTTCCCACCTTTGCCTCAGGTCCATCTCCCAGGTGCTGTTTGCTCACACAAGACACTGCTTTTACTAGCAATGGTGGCAGAAGAAGGGAGGGACGAGCCACAGAGGAGGCAGCAGGTGCAAGTCTCCCAGATTGTGATGATTTGTTGTATTTCATTCACGGTGGGCAGGAAAAATGAATCAAATTGGACAAAAACATTAAAATAATTTTTTAAAGCCCTGAGTCTCAGGGATTGAGATCTGCAGGCTTGGTGAAGGTGTTGCTGGATGGGAGGAGACAAGGCATGGATTAAAAACCAACCTTACTGAATGTTTGGAGAAACCAAGGACAGAGATGAGCCAAGTGTGAAAAAGAGACTCCAGAATGTGCCTTAATTGCATCCCACTCTTTGTTTTCCTGCACATTTTGGTTCTCAGGAGCTGTTTTCCCCATGATTCATGGCTGAAGCTTTATGACTGTAAGAGGCACCTTCCCACATTCTTTTGTGTTTTTATGGGGTGAAAAATAAGGTAAAGATGTTCCCACCTTTGCTTGCCCCAGCAGTAGCAGGAAGAGGGAGCAGGTGTGTGCTGTAAGTTTTGTCAAAATATGGTTTTAACTGCATTTATTTTTGTGGTGGTGCAAGAATTGTTTTATTAAGTTTTTATAAGAAGTTTTATGTTATGGTTCAGTTCACTGTGTCCCCAGTTCTGTAACAGTCCATCCCCTTTTGAGTTTTCTGTATAACAAGGTGTTTTGTGTCAATCATCCCACCCCCCCACCTATCATTGTCCATTCCCTCTCCCCCCTCCCCCCCCCCCCCCCCCCGCTCTGGGGCATCGTGTCTATCACTTCAGAACCCCTCCCCAGATTGGGAAATTCCCAGGGAGGACGTCAAGTGATAGGTCGCCCCAGGGGAATTCCTTTTCTCTTGGTGTCAGTGGTCAGAGGCTTAGAAGTGGACACCCCCGGTTATGCCCCCTGAATCCCCTGATTCGCTATCCTGTTGTAACCTCCCCTGAACCCTCCCCTGCTTATAAGATCAGAGAGGGAAATTCAAACTCTCTCTGGCCGGCAGTCTGGATGGGCTGTGGATCTCCTGCAGCCTGGCTTGAATAAACGATCTCTAAACCTGCTTAGCCAAGAGCCATCCTTTTATCTGCCGCCGTTGTCACGCTATATGGACCAGCTGCTGCTGAGAAGCCAAGTCCAGCAGGTAAAGATAACCTGTTTGCTTACCCAGACTGAAAACGCTCTGGCTGCTGTGCAGATCTGAGCCAGCCAGGGGCCCGCGTCCGCCCGGTGTGGAAAGGCACAGCCACATATTTTAACTTTTGTTTAATAATTTTCTATCAGAACCACTGGGGAACTTCTCTGAGAGGCTGGGGCTTCTTGTGGGCCTCTTGAAAGACTCAGGAAGCTTTTGGCAGAGGTGAGGTCAGTTCTGCAGTCCCTTAAGGCACTGTTTGGGCAGGGGCTCCCTCGCAGCTCCCTCCCCTTGGGGTCGTTTGTATTTCCAGCCTTTGAGCAAATCTTTAACTCTCCAGAGCTGTTTTGGGGGCTGCTCTTTGATTTTTGGCATGCACAGTGTTCTACCCCAGAGCAATTCTGTACCAAGCTGTGTTTAAACAAGAAGTGTAATGCCCTAATGCAGGCTGACTGTGCAAATTCCTTTATTCCTGAACAGATTCATTTCGGGCTCTTGTGGCCCTCAGCATCCAGGTTTGTGTCCTGGTCTCTGCGGGGATAGCTGGAATTACAGAGGGAGGGATCTCTCTTAGTTTAAAGGGGTTTATTGTTTCTTAAAGCTTTTATGGGGGAATCACAGTATAATTTTTATGGGCTTGTGCCTGTCCCATCTGTGATAGTGTCAAGGCCAGGTTGGACAGGGCTGGGAGCAACATGGGATAGAGGATGTGTCCCTGCCCATAGCAGGGGGTGGAAAGAAATGGGCTTTGAGGTCCCTTCCCATTTTATTGAATCACAAATCTTTTTCTATGGTCACTGCAGTTATGGAGTGCTGATCCAGGCCTCTCAGTTTTTAGTTCTGAGATTCAGGTGGTTTTAGAGTCTTTTCACCCTCTGCAAAGCTCTGAGCTAAACACAAGAAAGAGACGGAGTATTCAGGTTCTGATTTTTCAAGGTTGCATGCTTCGTTTATTGTTTCTTATCTTACAAATTTCTCAGTGCCCCACAAAGATCTGGGCATCTGTTGACTCCTCCTCGCACTGGGCTGTCTCTGTCTTTTATACTAATTGCTACGTACTCTTTATTTATCATTATTTGCCAATACCTATCACTTATACAAAACGGGTCATCCCTACTTTGACCCAATCTCTTTAAACTACTTTGTGCCACCATCACTACAGAAAATGGAGTGAGGGAAGAAGAAAGAAGAAGCAGGAGACAACGCCCCAAATCCTCCATCTTGCTCCCATCCACTTCCATACTAAAAACCCAAACCCACTGTCTTTTCATCCTGTGATAAGCTAAACTACTATCTTTCACACTCTTGTGGCCTGTAACTCATCTTGCAGTGTAGGAAGCCCCTCCTATGGACTGGGATCAAAGCCAGTGTCTTCCTGGGCTCTGAGCCAGGGTCCCAGACCCTGCAAGATGGAGGATTTGGGGCGTTGTCTCTTGCTTCATCTTTCTTCTTCCCTCACTCCATTTTCAGCAGTGATGATGGCACAAAGTAGTTTAAAGAGATTGGGTCAAAGTAGGGATGACCTGTTTAGTATAAGTGATAGGTATTGGCAAATAATGATAAATAAAGAGTACGTAACAATTAGTATAAAAGACAGTGACAGCCCAGTGTGGGGGGGAGTCATCAGATGCCCGAGCAGCTGCACAGATCTTAGTTGGGCACTGAGAAATTTGTAAGATGAGAAACAATAAACAAAGCGCGCAACCTTGAAAAATCAGAACCTGAAGACTCCGTCTCTTTCTTGTGTCTGGCTCAGGGCTTTGCAAAAGGCAAAAAGACTCTAAAACCACCTGAATCTCGGGACAAAAAAACTGTGAACCATCTGCTTGTTTGGGGCTGAATTCAGTCATTCCATGCGCGAGAAAGCAGTGAGGAGCAGGGATGAGGAACAGCGTGGGGAAAGGGGGACACAATTCTTTATTGCTCTTCTCTGAGGGAACAGGTACTGGGTAGTTACAGGGTCACAGTGACCTCAAATCTGCTCGGGATGCCGGCGCTGCTGTGCTGGTCCTGGTATTCACTGTCCCAGGAGATGTGCAGGTCCCGTGTTGGCATTCCCGGTGTTTGCCGTGCCCACTCCGGGCAGGTCCCGGCGAGCCGCGGTTGGCCTGGCGCAGCCGCTACACTCCCCGCAGCACCCAGGAAGCCGCCCCCGAGCCTTCCTGCTGGGATTGATCCCGCCTGGAACCCTCCAGTGGTCAGCATGACTAAAGGATGCACGGCTGGGAATTCAAGTTCAGTTGTGCTATTGGAATTAGTTTGTGTTTTGTTATTTTATTTATTTCTCCTTCTTGAGAATGTCTTGTTCTCCTGGTTCTCTTGTTTTCCTGCCTGTGGGGTGTGGTTGTGTGATCCCTTCATGTCCATATCCCAAAGAATTTAATAGAACAGCTTCATATCTGCTGCTCCAGAAGCAGATCTTGCTGCTCTTGGCTGAGGGGCAGAGAAGCAACGCCGGCAGGACCAACCTTGGAGCATCTCCCTTAACCCAGAGGTCACACCTTGGCAAGGATTTCCCAATCCTGGGAAAGGAGGAGGAGCAGGAATAAAGATCATAGATTATCCTGAACTGGGAGAGATCCACATGGATCTCTGAGTCCAACTCCTATCCCTGCACAGACCTCTGTGCCCTGGAGCATTGTCCAAACTCTCCTGGAGCTCTGGCAGGGTTTGGGCTGGGAGCATTCTCGGGGGAGCTGTTCCATCCAGGAGAGAGAAGCATGGCAGGGCCAGGGCAGCACATGGATCCACATGGAAACGTCTGGGCAGTGCTTGGATATGGAACTTCCCTCTTGCTGCTCTTCCTCTGCTCTTCTGGAGCAGCTGGAATTGGTGCAGCCAACCACAAAAATTTCTGGTTTGGAAACAGCAGCACGAGGCAAATCTGGAAGTTTCTGATCTAGGGCAAAAACCTAAAAATGCAGATTTTTGAAGTAAATAGAAATATTTTGGATCCAAGTAGAGACCAAGTGTATGTTTTTAGTGATTTTTTTAAAGCTATTAAACCCTAGGAAAGGTGATTTAAACACCTATATGCTTGTAAACAGAACTTTGTGCATGTTTACTGTTTTCATTAGGAAATTTATTGCAATTTAAAATGCTCTGATACTCCAGGGTTCAGCATCTGGAGTAAACTGTATGATAGAAAAAGTAATTAAATTCTGATAGTAAGACAACAATTTAGGAATCAAAATTAGTTAAGATCCTGCTTTTCCAGGTTAGAAAATCACATTATGATCAAGCTGAAGGTGTTCCTGCTCGTGGCAGGGGGGTTGGACTAAATGGGTTTTAAAGGTCCCTTCCAACCCAAAAAAAGAGATTTCCTATTGCTGCTCAGGCTCCTGCTGCAGAGGGGGTAAGACATTACATTTGAAGAATTAGGGATTTTAGGAAAGTTAAGATAATAAGTTGCTGAATTAGCTGAAGTAGATAGGTAAGCTTTGTTCACAGTTAACAGAAGCCGGATCTTAGATAAGATATCCTGGATTTAGTGACTCATTGCTTGTCAGGTTTATGTTTATGTAGCTGTGCTTGTAATGAAGAATAAAATGTGGTAAATAGGACATAAGATAGCTGCAGTTTTCCTGCTTAAAGGACTCACTGAACACAGGAAACGATAAGTTCTACCAAGGATTCATTTGTCATGAATGCATTGAAAAGGTAGAAAGGTCAGGACGAGGAAGACTCATCTTACTTCCTCATTTTGGGTGACCCCTCCCCAGAATAGACCCCTGACTCATTTTAAGAAATAAACTATGCATGCTTAATAGCCGTTTTTTGCCAATTAGCATACGAAGCGAGGAATGGGAGGTGACAGGGGTATGAATATGCATTTGTATTTTGGGTATTCAACACTTTTGTAAATCAAAGGCTTTGTAATTACCTGTGAATTTCGCAGTTCGAATTAGGGAACTATCCCGCGTGCTGCCCAGCCATAATAAACATACATTTTCTAACTTTAAACTGTTAGAGAGTTTTTGTCTGTCACCGTTGGGTATCAATACTAGATCAATACCCATATTTCTTTAATAAGTCAGGGGGAGCAGAAAATGAACCTCAAGTTAATTAACAGCTCCAGCTGCTAATTCCCCCTGCACCAGCCCAGGAAGAGTGGGCTTGCTTTCCTGTGCCCCATGGAAGATGATCAAACTCCAAAATACCTGAAAGAATTAATTTAAATGAGCTGGCAGTGCTTGTCAGGAAGGGAATAAGGGCAGATTTCAGGAAATTAGTAATGTAACTCAAAGTTCCCAGCAAACTCCTGGCAAAGGCAATGTAAACTTGGTTTCAAAATAATTATTGTAAATAAACATTTGAAATGCTACAGGCCAAATTAATATTTCAGAATTCTTCACTATTTATTACTGTGCTTAATTTTCTTACTTAAATATAATTTGGGGCTATGGCTGTTAAGAATTTAATTTTTGAGGTACTTTAATGAATTATAATACATGTTTTAAACAGAAATGAATAGCTAATAAATGCCAAAGTGATTAATTTTCTGAAATGTGCTAAGACCTTTGTATTTAATTAAAAAATACCCTAAATTGTTCAAAAGTAATGAGGAAGAAAACACAAAGTAGATCAATTGAAGTCTGGAATAATTTACTAAATCGTAAATAGTTTTCCCTATCCTGTGGCCATATGTTCTTCCATGAGTCTCCAATACTTCTCGGAGTCTTCAATCCATTTTTTGTGTCCTTTAAACAAGGTGGTGACAAAAACATGCTCTGAAGATACCTTACTCTGAACCCCAAGTCCCTGGAAGAGCAGCACTTTACACTGTTGAAAATTGATATACCCAAGCTTTTCCTGGGATAATACAACATCAAAGGTACATGTTTTTATAAGCCCATGACTTTTTGATTATTTTAATATATTGGGTAAATAATAAATATATTTTAATATATTTCACTTAATATATTTAAGTAAAAATGAAATTGTGAGAATGTGGTTTTCATACTTTAGGTGAGCTTTTAATATAAATTTTGAAACTGGATGATGCATAAAATTCCATGAGGTGGGATTTATGTGCACAGCTCCTTGCACAGTGGGATGGCAATACCTGACATTAATTTTTTGTGGCTTGAAACTGAGCTTGATTTAGATGCTTTCATCCCAAGGGAAGAGACATTTTCTGAAATCAGCCCAGTGGTAAATGTTTGGAGTTGAGAGTGAACTCTGTGAAATTCCCCATTAAACAGTTGTGTGCTGCTAATGATTTATGCCCCAGCACAAGCCTCCAAACATCCTTACAAATTATCCAGGGCTAAGAAGGGGATGATTTGCTGCCAGTGACACTTTGGAGACTGTTCAACAAAAGTGTTTTCCAGTAGCTCCTGTTGTAGGAAACTCCTGCTCAGCAGTGGGGTCACCAAAACAGAAATTCCTTCCAAATTTCCCTTTTTTTGGGAGTGCACAAATGCATGAACATCCCAGCATCTCTCCAACACAGAGTAACCTCTGAGCAGAGCTGGGTTTACACCTCAGCCTGTGGTGGTGGGGTTTGATAAGTTATTGTTAAGTTATTATCCCAAGGGTTTGTGCCTCTTACCCCCACCTCCATGGTTTGGTTCTACCCCAGGTTTTCTGCTCCCTCTCCCAGTCGTCCATCACTACCCAGATACACCTGTTGCTTTATTCACCTAATGTCAATCCTCCCAGACCACTGCCCTTATTAACAGAGGGTTCTCTGCAAATCCTAAACTCCGCCTGGGTTTTCCCCTTTTCCATGACACCCCATTGGTGCACGTGACCCTTTCCACTCCCCTTGCCTTCCCGATTGGCTGTCAGACCATGTTCCTCCTCTCGCCCCTCCCTGTTGTGTCCCTGATTGGTTGGAAAAATGTAACCTCCCCTTGTTCCTCCCCCGGTTAAAAGAGAATGTAAAGGCAGGCTGTCCTGGTTTGGGGCAAATTTGGGAGAAAACCCCTGTATAGGATCCCTCCAAGGAAGCAAACCCAGGTGGCCCCTCCCTCCACCCGGTCCGGTAAAACAAAAACCCTCTTCGGAGAAAAGTGGAAAAAACTATTTTACTAAACAAATGTGCATACAAGTATAAAGAATGAATAATATGAAACAATAAAACCTCTCCTGAAGTGAGATGGCAAATTGAGAAAGTCCTTGCTGTGGGTGGAGCTCGGCTCTCTCTCTCTCAGTCTCACAGTCTCTCCTCAGTCCCAGTCCCTCCGGCGCTGCTGGAAAATGCCGAAGTCCAGGCCCCGGTGGGCCGCAGGTGCAGCCCCCAGTGCTCCCCTGGGTTTTCAGTCCAGAGTAGGTTTAAACAGTTCCAAGAAAAAGGAAAAAAAAACAGTCCAGGGAACTTCTCTGCCCTAGCTAGCTGAAACTAACTAAAAGCAAAAAAAAATCTCTGTCCTGCAGTCTCCAAGCCTCCGCCGAACACCCCGTCTGCAGAAGAATGTGGAGGAGTCAGGCAGTTTTCTCAAAACAAACTCCGCGCTTCTCCTTGCTCTTAGAACCAGTCTTAAAGGCACAGGACTCAATATACAGCACAAACAGAACAGACGATTGGGGATACAAGCATCATAAAGTTACCCTAGGACATTCCACCCCTTATCCCCATATCGTCAATTTACTAAAACTAATATATACTCTAGCTCTACACACACATACATCTATATAAAAACAATATGCAATATACAGTTACATACAGTGGCAGTACTATTCAGCACACAACAATAATCACACACGGTTCTCACCTAACAATCAAATCTCCCTGGGGTACACATCATGTGGTTCCATCTTTCTGCATTACCCACCATGTGCAGCCTGGTCCCTGAGCAAATACAATCCCATGGATGGGATCCTCTGTACTTGAAGCAGAATTGATCCAAACTGTCTTCCCTAACAAACCTCTTACATGTACTACTGGGACTTTCTCTCCATCTACTGTATGTAGGGGCTCAGATTGGGCAGGGCTTGCTCTGTTCGTGGAACCTCAGGTGTTAACTAACCAGGTGGCCTTTGCTAGATGCTGCTCCCAGTTTTTGAATGATCCCCCACCCAGTGCTTTCAGGGTGGTTTTTAGCAGTCTATTGTATCTTTCTACTTTCCCTGAAGCTGGTGCATGATAGGGGATATGGTACACCCACTCAATGCCATGTTCCCTAGCCCAGTTGTTGATGAGGCTGTTCTTGAAATGAGTTCCATTGTCTGACTCAATCCTCTCAGGGGTACCATGCCTCCAAAGAACTTGCTTTTCAAGGCCTAGAATGGTGTTACGGGCCGTAGTGTGAGGCACAGGGTAGGTCTCCAGCCATCCCGTGGTGGCCTCTACCATTGTGAGTACATAGCGCTTGCCTTGGCGGGTTTGGGGAAGGGTGATGTAGTCAATCTGCCAGGCTTCCCCGTACTTATACTTGGACCATCGCCCGCCATACCACAGGGGCTTCACCTGCTTGGCCTGCTTGATGGCAGCACACGTCTCACAGTCATGGATAACCTGAGAAATACTGTCCATGGTTAGATCCACCCCTCGGTCTCGTGCCCACTTATAGGTGGCATCTCTGCCCTGATGGCCTGAGGCATCATGGGCCCATCGAGCTAGGAACAACTCTCTCTTGTATTGCCAATCTAAGTCTATCTTTGACACCTCTATCTTTGCAGCTTGATCTACCTGCTCGTTGTTTCGGTGTTCCTCATTAGCCCGACTCTTGGGGACATGGGCATCTACATGACGGACTTTTACAGGTAGCTTCTCTACCCGAGTGGCAATGTCCTTCCACTCATCTGCAGCCCAGATTGGCTTTCCCCTACGCTGCCAATTGGCCTTTTTCCACCTGTCCAACCAACCCCACAGAGCATTGGCTACCATCCACGAATCAGTGTAGAGGTAGAGCTTTGGCCACTTCTCTCTTTCAGCAATGTCCAGGGCCAGTTGAACAGCTTTGAGTTCAGCAAGTTGGCTTGACCCACCTTCTCCTTCAGTGGCTTGTGCAACCTGTCTTGTGGGACTCCATACAGCTGCTTTCCACTTTCGTTTCAACCCAACGATGCGGCAGGAACCATCAGTGAAAAGAGCATAGCGTGTTTCTTCTGCAGGCAGTTGGTTGTATGGTGGAGCTTCTTCAGCACGTGTCACTTGTTCCTGCTCCTCTTCATCCATGAAGCCAAAGATTTCACCTTCCGGCCAGTTTGTAATTATCTCCAAAATCCCAGGGCGATTTGGGTTTCCAATGCGGGCACGCTGTGTAATGAGGGCAATCCATTTGCTCCATGTGGCATTGGTGGCATGGTGGGTAGAGGGAACTTCTGCTTTGAACATCCATCCCAGCACTGGTAGTCGAGGTGCCAGCAGGAGTTGTGCTTCGGTGCCAATCACCTCTGAGGCAGCTTGAACTCTTTCATAGGCGGCCAAGATTTCCTTCTCTGTGGGAGTGGAGTTGGTTTCAGACCCTCTGTAGCTTTGACTCCAGAATCCCAGTGGTCGGCCGCGAGTCTCCCCAGGCACCTTTTGCCAAAGGCTCCAGGACAGACCATGGCTTCCGGCTGCGGAGTAGAGCATGTTCTTCACATCTGGTCCTGTCCTCACTGGGCTAAGGGCTACTGCATGAGCGATCTCCTGCTTGATCTGGGCAAAGTCTTGTTGCTGTTCAGGGCCCCAGTGGAAATTGTTCTTCTTGCGGGTGACCAGGTAGAGAGGGCTCACAATCTGGCTGTACTCAGGAATGTGCATCCTCCAGTAACCTAAGGCGCCTAGGAAAGCTTGTGTTTCCTTTTTGTTGGTTGGTGGACACATTGCTGTGATCTTGTTGATAACTTCCGTGGGAATCTGATGCCTTCCATCGTGCCACTTTACTCCCAGGAACTGGATCTCACGAGCTGACCCCTTACTTTGCTCTTCTTGATAGCGAAACCGGCCTCCAGGAGGATCTGGATGATCTTCTCTCCTTTCTCAAACACTTCCATTGCTGTGTTTCCCCACACAATGATGTCATCAATGTACTGTAGGTGCTCTGGAGCCTCACCCTTTTCCAGTGCAGCCTGGATCAGTCCATGGCAGATGGTGGGGCTGTGTTTCCACCCCTGGGGCAGTTGGTTCCAGGTGTACTGCACGCCCCTCCAGGCGAAAGCAAACTGAGGCCTGCATTCTGCAGCCAGAGGAATGGAGAAAAATGCATTAGCAATATCAATTGTGGCGTACCATTTTGCTGCATTGGACTCCCGCTCATACTGGAGTTCCAGCATGTCCGGCACAGCAGCGCTCAGTGGTGGAGTCACTTCGTTTAAGGCACGATAGTCCACAGTCAATCTCCATTCTCCATCAGACTTGTGCACAGGCCAGATGGGGCTGTTGAAGGGTGAGTGGGTTTTGCTGACCACCCCTTGGCTCTCCAGCTCACGGATCATCTTGTGGATGGGGATCACAGCATCTCGAGTTGTTCTGTACTGTCGGCGATGCACTGTTGAAGTGGCAATTGGCACTTGTTGCTCTTCCACCTTCAGAAGACCCACAGCAGATGGGTTCTCTGATAGTCCAGGCAAGGTATTCAACTGCTTAACACCCCCTGTCTCTACAGCTGCTATCCCGAATGCCCACCTAAATCCCTTCGGGTCTTTGAAATACCCATTTTGGAGGAAGTCTATGCCCAAAATACATGGAGCCTCTGGGCCAGTCACAATAGGGTGTCTCTTCCACTAATTTCCAGTCAGGCTCACATCAGCCTCCACCAAAGTAAAATCCTGTGAACCTCCTGTCACCCCAGCAATGGAAACAGATTCTTCCCCCACATGTCTTGATGGGAGTAATGTGCACTGTGCTCCAGTGTCAACTAAGGCCTCATATTTTTGTGGTTCTGATGTGCCAGGCCAACGAATCCACACAGTCCAAAAAACACGGTTTTCCCTAGCCTCTACCTGGCTAGAGGCAGGGCCCCTCTAAGCCTGATTATCCTTTTTTCCCTGGGTAACCGGAGCTGCTTCCTTCTTGCTAGAACTTCCTCTCATAGTCTTGCCATCCAACAATTCACGCAGCCATTGTGTCATAGCATCAGTAGATTCTCCATCCCATCTTTTCATGTTTTCTCCACATTCACGCAGGAGGACCCACAGCTTAGCCCGTGGGATGCCTTTTCCCTCTCTATCTAGGGAACGTTTGCGTGTGGTGCCAGAGCCTCTAACCTGTACTGCAGAGATCTGGAGAATGTTCTCTTTGAGTTCTTTGAGATTCTCCTCCAATTTGTCTGCTAATCCCTGCATCCGTGTTTCCAGAACTGCAATTCTTGCATGTGTTGGACCATGCACGGCATCTGCATATGTTCGGAGCTTCTTCGCCATATCGAGCACAGTCTCCTCTGTCTCATCCTGCTTCATTATTGCTAAAGCAGAGGAGTATTCTTGTGGACCAAGTCGTACAAGTTTTCGCCACATCACAGGTGTACATGGTACCAAGTCGGGGTTCCTAGTGTTTATGTCATCTGAGAAGACAATCTCCGCCACTGCCATTTCCCTCAAGCGCTGGATCCCTTGTTCAATGGTTTTCCACTGGGTTTGCTGCATATAGAGATCGTCGGCACACAGATATCTTTGTGCCACACTTCCCAGGACCCGTTCCCAGAGACTGCAAGGACTAGCCTCCCTCATCATTTCTTGGTCAATAACTGGATCATGTAATAGGGATCCCAGATGTCTTGCTTCAGTGCCATCCAGCATTGTAGCCTCGCCTGCAGCATCCCAAAGACGGACTAACCAACTAATTATAGATTCATCAGATCGTCGAGTATAATCCTTTCTTAGGCCACGAAGGTCCTTCAGGGAAAAGGACTCAATAGTATCTCCTGATCTTGTAGCAGTTGGTCGGACTCCTGATGTCGTAGGCAGTTGGTCGGGCTCCTGATGTTGTAGCAGCTGGTTGGGCTTCTGATCGTGTGCTAGTTGGTTGGACTCCCGATCTTGTGCCAGTTGGTTGGGCTTCCTATTTTGTATCAGTTGGTTCAGCTTCTGTCTGTGTATCATCAGTTGCTTCAGTTTCTGGTTGTGTGTCAGTTGGTTTGACTCCTGACTGGGTGTCAGGAGGCATTGAGGATCCTTCACCTGTGTCATCGTCTACTGGTCGATCGGTTTTGTCCGTGTGCTTCTTTCCCTTCTTTACTGCAGCAACTGCCGGTGTCTTAGCCTCACTGTCTGGTTTAGCTGCAGCCTGAATAGCTGTGGGATTGGCTGCAGCCTGAGTGACTGATTTATCTTTCTGCTCCCCTGCCTCTATCTGCTGCTCTACAGTGTTTAGCAGTGTCTGACTCATTCTAGAAAAGCTATAAACTATATATAGGAAAGTCACTAGGTGAAATACCAGGGAGGTGGGGTCTTTAACATTCAGGAGACCCTGAACATTCTCCAAAAGTGATGTAACTGACTCAAAAGAGAAGAAGGAAAGAAGAGGCTGAAGAGCCTCATCCCCTACTTCTCCTCTAACAAACTGGGTGCAGTTGTTGATGAATCCCCAAAACATCCTGCTGGAACTAGGACGCAGGGTAGGACGAGAAAACCATAAACCGAATATACCCAGAACAAACTCCAGTGCCTTTATAAGCTTCTTGTAAATCATAATCACCGAACCCAGCAAAATAACTATTCTAATTTGTGCATCCCTAGTGTAAAAGCTGTATGTTAGGGACAATATTGGAGCTATTTCTGGGTAAGAAAACAAACCTAGGGACCAGAAAGGTATTAAGACCTCAAAAAAGCCTAGCGAACAGAAATGCAGAAAAGGCTCCATTCTAAGAGACATTAGGAATTCAAGAAGCAACATGGCCACTGTTTAATCCCCACCCAAAGGACAAACAAAAAAAAAATGCAGTTAATAATAATCAATACAAGTTTTTTCCACTCTCTCGTGCTCCGCAGTGGGCACCAATTAGAAATATGTCCTGGTTTGGGGCAAATTTGGGAGAAAACCACTGTATAGGATCCCTCCAAGGAAGCAAACCCAGGTGGCCCCTCCCTCCAACCGGTCCGGTAAAACAAAAACCCTCTTCGGAGAAAAGTGGAAAAAACTATTTTACTAAACAAATGAAGTGCATACAAGTATAAAGAATGAATAATATGAAACAATAAAACCTCTCCTTCTGAAGTGAGATGGCAAATTGAGAAAGTCCTTGCCGTGGGTGGAGCTCGGCTCTCTCTCTCTCAGTCCCTCAGTCTCTCCTCAGTTGTGGGAGATTAGGGACAGGCGGTCGGAAGATATCGCGTTGTACGGGCAGACAGAACCCCTCCCTCAATTCTTAGTTTGTCAGTGTCCTTGATAAGGTAAGCAACACCTAACTTGTAATGTAAGCAGACGGATGTGATGTAGCAAACAGAGGTGTTATAACCCCATGTAACCAGTTAATAAACGCCATTAGCCGTCCACCACACTGGTGTCTGTGAGCTGGTGGTCCGAGCAGCCTGGGTGTGGCTGCCGTGTCGTTCCCGAATCAGGTCGCTACGCCTCAGCGGAGGTAACAAGTGGTGCCGAAACCCCCGGGAGTTGCCCGGGAGAACGGGAGTCGCCTGGACGGGTGAACGACGGCCGAGCGGCTGGCCCAGCTTGGCGGGAGGGACGCCTCCGGACCCGCGAGGAAGATGGAAGTCCTCGTGAAGGTCGTATCTCAGATTCATAAGCAGTGGGGAATTGATTGTAAAGCAAAAGATTTTATCCTCGCAGTGACGAGGCTTTTGCAACTTAGTATCATTGAGAGTTCGGTGGATATTCTCCACCCAGATGTTTGGGATCAATGTACTAAGGCTCTTGCCGAGGAAACTATGTTTTCAGGGTCGGCAAACTATCTTAAGTCATGGGGGAGGGTTGTTCAATCTTTGCAGAAGGCTTTGCATGAACAGGAGACCTGGAGAGCTGCTCGAAATTGTTTAAAAGTTTCCCCCCAATTGGGTATTACGGCAGCGACGCAAACTTTCTCAGAGGAAACTGTTGTTGAGAATTTTCAGAGTGTAAAAGAATGCAGTCTGAATGTTAGTGAAAATATTCAGTGTGATGATAAAGCCAGTTTGGCCGACTGCATCGGCTCAGGCTCAGAAAATCAAGAGCTCGCTTCGGGGCCCTCAAACTCAAGGTCGCTCATTACAGAGATAACACAGATGCGGTCATTTTACAATGGTCTAGCTGAAGAAGCTAGGAATGCTGAAAAAGCGGGGGAGGGACCTCCACCTTATGCGCCTCAAGTTAGTGATGATAGTGGGCTCGTTGCCAGCGAAAACAAAGAGAGCTTGTTTGCTAACGCGGGGGTGCGCGAGCAGAAAAAGGGAGGAGAGCGCAAAGAGAGAACTGAAGCCAATCTTTGCCAAAATGCGCGTTTTTCTAAGGTGAGAAGCTCCCACAGCAGGAGGCGGGGGGAGCGCAGGTGCAGGGGGCGGCTCAGCCCCGAGAGAAAGGGGCGGGGGCCAAAGGAGAAGGGACGGCCCAGCCCGGAGGGAAAGGGGAGGGGTCGGAGCCCGACCAAAAGGCTCCAGAGCCCAGAAACAGCGAGTCATTCCACTTCCGGCTCTGAAACCGACTCCAGCTGGGACTGGGACAGCCAGTCCTCTGCTGCCGGCTCTGGCTCTGGCTCCGGCTCCGACAAAGAAGAAGTAACAGTATATAAAATCAGTAACAACAATGTTTCTACTTGGGTTGAGGGGAAGTCAGAAAAAGAACGAACTCCCCTCACAGACTAGAAAAAGATAAAAATGGCATGCTTTAAGTGCAGCCAGGCATTTAAATTGGGTGAATGTACAAATTATTAGACTCCCACCTTCAGTGCCCCAGTCATTTAAACCCTTTCAGAGTCTCGCAGCACGCAGACACAGGAGAGAGGCCACACTTGGTACCTCCTCATCATCCAGACCTTTAGCCATTTACCAAAAACCTAAGTCAGCTCCTTACAATCTGTTTCTTAGTGTGTTAAGTGCTACCTTTTTGTCATTGAACCAATCCAATCCAAACTTTACAAAATCATGCTGGTTATGCTATAACGCAGAACCTCCTTTTTATGAGGGTGTTGCCCTTGATGCTCCTTTCGAATATTCTGCAGCAAACAATCCACACAACTGTAAGTGGGACACCCCCCGGAGGGAAATTACCCTGAGTCAAGTCACAGGCCGAGGCAAATGCTTTGGCAGTGTAACCGCAGCAAAACAGAAGGGAAATATCTGTGCTGAGTTCATCCAACCTAGTCAAAAAACTGACAAGTGGGCAGTTCCGCTCCTGCCAGGAATGTGGGTCTGTCAACAAATTGGAATAACCCCTTGTGTGTACCTTGGTAAATTCAATAACCTTGCTGACTTTTGTGTCCAAGTTCTGATTGTTCCTAGAGTCCTCTATCACCAAGAAGAAGAAATGTATCGCTTTTTAGAAGAAACCATCCAGCTCCGCAAAAGAGAAGTAATAACAGGTATAACCATTGCAATGCTCCTTGGCCTAGGAGCCACTGGCACAGCCACAGGTGTTTCAGCTCTCGTGACCCAACATCAAAGACTCTCTCAGCTGCAAATGACAATTGACGAAGACTTACTGAGAATTGAAAAATCCATCTCCTCTCTGGAAAGATCTATCTCCTCGCTTTCAGAAGTCGTCCTGCAGAACAGGCGAGGACTGGACCTCTTGCTCATGCAGCAAGGAGGCCTGTGTGCCACCTTGAGGGAAGAATGCTGTTTTTATGCAGACGATACTGGAGTCGTGCGAGACTCCATGGCCGAGCTGAGAGAAAGACTGGCCCAGAGAAAGAGAGAGAGAGAGGCCCAACGAGGATGGTTCAAGTCATGGTTCAATCAGTCCCCATGGCTGGCCACCCTTGTTTCCACCCTAATAGGCCCTCTCACCATGATACTCCTGACATTGATTTTTGGGCCTTGCATTTTGAACAAGTTAGTGTCGTTTGTTAGAAGCCGTTTAGAGAAAGTCGACATCCTACTTGTCGAACGCATGCAATTATCGTGAAGTGCGCTTGTTACTAACATTTTATACCACTTTTGTATCCTATTATACTAACCTTAACAACTTTTATATTTTTATGACATTTATACTTTTATACATTTATATTTTTATAACATTTATACTTTTATAACATTTATACTTTTATAACATTTATACTTTTATACTTTTTTACTTAGTCATGGGAGGGGGGGAAATGTGGGAGATTAGGGACAGGCGGTCGGAAGATATCGCGTTGTACGGGCAGACAGAACCCCTCCCTCAATTCTTAGTTGGTCAGTGTCCTTGATAAGCTAAGCAACACCTAACTTGTAACGTAAGCAGACGGATGTGATGTAGCAAACAGAGGTGTTATAACCCCATGTAACCAGTTAATAAACGCCATTAGCCGTCCACCACACTGGTGTCTGTGAGCTAGTGGTCCGAGCAGCCTGGGTGTGGCTGCCGTGTCGTTCCCGAATCAGGTCGCTACGCCTCAGCGGAGGTAACACTCAGTCCCAGTCCCTCCGGCGCTGCTGGAAAATGCCGAGGTCCAGGCCCCGGTGGGCCGCAGGTGCAGCCCCCAGTGCTCCTCTGGGTTTTCAGTCCAGAGTAGGTTTAAACAGTTCCAAGAAAAAGGGGAAAAAAAACAGTCCAGGGAACTTCTCTGCCCTAGCTAGCTGAAACTAACTAAAAGCAAAAAAAATCTCTGTCCTGCAGTCTCCAAGCCTCCGCCGAACACCCCGTCCGCCGAAGAATGTGGAGGAGTCAGGCAGTTTTCTCAAAACAAACTCCGTGCTTCTCCTTGCTCTTAGAACCAGTCTTAAAGGCACAGGACTCAATATACAGCACAAACAGAACAGACGATTGGGGATACAAGCATCATAAAGTTACCCTAGGACACAGGCTTTTTTTGGTTTTTGGCCATGGGGTCTCATGGGAAATAAATCTCTGCGAAGCACGTGGAAAAACCCTCTCTCAGTCCTTTGTCCCGATACAAGATGTACCGCACTGAGAACTGTTGAGAGCAGCCAGTTCTGCCCAGCACCACCATCCAAGCTCAAGGAAAAGCGAGCATGGAGGCGACCACTCTGTTGGAGTCCAGGGCATTCCTTTAGTTGCCCTGGAGGGTCGGAGACCTGGGCAGGGGGGTCTGGGACCCTGGCCCAGAGCCCAGAGCTCAGAGAGACACTGGATTTGATTTCAGTCCATGGGAGAGGCTTCTTGCACTGCAGGAAGCATTGCAGGCCACAAGAGTGTGAAAAATGTAGTTTAGTATATCACGGGGTGAAAAAACAGTGAGTTTGGGATTTTTGGCATTGAAGTGAATGGGGCAAGATGGAGAATTTAGGGCGTTGTCTCATTCTTCTTCCTTCTTGTTCCCTCACTCCATTTCTGCAGTGACGTTGGCACAAAGTAGTTAGTAAGGATTGGGTCAGAGTAAAGATGACCTTTTTAGTAATAGTGATAGACATTGGTAATAAATAGTAAATAAAGAATACGTAACAATTAGTATAAAAGATAAGGACAGCCCAGTGACGGGAGGAGACAGGAGACGGAGAAGAAGGGAGAGAGAGGAGTCACCAGATGTCCGAGCCGCGGCAAACATCTTTGGACACTGAGAAAATTGTAAGATAAGAACTAATAAAAGAAGCAAGTAACCTTGAAGACTCCGTCTTTTCCTCCGTTTGGCACAGAGCTTTGCAGAGGGTCAGAACTCTAAAACCACCTGAATGCCGGGGAATTTAAACTCCTGAAAAGGAGACCCGACACCACTCCAGGCGCAGGGCTGGGGTATGTGAGTTAGCCAGGCAATCTGGCCCGTAGCGTCAACAGCCCCTGTTCCTCCTCAGCAGAAGACACAAAACCTTGGAGAACCAACAAGGTGAGATGTGACCTGGGTGTCACTGCTGATTGACAAAGGTAGGAGTTCACGGGGAGAGAAACATTACTTGGGATGTGGGGGATTAAAGGCCAGATAGAATTCAGTAATTGGAGGAGACTAGAAAGGGAGATTTAAAACACAAGAACAAAAAAAAAATCTTAAAGGCTTAGAGGATAAAGTTATTCTAAAAAGCATCATCAGGAAAGAAACACTAGAAAATATCTACCTGTGAATTTTTTGCATTTTTGGCAAGTTTCTTTACCCTGCTGTATTTCTCCTTTATTTTTTAAGCTAGGATTTATAGAAAACTAATTAAGTCCTAATTTTTTTTTTCTCTAGGCTTTGGAATTTTCTAAGTTCTCTTTACTTTGAAATTATTTTTCTCTGGAGCCTTTTGAATGCTGGAATCGATTTCTGTTTCTTTTCTTATTAATGAAACCATTCATCCAAGAAAACTTTGGAGAAGAGAGATCTAATTTACAGCCCTACCCCGGTGAAAAGAAATCAGGTGAACAATCAGCTGGACCATCTAAAGGAATATTACTATTGCAACGTAAGCTATTTAAGAAAATGTCTATGGGGAAATAGCTGGAAATGTAATAACTTAATCCTAAATATGAGGAAAACAAACAAATTACTGAATATAACATAAAAATGGAGAATAGAGCAGAGGCAGGCGCTTACCTGGGATGTCTGTTTTAGGCAGGCAGAAAGTTTTTGTTTGGCAGAAATTTCAGGATGAAGGTGGCTGGATTGGCACTCAGGTTGCTGGTTTATTGGGAAAAAGCTCTTTTTTAGTGCCTGGATGGTGTGGGACTTGCATATGATGTGCTGTAAGGCCGGGGGGTGATTGATCCTAAAGGTGAAGTTGAGTTGTGTTTGCTGTGGCAAGTGCCAAGTTTCTGGCTGAATAAGGCTGGCACCTTAATAGAGAAATTCTCTTCACTTTGAATATTTCAAATGTCAGAATATCAAGGATCCTGCTCACTCTTTGTTAGTACAATCCCTTATCCTTTAGAAAGGTTCACGTTTCCATCTGGGCTGTTTTGTAGGGATGTCAAGAATTGTGTAAGCACATCACAGCTGACCTAAGAGTTGGTTTCATTATTTATTGCCTTTAACCAGCATTTTCATCCCCCCCTTTAATTAACTCTGCCAAAAATGCCTTCTCTTTCTGGCTAATCTTGGAGGAGGGATGTGAAGCTGAATCTGTGAGTTCATTTTAGGGTGGAGGAGGAGCTGAATGCAGCCCCAGAGAGGGCGACAGCCAGCAATGGTCCAGGCACGCTCAGTTTTTGCCAGTTATGGAAGCAGCCACAGGTTGGAAGGGCAGTCTCGGGTTTTTTTCTCCGAGATTCAGGTGGTTTTAGAGTCTTTTCGCCCTCTGCAAAGCTCTGAGCCAAACGCAAGAAAGAAACGGAGTCTTCAGGTTCTGATTTTTCAAGGTTGCATACTTCGTTTATTGTTTCTTATCTTACAAATTTCTCAGTGCCCAAATAAGATCTGTGCAGCTGCTCGGGCATCTGATGACTCCCCCCACACTGGGCTGTCTCTATCTTTTATACTAATTGTTACGTACTCTTTATTTATCATTATTTGCCAATACCTATCACTTATACTAAAAAGGTCATCCCTACTTTGACCCAATCTCTTTAAACTACTTTGTGCCACCGTCACTGCACAAAATGGAGTGAGGGAAGAAGAAAGAAGAAGCAGGAGACAATGCCCCAAATCCTCCATCTTGCTCCCATTCACTTCCATACTAAAAACCCAAACCTACTGTTTTCTCACCCTGTGATAAGCTAAACTACTATCTTTCACACTCTTGTGGCTTGCAATCCTTCCCGCAGTGTAGGAAGCCTTTCCCATGGACTGAGATCAAAGCCAATGTCCCTCTGGGCTCTGGGCCAGGGTCCCAGACCCCCCTGTTCAGGTCTCTGACCCTCCAGGGCAGCCAAAGGAATGCCCTGGACTCCAACAGGGCAGGACTGTGCCTGGATTTTGGACAGCTGGGGGAATTTTGGAGTCTCTTCACTGTGGATCAGTGAGGGATCCTGGCAAAAGTGCTTGTTTTAGGATCATGTGGCACTGCATCAATCTCTGCTTGCTTCTTCTGCACCTTCCTCCGCAGCCAGCCTGGCAGAGGGAATGGAGCCAGCGGGATGAAGAAAGGCTGCCCGTGGTAGGGATGTCAGGAAAACCTTCTCCCTGCCCACTGCCAGCCTGTGCAGAGTAATTATTTATGCTGGAGACCCAATGCTAGGAGACATGGGCTCAGGCAAAGGGAATGGCTAGCACTGGTAGGATGAGATCATTGTGCTGCAAGTTGAATGAAAGGCATTTTTTTTAATAACAAAGACAGGCAGTGAAAAACACTTTTTTTCCCCACGAAGGAAGAAGGCATTATCCTGCTTAAATTATTTAGACAGACTTTATTTTCTTGGAAAGCCATGAGTCTCTTCATGGATCATTGTCTCCAAGCTGAGTTGCTCAGTGAGACCTTTCGGCTATGGAAAAGAGACCCAAAGGGACTGAAGGGAGCCCGTGACCTTCCACCACCGCAATTCTGGAGCCATAGAAATGTTTGTCAGCTTTGAAAAGAAATGGTTGCACTTTGAGATCTTTTCCTTGGAAAAATCCCTCAATCTGCAGCCACAGTGAGATGAAATTTGAGCACAGATCTGCCAGGACACATGGGTTCCTTTTTCCTTTCAAATAAAATATGGAAGTCAGCTGGGGTGTCTGAGCTTTTGGGATATTACAAGGAAAACATTCAATCTTCTAATTTTTAATTCAGGTGAGGTGAGCTTTGTGTATAATTGGTTTTCTGGAAGTAAAACAAATATGCTTTTAATTCTGGGAGAAAGACAGGGTGACAAATCCTCCATATGAGAACTTGGCGTGGGGGCCTCTCCTCTGGGGACCAATTCTTATGTGCGGAGAGAAATGCCCAGGTCCCAACTCAACCAAAACACGTGGCCACCAGCCCCATAGGCACTTCTGCACTAATGGAGATGTAATCTGGGCTGATGTGCACCATCACTTGCTCTGGGTGAGATGAAACTCTGTGCTTAATGCTAACATAAGTATCTCTTAGTTTACTTCTGATTGTTGTGATCCCACACTGGTCAAAACCAAATTCTCCCTCCTTGAGCTGGGAGTCATCCTTTTCAGCTTCTCTCCCCTCCCTTCCCTGTTCTTGACACATATAAAAATAAATGGTGTTGCCCTAGACTGATCTGTGGTCTGACATTGTGTGGAGTTCATGTTTCCAGTAAACAAAATTCCTGCTTGTCACTTGCAACACTCAGTAATTCCTGGTTTGTCAAAAACAACAGCAAAAAAGTTGTTTTGGTTTGGTTTTTAAAATTTTTTTCTAAAGCAGGACAGCATCTCAAACCCACACATCATGGTGACCCTGTCCACGGCAGGGAGTTGGAACTTGTTTTAGGTCCCTTCCAACCCTTCCTGATGGTGTTAAAATGACAGGATTAACCTGCAAAGTTCATTCCACCATATCACAGGAATACAGATAATGAACAAGATGAGAAAACAGATAATTTAATACCAGTCTTTATGGTTGTACCCATTAATTTGCTGTTTATTGGTGGGATTGAAGCAGAGGGGCATTGCTTGGGCTTGTTCTCACCATGCTGAACCCCACTGCTGATAGGGAAACCCAGCAGGGCTCTGGGGCTCATTGGATTTCCATGTGAGGCTGCATCCAGGGAAAACCCTGAACAGTTGCCCATGGGATGTCCGAGAAATGTCTTTTTTAAGAAAATCTGTATGAAACTGGAGGGCATGCACTGCCTTGTAGAGGAGGTTCTTTTCTGTGGGGGATAAAGGGATTTTTTTTCCTCTTTGGAAATGGTTATGCCTGGTTCAAAATTGCCTTGTTTGGTAAGAACATCTTTTAATCATGTGAGTGATCCATAATGTGAATTCCTCCTAAATCATCACTTTGATATTAATAATTGGCTAATAATTACTCAAAACCTGTGTAGTGATTCTTGACCTCTGTGTAAGGCAAAATTCAGAGGAAAATTCAGAGCCATCACCATTTGTTTGAAATTAGGCTGTGGTGTGGCCTGGGGGGGGGGGGGGGGGGGGGGGGTCCACCCAGGGCAATCAGAGCAGGATGAGTGTTACAAGGCAATGGAAAAGAAGTTGATTCTAAACTTTGATGTTCAGCATTTTTGTGTAAGAAGGCTCAGAATTTTGCAGAGAAAGCAGACACAGGTTTTGTTGCAAACTATAAAATAATGATGTTCTTTTCACTGCTGGGTCTTATTTAAACAATATTTACCTACTTAAGATATTAAAATTAATCACTTCTGTTTACATTAGAAAATCATCCATAATACTTTGTGTTTTTTTCCCCACCTGTTTCTTTCCTGGAGTTTGTTTTTCACGGGCTGCACAAAGAACTGAGGCTCCAAAGAGCTCAGGGTGTGGTATTTCTTCACGAGACTAGACGACCGCCAATGGCAAAAAGAAAGAGCCTGCTCTTTGTCCGGGAGGGAAAATATTGCTTTATTCTCCAGTCCTGCCCTGCTTGGCTGGAGATCTTCCCAATAGCTCGCCGGTGCCAGAGAGCCCTCAGCCCTGCCCGTACGGGGGCTTTTTCCCCAGGGGGAAGGGCCCAGAGGCAGGGACAAACCACTACCCAATCAGGGATAAAGTGGGTGGGGAACAGAGTTCGGTTACAGATGAGCAAGGACAAAACACGTGATTACAAATCCGATGAAACACAATATTAATGCATTACAACATTTCCCCTTTTCTTATTAAATTAAGAAGGAGGAAGGCTTGGTTCGTGGGAGATGCTCAGAGTTCAGACCTTGAGTACCTTTAAAGTTGCAGAAGAAAAATGATCTTTAGTGCAAACAAACCATTTAAAAAAACCACTGTTAAAGAAAAATGATAATTAGAAGGAGAAGGTTAGGCACTTTCTCCTCCTCCAGGAAGCACTGGCCACTTGTGGGGCCTCTGCAGGTGGTTTTGCAGTTTTAGGGATGAAAGGTTTCACCCACTCAGCTGGCACCCACTTGAGACCTGGGGGAGTGGACACACAGGTGTAGCCATGACCCCAGGTGATCAGATCATGAGGACCCTCTGTTTCCCTGGTTGCTGGATCCTTTACCATTACCGGTGGCTTTGCTTTCAGCTGCAGTTGGCAGTTCTCTCTGAAATGGCGCACAATTGGTGGGTTAAGATTTTCAAACATGCAATTTTAAAAGTTCAGAGTGAACAAGGCTTTGGACAACTGGATTTGGGGTGTTTCTAATTTTAGAGCCTGATGTTGGTTGAGGACCCTTTTGAGATTTTGGTGGGTCCTTTCCACTATGGCCTGACCTGTCAGGGAGTAGGGGATGCCTGTTTTGTGCTCTACTCCCCATTGCTGCAGGAAGCTTCTGAACTCCTTGGATGTGTACATGGGTCCATTATCAGTTTTTATTGATTTGGGGATGCCCAGGAAGGAGAAAGCCTGTGTTAGGTGTTTCATGGCATCACTAGACTTCTCCCCTGTGTGGGCAGAGGCATAGACAGCTCCAGAAAAGGTGTCTACAGATACATGGACATACCTTTGCCTACCAAAGGACATGATGTGTGTCACGTCCGTCTGCCATACCTCACAGCTGTTCAATCCCCTGGGGTTTGCCCCTGCACTTAGGGCTGGGAGTGTCTGTTGCTGGCACGAGGGACACATAGACACAATTGCCCGAGCCTGTTCCCGAGTCAGGTGGAACTGGCAGACTAGGCCTGGTGCATTCTGGTGAAAAAGCTGATGGCTGATTTTGGCTTGTCCAAAGATGTTTGGGAGTGGGGCCATCTCCACAGGCGCAGCAAGAGCATCAGCCCTTCTGTTGCCCTTGGCTATGAACCCTGGTAAATCAGTGTGTGATGTGCATCACATAAAATTGTTGCTCTCGGTGGGAGATCAGATTTACTAGTTTTGAGAGCAAGTTGAAAAGTGCAGCATTGGAGACCTCACTCAGTACAGCTTGCTCAGCTCTGGATACTACACCTGCTACATAGGCCGAATCTGTGATCAAATTGAATGGTTCAGGAAACCTTTCAAAAGCTCTAACAACTGCAGCCAACTCAGCTACCTGAGGTGATCCTTCCACCTCGCAATATCTTTTTCCCACCGATGAGTTTGAGGATTTTTTCCATGTTATTACTGATTTATGAGATGCTCCAGATGCATCTGTAAACACGGTTAAAGCCTTTAAAGGCATCTTGCTCTGAACACTTTTTAATGATAATTTGAACTGAATTTGTTCTCTCAATAATTTGTGAGCAGGCTGATGAATTGAAATTTGACCTGTGTAGCTATCCAGAGCAAACTGCAAAGCTTCATTTTCATGAAGCAGGTGCTCCAACATTGCTTTTGTGATTTGGCCCAAGTTTATCTCAACTGGGATGTGAATACAGTCAAAATCACATCCTGCCAACTCCCTGATCCGGGTCCTGGCTTTCCGGATCAATTCTGCTACCAGTTTCCGTGGCCTGGTCATTCTTTTGGACCGGTGGTGACTGAGGAAAACCCACTCTATGACTAAGAGGGGATCCTTACAGTCTTTGTCCTTTTTTGATTTTTCCACTCTTTCCCACTGAAAGATCATCCCGTGTAAGTGTGGCAATTTGCCTAAAATGATGAATTTAAAAGGCAGGTCTGATTTGCACCTGTTGGCATGTCTGGTGGCCATACAGTCCTGTACCTTTTCTAGGGCTGCTCTTGCCTCTTGGGTGAGGGTCCTTGGAGAGCTTAGCTCCTGTCCCCCTTTTAACAGATTAAAGAGGGGGTCTAGGTCCTCAGTGGTCAGACCTAGCCAAGGCCTTACCCAATTTAAGGACTCACACAACTGCTGGACACCTGCTAAGGTCTTGATGTTATTTTTGACAACCAATTTTTGCGGCACACTGGTCCGCTTGCCAGTCTCCAGACCCAGGTATTTCCAAGGCAGCAGCCTTTGAATCTTTCCCTCCGGAAGCTCGAACCCTGCAGCAACCAAAGAATCGATTGTCAGGTCAAGCACGTGGGACAGTAAGTCATCATTGGGGGCACACATGAGCACATCATCCATGTAGTGCAGGATGATGGCTTCTCCAGCAGCTGCACGCACTGGGGACAGCAGGGAAGAGAGGTACCACTGATGAATGGATCGTGAGTTTTTCATCGTTTGGGGAAGAAATTTCCAGTGGTATCTTTTCCTCAGGGCTTTTCGGTTGAGGGTAGGAACTGAGAAGGCGAAATGTGGGGCGTCGTCAGGGTGCAGAGGGATCTGGAAAAAACAATCTTTGATATCAATGATTGCCAAATTCCAATTATGAGGGAGCATCGCTGGGGATGGCATCCCTGGCTGGAGAGAACCCATGTCCTCAATGACATTATTAATTTGACGGAGATCGTGGAGGAGCCGCCACTTGCCTTTGTTTGCCTTTTTTATAACAAAGACTAGGGAATTCCACGGAGACGTGGTTTCCACAATGTGGCCTTTAGCTGGCTGTTCTTCCACGAGCTCCTGAAGCGCCTTCAATTTTTCTTTACTGAGCGGCCACTGCTCTACCCAGACTGGTGAATCAGTTTTCCAATTGAGTTTCTGGGTAAGGTGCTCTTTTCAGTGGCTGCAGCCCAAAAAACCAGGGGGGGGGCATCTGGGATGCCAATCGTGACCCCCCCCACTGGGCCATCAGGTCTCTCCCCCACAAGGGCTCTGAATAATCTAAAACAAGTGGACGCAGTGTAGCTAATTGTCCGTTTGGCCCCTTAATTTGCACAACACTCTTTGATTGTTTTGCTCATTTCATCCCCCCTATACCTTCTACGTGCCCAGCTACATTTTGCAGTTCCCAATGTGAGGGCCACATCTTTTCCGGTACAATCGTTATATCCGCGCCTGTGTCCAAAACTCCTTTGAGCTTTATTACTTCCCACTGTGACAGACCTCACACCCTATTATGAGTTTGTCCCTCCCAATAACTCGTGTAGGGCAAACCTCAAGGTGTTTGTCCCTTCTGCTGCTTTTTTCAGGGAACGGGTCAGGTGCTGGAATTGCCTGAGCTATTATCTGCCCCTTAGGCAGAAACAAAGGTGGGCGGACACAGCACAGCCAGAGAACTAGTTGTTTAGGGTTCGATGAGATGAGACCCGGAAGGATCTCGATCTCTTTCGGTGTGTACTTGGTGTCCCCAAGGATGACATACTTACTGCCAACATGTTGCCAGGAGCCTGGCACTTGTAGATCCAATGAACCTAAATGCCAGCCTGTGTCACTTAGGTGCAAGGATTCTGTCAGTTGTAACCTAAAAGGCTCTTGGAGACATTCTGTGGTTAGACAGGATCTGCTTACATCATGATCTGAAAGGGTCATATCTGGTGACTTCTGCTGAAATGTAGAACTGATTATAACAGGATTATTTAATTTAACATTTGCATTTTTTAGTGTTTTCTCCCCCTGCCGCGGATTTGCCCCATTTATGTCGGCACGCTGGGCAAGTAAGCACTGACATT
The DNA here is from genome assembly GCA_037837765.1 of Delichon dasypus. Classification (NCBI taxonomy): domain Eukaryota; kingdom Metazoa; phylum Chordata; class Aves; order Passeriformes; family Hirundinidae; genus Delichon; species Delichon dasypus. Next base: position 19,391,053 of record JBBAXF010000012.1, read on the forward strand.
TTAGTTTTTTGAAAAATTCCCTTTGAACTCTTGAAACCTCCCATCCCCATTGTCCTGAAAGTCCAGAAATTGCTTCTTTAAAGGGCATTGAGATGCCCAATGTCCAGCCTGATCACACAGGAGGCACATTGTTCTTCTCTTGGGTGGTGGCTGTGGTGCAGGCACAGGTGGCATGGCGTCTGCTGCAGCAGCTCTTTGCGGTGGTCTGAATGCATCTCTGGAACTGTGATTAAGGTGTGCAGTCATGAAAGGAACTTGCTGGGTACAAACATGCAGCATGTCATCTAAGGTTGGAGCCGGGTCCATGGGCAGGCTGAGGATGGCTGCCTTGCACTGTTCGTTTGCATTGGTCAGCGCCATCTCCTCCAGGACCTGTTCTTGGGCTCCTTCATTCTTAACCTGTAACTTGATAGCTCTGGTTAATCGCTCCACAAATGTTACAAAAGGTTCTGATGGAAGCTGCTTTATTTTACTGTAAGGTTGGAAACGCCCATCGAGCTGGATTGAAAAGAATGCTTTTCAAGCAGTCTCTTTAATGCGTTCTAAAACAGCTAAAGGAATTTCTTGAGTTTGCTTGAGGGCTGTGACCCATTCACCATCACCACATAGATGTTCTAACCGAATTGGCAAATTATTATTATCGACAGCTGTTTCAGGATTTTGCCAAAGCTCCGGGAGTAAATCTCTTAATTGTTTTTTCCATGTGGAGTCCCAAAGCCTAAACTGTGTGGATGAAAGGAGGGAAGAAAAAAGCTGCCAGAGGTCAAAGGGAACAATAGGATTCCCTGCTAAATTTGCTTTTAAAAGGCTGCAAAAGTATTCACTTTTGCGTCCAAATTTGGCCTGAGCTTTGCACAAATCCTGAATCGCTTGTTGGGGGAAGGGGTCCCAATTACTGTGGACAGCACCCCCCCTTTTTGACCATCGGTATGTGACAGGGGTGGCAGAAAAGCCGGGATAATTTCCTGCTTCCAGGTTCCCGGCTCCCTCCCCCCTGCCCCGGGGCATGGGAACTGGGACTGTGGGCAGAGAAACCGTGGGAACCAGGGGCAGGGAGGGGCTGGAGGCTTGAGTCACAAGGGGCAGAGTCAGAGGGCGGAGGTTTGAGGGTAGGGGGTGGAGTCAGAGGAGAGGGCAGTGCCGGGGGCGGCACCGAAGGGAAAGAGGGGTCTGGGGAGAGGAAGGGATTGTGAAAGGGATTGTGGGAAGGAAGGACAGACAAAGAGAGAGGCTCCTTGTGACTCGAGAGCACAGGTCTTTGGCCATTTTGGGGAACAAAGGAGTCCCCTCCATCTTGTGACCCCCCTTCTGAACTAAGACTAGCTTGGGATTCACTAAGTTGGGGGTTTTGTGTACTCGGACTGCCTTCAAAAGCAAACCTAACCCAGGGTTTACAAACTGGGGAAGAAGGGAGTTTTGGGGAAAGTTTAGGGGTTTCTTGAGGAATATTTGATTTTGGGAAAGGGATTTTGGGGTCGGGATAGGGAGAAAACTGAGGAAACTGGGGAAAGTCCACAAAGAACTGGCTTTTTTTCTTTTAATTTTGTTTTTGCATTGCAAATAAAATCTGCAAGCTCCAAAGAGCAAAATTTTCTTTTTCTTTATCATTAGGGGAGCTTGATTGAGACAATTTTTTTCCAACAGTTTCCCAAAATTCTGGGGAGCTTATTTGCACAGATGATACATCTGGAAATTGAGCAAATAACCACCTAAGGAATTTTTTTAATTGCTTCTTGGAAAAATGGGTTTTCTCATCGTCTGAGGCACTTAAAATTTGATAATAGACTCCTTTTTGAGGCACAGACAGCCTAGCACCCATTTTTCGCTCAGATTTTAAGTTTTTATGTCCCCTTTAACTGTGACTGAGAAACTGAAAGGAAAAAAAAACCTTGCTGGAGAGAAAAAAAAAGCCAAAAGGGGAAACAGTTTCCTTTTCCACCCACCCCCAGGCTGCCGAAAGAAAGCACTTTGAAGGTTTTTTACTCTGAAAGCAAAAACCTTCTGCGAAAGGAGAAACTCTTTCCTCTGAGGTTCAATGCCCCTTAAAAAGATTTTCCCTTAAAAAACCAAAAGTGGTACTCACTGAAAATCCAGCATTCCTTTCCTTTCTTTCCCAATCACTCCTTTTGCCTGAGACTGACTGTTTTTGGTGCATAAAGAGCTTCCAGTCTCTGATCCCAGGCTCAGTTTTCCACGAACATGTGGTCACTCTCTCTGGAAGCAGCTTGCCGGTCGAGGGCTTCTTCGCAGCATTCCAATGGGATTTTTGAGTCCAAAGGAGAAAACTGCAGCCGTGCCTGTGGAATCCTGTGTTTCGGAGACTCCGTAGCGAACGCCAAGCCTGACAGGTCTGTCTCTGCATGGGATTCCTTGGCCACGTGCTCCCCTAGTGGTTCTTCCAGCTTTTTTGGGAACCTTTTGTGGCTTCGATCTGCACATAAGGCGCCAGTTGTGGTATTTCTTCACGTGACTAGACGACCGCCGATGGATAAAAGAAAGAGCCTGCTCTTTGTCCGGGATGGAAAATATTGCTTTATTCTCCAGTCCTGCCCTGCTTGGCTGGAGATCTTCCCAATAGCTCTCCGGTGCCAGAGAGCCCTCAGCCCTGCCCGTACGGGGGCTTTTTCCCCAGGGGGCAGGGCCCAGAGGCAGGGACAAACCACTACCCAATCAGGGATAAAGTGGGTGGGGAACAGATTTGACTTACAGTTGAGCAAGGACAAAACACGTGATTACAAATCCAATGAAACACAATATTAATGCATTACAACATCAGGGGAGCTGGGTGGGTGTAACATAGCGCTCTTGACTCCAGGATGGTTTGGATGGATGGAGACGAGAGATCTCTGAAGTTAGGTTTTAGAAGATATGGTTTATTATAAAGGGTGTGGGGCCTTACTTGGAGTTGCCAGGCGCAACTCATGGCAGGCCCTAGGGAGTGGGGGAGGGAAGGGAGAGGTAGGGAGAGGAAGTTCCAAGAGGAAGGTCCCTGGGAGGAATTGTCAAGAGGCCGTCCTGTCTCCCCGGCCCCCTTATCAGGGGGCTTCAAGGTGGGCTGGAACAAGACTTGGGCCAATGGGGTTACAGATACCTGATACTTCAGGGGAGGGTTACAGGTGTGGGATGAACCATACATTGGGGGGTGAGACAGAACATTCCATTTGACCTTTGGACCTATCTGTAGGTAAGGGGCATTGTTTATTCAAGGGAGGATTACCTTCAGCTGGCCATACCATTGTTTCTCAGACATTGAAACTTGCTTTCAATTCTATCTCACTTATAGGTTTCATATTCTCAAAATCTAAGCAGTCATATTTATAAGGCTTTCTAGTTTCATCCTCCCCAACAGGTGGGTCTCCTTCTTTCCAAGCCTTGCTGCTGCTTTGGGTTCCCCCTTCATAAATCCCCACCCAGTGGGAAATGGGGATGTCTCCTGGGGGAATGGCTCCTGCAAAGAGTTTTGTGTTTGGCTGAGGAGGCTCCTTCTTCCAAGCAGCAATTTCCTTCCTTCCTTGTCTCTTGTTTATGAGGAAAACATAAAATCCCTTTCTGCACTTAAACTCATTCTGGTGATGCTCTAAATTCTATGCTTAATGATGCATTTAATTAAAGACTGACTATGGCATAAAGTGGTGGTTAATTAAATACCAATAAATCCCTGTATAAAATACATATAAAGGGGCTTTGTCTCAGGCAGTAAAAGGGCCTCCAGGAGGAGATTCCCCTCTTGCTCCCTATGCAGCTGGAGAGTGGCTTCCCACACTCTTTTCCTTGCTGTATTTGCCATTCAGGATATTGAAGCCCTGCGGAAAAGCTGTTTTATGGAAACAAAGCATTGTCTGGCCCATGCCTGCTGTTCAGAAGACATTTCACAGGGACTTTTCCATCACCACTTTGTTATGGTGATGTTGGTATAAGTAGACAAAACTCTCATTGATGAAAGAATAACTTTATTTTTGTTCTCTCAAAAACTTTTGAGAAGGTCCTTTAAAGTGGCATAAAATGAATCCAGAGTATCCAAAGTTAATAAAACAACATGGCTTTTCATGGAATAAGTTGTTAAGCTGTAAGTGCCTTGTTGTAGGATATTATGTATGCTGAAATTTAGGGGAGCTCCAGGAAGCAGAAAAGTTTTGAAGGGTCTAGAAGAGGAGTCCAACACAGGAGAAGCCTCATGTAATTTTATATTCTTTTCCCCCATTCTGTGTTCCGGTTGCTCAGAAAAGGTTGTATTATAACTATGTATCGGTCCTGAAAGACGCCAAATTGAAAATCTCAAAAGGCGAGTTAAGAAATTTTGTTCGCTGGGTTCATCTGCATTTCCTCCAAGTATCCCCGGAGAGAGTCTGCAGCACCGATTTCTGTGGCACTGTAGAAAGGCAATTAATTCGGCTGATTGAAACAGGGGACAAAAAGGCTACAAAGTATTTTATGGTAGCAACAAAGGTTAATTCAGCGATTCAGTCTCAACAGGCAATGCAGAATGAGCCCGGCCGAGAAACGTGTTCTCCCCCTCCTCCCCCCCTTCTTCTCCCCGGTCCCCGTGTCCCCGGGAAAGCGTTCTGAATGGAGCACCAGGGCTCCCGCCTGCCCGCTCAGCCTCCGGGACACCCCAGCCACCCCGCCAGCGCTGGCCCCGTGGGGCCGGGAGGGAGGTCTCGGGCAGCATTGGCCACGTTGCACGAGACAATCCTCCGTCCCCACTTTCCCCGGTTGAAAAATGCCGCGTTCGTTTTTCTGTGTGGGGGGAAGCCACGTGGCCCGCATGGGGTCCCCAAGATGGCGGCGACCGCACGGCAGGGGACTCCCCCTCTCCCTCCGTGTCGCCCACCCCTCCCTACCCTGGTGACGTGGTGGCCCGCAAGGTGCGGCCCCGCCCCGCCCTCCTCCCCCGCCCCGCCTTACCCCTGTGACATCGGCCCTGCATGGCCTCGGCCCCGCCCCGGCCCCGTGCACCACCGCCGTGCTGCCCCCCCAACACCCTGTGCCTGCACGTGCGCACTGCAGCACCACCCCCTCCCCCACCGTGGCTGCGGCCGTGCCTCCTCCCTTGCCCGATCTCGGTGACGTCGCTTTCCCTGCCTCCCCCCCGCGGTGCCGCTGCCTGAGGGGGCCCCACCGCGGCGTGGCCGCGGCCCGCTGCACCCCCCCGATGTTGCCGGCGGGGGGTGCCTCCGCCGGGCCGCAGCCCACCGCTCCCCCTGCAGCTGCCGCGCTGCCGACCGCTCTGGAGCAGCCCGGTCCCGCGCTGCCGGGGTTCGAGCCCGCTCCCCTGGGATTCCCGCCACCCCTCCACTCCTCGATGACGTTACCCCCCGGGGGGGAACCGCGACCCCTGCAGGGACGCGGTTGCCAAGCAACCAAGTGCCTCAGGGCACGGGCTCCCTCGCTCCCTCAAACCCAGAAGTGGCCGAACAGGGAACCGGGGCAGATGCAGCTGCCGGCTCGTGCTCCATTCCAACTCTTGCCCCTGTTACCTACCGCAATGCCCGCGGTGGTAACAACAGGGCAGAGTACCACCCATTTCCCCGAGGCACCATCAAAGAAATCTGCAGAGCTCACAGAACATATGGCCGGGATGGGCCATATTTCAGAGGGCTCCTCAGAGCAGATCTCTCTGCAGAGGAAGTGGTGCCTGCTGATTTAAAGTACCTGTTTTCTTGCTTGCTGAACCCAACAGAGTACATCCTATGGGTCACAGCTTGGAAACAGCTGCTCCAGGATGCCTTACCAGGGCTCCTCAGCCATGTTAACACTAGAGTGGATGCTCAGGGAAATCCCATCACTCTAGAACACCTCGCTGGTGAGGGGCAGTGGGCAGAAGCCACTGACCAAGTGGTCATTCCTGTCCAGTGCCTCCACGTAGTGAGAGACATGGCCCTGACTGCATTCTTCAGCATGCAAACACAAGGTCCTGCGATTTCATATTCGAAAATCAGACAGGACCAAAGGGAGTCTTTCACAGATTTTGTGGAGAGACTGTCCCGAGCTATTGAAGCTCAGGTCAAAAACGAGATGGCTCGGGAACACATTTTAACAGAGATTGCATTTTCGAATGCAAATGATTTATGTCGTGCTGCGATTTTAAGTTTACCCCTAAACCCCAAACCAACCTTACCAGACATGCTTCAGGTATGTCAGGTAAAGTTGCCTTTTATGAGTTCATCCACAGGTCCATGGCCCAAACCTCATCAAGTTGCAGCCATGGAAGCTGAAGATTCCCGAAAAACACCGAACACCGGGAAGAAGCTTTCTGCTCAAAGCTCCCAGAAGTGTTTTTTGTGCGGGAATTTGGGGCACTGGGTTTCCAAATGCCCCCTCAAGAAAGAATTAGAGGACCTCAAAAACAAAAAAGGGGGAGGGGAAGGGGAAAAAGGGAGAGGGTTTAAACCCTCACAAAAAAACTGATGAAAGAGCACAGGTCCGCCCTGCGTGAAGAAAAAAATGGGGTGGACCGGGGAGGAGGGGAGAGGAAGGGGAGCCAAGGGAAAAAGAAGGAGAAGCTGCATTGCCCCATTCAGGGTGGCAGCAAACAGAACACACTGGAAATTACTTATACGGACCATGACATGGCGCAGCCGATTTTAACAACCAATTCTAAATATACCCCCTACAGGTTGCAGCTCACAGAGGGTTTGCACCTGAAAGACGACGGCTGGAATTTTTTGTCAGTTGACAACAGTGAGCAGGGTACCTGGCCAAGGGTCAAAGGTAAGCTCATCGTTGTGGGGGACTGCAAACACACCCCAAAAGTGATCGAAATTCTTCCAGGAACACTTGATAACAATCCTGGAAGGTTCGTTCTCTGGCTACGCTGCACTCACCCACCAACATTCCTACCTAAAGGGCAGATAGTTGCCCAGATCATACCCACCTGGGAATGCCCGGAAGAAGACAAGATGCCAACTGCTTGTCCCGTGCACAACATCACAGAAGTGAAACCCCAGGTGGGATGTGAGTTACAGGTGGGTGATGAGGCCATTAACATCACAGGCCTGCTCCACACTCGCGCAGACGTGACTGTGATCCCAGCCAAGCACTGGCCGTCACGTTGGGCCTTGGAAAACGTGGCAGGACACGTGCAAGGAATAGGGGGGATGCAATTGGCCAAACAATCAAAGAGTGTGGTACAAATTAAGGGGCCAAAAGGGCAGTTGGCCAGTTTACACCATTTTGTTTTGGATTATAGGGAACCCTTGTTGGGGAGAGACCTGATGGCCCAGTGGGGAGTCACAAGTGACATCCCAGTCCCCCCACAGGATTTTTGGGCGGTGGTCACTGAGGAGTGCCCTACCCACAAGCTGAATTGGAAAACAGATTCATCAGTGTGGGTAGAGCAGTGGCCGCTTTCCAAACAGAAATTGAAGGCGCTCGAAGAGCTCGTGGAGGAGCAGTTAGCTAAGGGTCACATTGTAGAGACCACCAGCCCTTGGAATTCGCCGGTTTTCGTTATCCGGAAGCCGGGGAAGGACAAGTGGAGGCTCCTCCAGGATCTCAGACAAATTAACAATGTGATAGAAGATATGTGCTCTCTTCAACCCGGGATGCCTACCCCGACCATGCTCCCACAAAATTGGAACTTGGCTGTTATAGATATAAAAGATTGTTTCTTCCATATTCCCCTACATCCGGACGATGCACCACGTTTTGCATTCTCGGTTCCCACCATTAACCGAGAGGCCCCGAGGAAACGCTACCATTGGCGAGTTCTTCCCCAAGGGATGAAGGTGTCACCTATCATCTGCCAGTGGTATGTGGCTTCCTTGCTGTCCCCGGTCCTCGTAGCCGCAGAGAAAGCAATCATCCATCATTATATGGATGATGTGCTTGTGTGTGCCCCCACCGATGATGTCTTGTCCCACGCGCTTGACCTGACAATCAATGCATTGGTTGTTGCAGGGTTCGAGCTGCAGGAAGACAAGGTTCAAAGGATGCCACCTTGGAGGTACCTTGGGCTGGAAATTGGCAAGCGGACCATTGTGCCGCAGAAATTGGAAATCAGGCCCAAAATTCAGACCCTCGCAGATGTCCATCAGCTGTGTGGGGCATTGAATTGGGTGAGACCCTGGCTGGGCCTCACAACTGAGGACCTAGCCCCTCTTTTCAATTTATTGAAAGGGGGAGAGGAGCTGAGTTCTCCCAGGGAACTAACCCCGGAAGCAAAGGAGGCGCTGGAAAAGGTACAGCATCTCATGTCCACTCGGCAGGCCCACCGGTGTGATCCAGACCTGCCTTTCAAATTCATAATAATGGGGGAATTGCCACACCTCCATGGAGTCATTTTCCAATGGAGAAAAAACATCAAAAAGGACCAGGGCTGAGAGGACCCGCTCCTAATCATAGAATGGGTCTTTCTCAGCCATCAAAGGTCCGAGAGAATGGCACGTCCACAGGAACTGGTGGCTGAACTGATCCGAAAAGCCAGAGTCCGGATCAGGGAATTGGCAGGGTGTGATTTTGAATGCATTCACATTCCAATTGGATTAAGATCGGGCCAAATTACAAAGGCAATGTTAGAACACCTGCTTCAGGAAAATGAAGCACTGCAGTTTGCTCTGGATTCCTTTACCGGGCAAATCTCAATTCATCGGCCAGCCCACAAAATTTTTAATCAGGATGCCAAATTCACACTGAATTTGAAAGATGTTCGGAGCAGGAAGCCTTTAGAGGCCCTGACAGTTTTCACGGACGCGTCCAGAAGGTCCCACAAGTCAGTTATGACTTGGAAGGACCCTCAGACTCAGCAGTGGGAGGCAGATGTTGCCGAGGTGGAGGGATCACCTCAGGTTGCTGAGTTGGCCGCTGTTGTCAGGGCTTTCGAAAGGTTCCCCGAACCCTTTAATTTAGTAACGGACTCCGCTTATGTAGCGGGGGTGGTATCGAGGGCAGATCAAGCAATACTGCAGGAAGTGTCTAACACAGCACTGTTTGAGCTGCTTTCTAAGCTTGTTAAGCTTGTCTCCCACAGAGAGCAGCCATTCTTTGTGATGCATACGAGATCACACACGGATTTGCGGGGGTTCGTAGCTGAGGGGAACAGAAGGGCTGATGCTCTTGCTGCTCCTGCAGTCATGGCCCCATTGCCAAGCATTTTTGAGCAGGCAAAGCTCAGCCATCAGCTTCACCATCAGAACGCGCCTGGCCTTGTTCGCCGGTTTCACATCACTCGGGAACAGGCTAAGGCAATTGTGGCTACGTGTCCCTCATGTAATCAGCATGCACTCCCCACCTTAAGTGCGGGAGTGAACCCCAGAGGTCTGAACAGCTGTGAGCTATGGCAGACTGATGTAACACATATCCCCCAATTCGGCCGATCTAAATATGTACATGTGTCGGTGGACACCTACTCCGGTGCAGTTTTTGCTTCCGCCCACGCAGGGGAGAAAACCTCGGATGCAATTAAACACCTCATCCAGGCTTTCTCCTTCATGGGCATCCCAAAAGAATTAAAAACTGATAATGGCCCAGCGTACCGTTCCAGGGAATTCTGCAGCTTCCTACAACAATGGGGAGTGGGACATAAAACCGGCATCCCTCATTCCCCGACAGGCCAAGCTGTAGTGGAGAGGACCCACAGAGAAATCAAAAGGGTCCTCAACCAGCAACAACCGGTGTTGAAAACAGAAACACTGCAGACCAGATTGGCCAGGGCTCTATTCACATTGAATTTTTTAAACAGCACCTTTGAGTTTTTAAACCCACCAATTGTTCGTCATTTCGGGGCAAACCCTCAACTAAACATCAAGGAGAGGCTGCCGGTCATGGTCCGGGACCCTGAAAGTGGAAGGACAGAGGGGCCTCATGATTTGGTCACATGGGGTCGTGGGTACGCTTGCGTGTCCACCCCCACGGGGCCGAGATGGTTACCATCAAAATAGGTGAGGCCCTATGTCCCGAAGGTCTCAGGGGAGAAAAAGAAACTGCCACAGGTTACTCAGGCAGCTTTTAGGAGGAAAAGGAGGGAAGATTTTTCCCAGGACGGTTTCGCTTTCCTGAATGACCCCTGCTTGAATGTTAATTGTTTGTTTTAGTTCTTTTAGTCCTGTCAGAGCCTGTCCAGCACCAGTCCCCTGTGATGAGGAAGTTCCACCTGCTCTTCAGCATCCTTCTGCTTGCCAGTCTCGCTGCACCTGTCTCCGGATGGTTGGTGCCCCAGCCCAAAGCCACCAGGGCAATGGGGCAGACCACAAAGCCAGCCAGAACATCTGAGACATGGTGAATGACATCAAGAGAGAGACTGGTGACTGGCTGAATGGATTGTTTGGGGACTGGGGACTTTTGGGCTGGGTGGGTTCGATTTTGACATCAGTTTTGTTATTTTTGTTTGTTATTCTGTTAATTTTAATTGGGTTTGGAATCATAAAAAAAAATGTTAAGTAGATTAATTTCTAGCATCACACATGCCCCCTCTGTGAACCAAGTTGCTGTATCATCCGCGCCTGGATGGGAGGAGAACGTGGAACTGGAGGAAGACCAAGAAGACAGGAGACACCCAGAAGAGGAACCTCAGATGGAGTGGTCCACTCAGCCAGAGTGGCTCGCCGAGAGTTATCCGGACTTTGAATATCATCCTCCTCCATTCCAGCCCTCCTCCTGTTATTAAAACAAAAAAGGGGGAGATGTGGTGGTGCAGAACTGTTTTACTAGGTTTTTATAAGATGGTTATGTTATGGTTCATTTCACTGTATCCCCAATTCTGTATCCCTTTTGTGTTGTCTGTATAATAAGGTGTTTTGTGTCCTCCCACCCCCCTTGCTCTGGGACAGCCTGTTTCTCCAGGAGTCCTCCCAAGATTGCGAAATCTCAGGGAGAGGGCTTCAGGTGATAGGCCCCCTGGGGGGAATTCCTTTAGCTTTGGAGTTTAGTGGTCCGAGGCTTGGGGGTGGGCACACCTTGTTACCCCCTGAAACCCCTGATTCGTGGTTTTGTAGTATCCTCCCTGAAACCCCTCCCCCGCTGATAGGGGGCAGGAGGGAGGAAAAAACTCTCTCAGCCTCTCAGGACATCTCTCAGCACCTCTCTCAGCCTCTCAGCAACATCTCTCAGCACCTCTCTCAGCCTCTCAGCAAGATCTCTCTCAGCACCTCGCTCTCAACCTCTCTGCTCCTCAACTCTGGAGCTAATAAACATCTTTTAATCTGCTAAGCTGAGACCCAGCCTTTTCTATTCTGCTGCTTTGCTGTCACACTTTTGGGGGTTCAGCTGCCGAGCCGAGAAGCCAAAACGAACTGGGACCATTCTGTGCCTGGGTTGACCCGAGCTAGCCAGAGGTCATCTCCCGCCCGGTGCGGGACGGAACGAGACACAATGAATGACACACCTAGGAGCTACAAGTCCCCTGAAAGGTGGGATGACCCATTCCTGGTGCTCCTGGCCCCTGGAGGAGCCAGGGGAGAGGAGAGGAACACTTGAGTTGTTGTTTACAGAGCTTGGGCTGCCCGTTTGCCATGGGTTGGTGCTTGGCGTTGGATCAAAGCAGATCCTGAAAGGAGTACAGCATGAATGACAAACCTGGCTGCTGCAGGGGAGGGTTCCAAGCAGGCGGGGAAGGATCCGGCTTTGGCACCAGTGTGGGAGCTCGGGGCCCTCCGGGGACAGGAGTGTGGGCAGGAGGGGACAGGAGCATCCCGGCTCTCCCGAGACTGTTACAGATCCTTCCGTGTTCATTCATGGAATTATACCTGGTATTAGACCTTAGAGCCCTCCCAGTGCCTAAAGGGGGTCCAGGAGAGCTGAGCAGGGACTTTGGACAAGGGATGGAGGGACAAGACACAGGGAATGGCTTCCCACTGCCAGTAGGCAGGGATAGGTGGGGTATCTGGGAAGGAATTTTGGTCTTGTCCTTTGCAGGATAACTTTAAGTCATTCAGTGTTTTCACAGGGTTCTTCAGTGCATGTAAAAATCATCAGTGTCTCTGACCTGAAATCAATGTGATTAATTAGGAAGTTGATCCAAAGCAGACTGGAGTTAATAGGTGTGTTTTGACCAACCTCAGTGGCTTTCCCAAAGCTTCCCAGCAGCCCTGCAGAGATTCAGGTGAGTTCCCTGGTGGAGATGGAGCTCATGCCCAAAGGTTCCTCATATTGTCCAGATAATCTTCATGGAAAAGGCTGTCCAGCCCTGACTGAACTGCTCAGGGCAGGGGTAGGGTCCCCATTCCTAGAGGGATTCAAAAACCCTGTGGATGCGGCATTTGGGGACATGGGTCAGTGGTGGATTAATGATTTGACTGCATGATCTCAGAGGGATTTTCCAACCTAAAAATTCTGTGATTCCATATTGTCCTGGGCTGAGTTTCCTTCACTGTTCCAGATGATGTCCACTTTCCCAGAGCATGTGAATTCTTCTTAGATTTTTTTATTGCTTTATATTAGATTTTCTTTTGCTTATAAAAAAGGTGCAAGTGAACACAGTAAATCTGTATACAAAAATAAGCCACATTGGTTGGTGTTTTCTCACCTATGGACTGCTCTTGATATGCCCAAGGAGCCCAGGCTCCCTCTCACTCTCCCAAGCTTTAGGAATCAGTCATTATTTGTGTCCCTCCAATGACAAATCACCACTATAATGAGGTTTTATCCTTTTAAAACAAAGTAACTTTTAATAATTCCTTGATTTCATAATTGAAGCCTTGACTTTTAAAGGGGGGCAGGTGTTGTGATTAATAGGATATATTCCCTGCATATCACAGAACTTTACTAAGTCTTAGTCATTGTTTGGGGGTCAATGTCACTGTTATTATAGAAATTATAATTATATCTTTAGGAAGCTGTCAGAAAAGTATCTTTTCTAGGAGTCAGAGCAGTGTAAACAGACTGTACAGGCAGGCACAACCCTTTCCATCAATAGGTAAACAATCTTTGTTAAGCTCGTCTTGATAGTCTTATTTTGTTGCCACATTTTAATTACTTATCCTGTCTGTTTATATTCTGCTGCGTTTTGCTGAAGATACAAGCTTTAAAAATCATTGGTATTTAGGAAAATCCAAAGCTGGGGCGATGCATGCTCAGGTGCTAATTTATTTACATCAATTAATTTCAGGCCCCTGATGTAAACCAATTAGTATTCAACACTTAATGGAGTCATTATCTGTCAGATTAGCTTTTAGAAATGCTTGTCACTGCGACAGGATCAGGCAGCAGAACTTTGCTAATAAAACTAGCAGAATTAATGGAGTGAACAGCATAGATAATGACTTAATGTGGAACATACAGTATAGAAAAGAGACTGAACAACTGTCTTCAAGAAATTAAGATATTGAGCCGGCTACTTTATTCCAAAACTGAGCTCAGATGGGCTCATTGGAAACATCAAAGGTGTCTCACTAAGCCTTTGCAAAGTTTATTTCATAATAAATAACTTCCACCCTTTGTGCCCTCACATGCTTCAGCCCAGCTTGGTGTGGCACACAAAGAGAGGCTTCCTGTTGTACCTCCCTGCTGTCACTTCAGGCTTTTCCTTCCCAAGGACTGGGAATTACTGGGAACATCCAGGTTATGGAGCTGTACCTGTGGATGTCACCTGTGTGTCTGGTTCTGTCCCGCACCGGGCGGGAGGTGACCTCTGGCTAGCTCTGGTCAACCCAGGCACAGAATGGTTCCAGTTCGTTCGGCTTCTCGGCTCGGCAGCTGAACCCCAAAAGTGTGACAGCAAAGCAGCAGAATAGAAAAGGCTGGCTCTCAGCTTAGCAGTTTAAAAGATGTTTATTAGCTCCAGAGTTGAGGAGCAGAGAGGTTGAGGGCGAGGTGCTGGGAGATGTTGCTGAGAGGCTGAGAGAGATGCTGAGAGAGAGTTTTCCTCCCTCCTGCCCCCTATAAGCGGGGGAGGGGTTCCAGGGAGGATACTACAAAACCACGAATCAGGGGTTTCAGGGGGTAACAAGGTGTGCCCACCCCCAAGCCTCGGACCATTCAAATCCAAAGCTAAAGGAATTCCCCCCGGGGGGCCTATCACCTAAAGCCTTCTCCCTGAGATTTCGCAATCTTGGGAGGGCTCCTGGAGAAACAGGCTGTCCCAGAGCAAGGGGGGTGGGAGGACACAAATCACCTTATTATACAGACAACACAAAAGGGATTCAGAATTGGGGATACAGTGAAATGAACCATAACATAAACTTCTTATAAAAACCTAATAAAACAGTTCTGCACCACTACATCTCCCCCTTTTCTGTTTTAATAACAGGAGGAGGGCTGGAATGGAGGAGGATGATATTCAAAGTCCGGGTAACTCTCGGCGAGCCACTCTGGCTGAGTGGGCCACTCCATCTGAGGTTCCTCTTCTGGGTGTCTCCTGTCTTCTGGGTCTTCCTCCAGTTCCACGTTCTCCTCCCATCCAGGCACAGATGATACAACAACTTGGTTCACAGAGGGAGCATGTGTGGTGCTAGAAATTAATCTACCTAACATTTTTTTGATGATACCAAATCCAATTAAAATTAACAGAATAACAAACAAAAATAACAAAACTGATTTTAACATTGAACCCACCCAGCCCGAAAGTCCCCAGTCCCCAAACAATCCATTCAGCCAGTCACCAGTCTCTCTCTTGATGTCATTCACCATGTCTCGGATGTTCTGGCTGGCTTTGTGGTCTGCCCCATTGCCCTGGTGGCTTTGGGCTGGGGCACCAACCATCTGGAGACAGGTGCAGTGAGACTGGCAAGCAGAAGGATGCTGAGGAGCAGGTGGAACTTCCTCAGCACAGGGGACTGACGCTGGACAGGCTCTGACAGGACTAAAAGAACTAAAACAAACAATTAACATTCAAGCAGGGGTCATTCAGGAAAGCGAAACCATCCTGGGAAAAATCTTCCCTCCTTTTCCTCCTAAAAGCTGCCTGAGTAACCTGTGGCAGTTTCTTTTTCTCCCCTGAGACCTTCGGGACATAGGGCCTCACCCATTTTGATGGTAACCATCTCAGCCCCGTGGGGGTGGACACGCAAGCGTACCCACGACCCCACGTGACTAAATCATGAGGTCCCTCTGTCCTTCCAGTCTCAGGGTCCCGGACCATGACCGGCGGCCTCTCCTTGATGTTTAGTTGAGGGTTTGCCCCGAAATGACGAACGATCGGTGGGTTTAAAAACTCAAAGGTGCTGTTTAAAAAATTCAATGTGAATAGAGCCCTGGCCAATCGGGTCTGCGGTGTTTCTGTTTTCAACACCGGTTGTTGTTGGTTGAGGACCCTTTTGATTTCTCTGTGGGTCCTCTCCACTACAGCTTGGCCTGTTGGGGAATGGGGGATGCCGGTTTTATGTCCCACTCCCCATTGTTGCAGGAAGCTGCAGAATTCCCTGGAACGGTACGCTGGGCCATTATCAGTTTTTAATTCTTTTGGGATGCCCATGAAGGAGAAAGCCTGGATGAGGTGTTTAATTGCATCCGAGGTTTTCTCCCCTGCGTGGGCGGAAGCAAAAACTGCACCGGAGTAGGTGTCCACCGACACATGTACATATTTAGACCGGCCGAATTGGGGGATATGTGTTACATCAGTCTGCCACAGCTCACAGCTGTTCAGACCTCTGGGGTTCACTCCCGCACTTAAGGTGGGGAGTGCATGCTGATTACATGAGGGACACGTAGCCACAATTGCCTTAGCCTGTTCCCGAGTGATGTGAAACCGGCGAACAAGGCCAGGCGCGTTCTGATGGTGAAGCTGATGGCTGAGCTTTGCCTGCTCAAAAATGCTTGGCAATGGGGCCATGACTGCAGGAGCAGCAAGAGCATCAGCCCTTCTGTTCCCCTCAGCTACGAACCCCGGCAAATCGGTGTGTGATCTCGTATGCATCACAAAGAATGGCTGCTCTCTGTGGGAGACAAGCTTAACAAGCTTAGAAAGCAGCTCAAACAGTGCTGTGTTAGACACTTCCTGCAGTATTGCTTGATCTGCCCTCGATACCACCCCCGCTACATAAGCGGAGTCCGTTACTAAATTGAAGGGTTCGGGGAACCTTTCGAAAGCCCTGACAACAGCGGCCAACTCAGCAACCTGAGGTGATCCCTCCACCTCGGCAACATCTGCCTCCCACTGCTGAGTCTGAGGGTCCTTCCAAGTCATAACTGACTTGTGGGACCTTCCGGACGCGTCCGTGAAAACTGTCAGGGCCTCTAAAGGCCTCCTGCTCCGAACATCTTTCAAATTCAGTGTGAATTTGGCATCCTGATTAAAAATTTTGTGGGCTGGCCGATGAATTGAGATTTGCCCAGTAAAGGAATCCAGAGCAAACTGCAGTGCTTCATTTTCCTGAAGCAGGTGTTCTAACATTTCCTTTGTAATTTGGCCCGATCTTAATCCAATTGGAATGTGAATGCATTCAAAATCACACCCTGCCAATTCCCTGATCCGGACTCTGGCTTTTCGGATCAGTTCAGCCACCAGTTCCTGTGGACGTGTCATTCTCTTGGACCTTTGATGGCTGAGAAAGACCCATTCTATGATTAGAAGCGGGTCCTCTCTGCCCTGGTCCTTTTTGATGTTATTTCTCCACTGGAAAATGACTCCATGGAGGTGTGGCAATTTCCCCATTATTATGAATTTGAAAGGCAGGTCTGGATCACACCGGTGGGCCTGCCGAGTGGACATGAGATGCTGTACCTTTTCCAGCGCCTCCTTTGCTTCTGGGGTCAGTTCCCTGGGAGAACTCAGCTCCTCTCCCCCCTTCAATAAATTGAAAAGAGGGGCTAGGTCCTCAGTTGTGAGGCCTAGCCAGGGTCTCACCCAGTTCAATGCCCCACACAGCTGATGGACATCTGCGAGGGTCTGAATTTTGGGCCTGATTTCCAATTTCTGCGGCACAATGGTCCGCTTGCCAATTTCCAGCCCAAGGTACCTCCAAGGTGGCATCCTTTGAACCTTGTCTTCCTGCAGCTCGAACCCTGCAACAACCAATGCATTAATTGTCAGGTCAAGCGCGTGTGACAAAACATCATCGGTGGGGGCACACACAAGCACATCATCCATATAATGATGGATGATTGCTTTCTCTGCGGCTACGCGGACCGGGGACAGCAAGGAAGCCACATACCACTGGCAGATTACCGGAGACACTTTCATCCCTTGGGGTAAAACTCGCCAATGGTAGCGTTTCCTCGGGGCCTCTCGGTTAATGGTGGGAACCGAGAATGCAAAACATGGTGCATCATCAGGGTGTAGGGGAATATGGAAGAAACAATCTTTTATATCTATAACAGCCAATTTCCAATTTTGTGGGAGCATGGTCGGGGTAGGCATCCCGGGTTGAAGAGAGCCCATATCTTCTATCACATTGTTAATTTGTCTGAGATCCTGGAGGAGCCTCCACTTGTCCTTCCCCGGCTTCCGGATAACGAAAACCGGCGAATTCCAAGGGCTGGTGGTCTCTACAATGTGACCCTTAGCTAACTGCTCCTCCACGAGCTCTTCGAGCGCCTTCAATTTCTGTTTTGAAAGCGGCCACTGTTCCACCCACACTGGCGAATTTGTTTTCCAATTCAGCTTGTGGGTAGGGCACTCCTCAGCTACCGCTGCCCAAAAATCCTGTGGGGGGTCTGGGATGTCAATTGTGACTCCCCACTGGGCCATCAGGTCTCTCCCCAACAAGGGTTCCCTATAATCCAAAACAAAAGGGCGTAAACTGGCCAACTGCCCTTTTGGCCCCTTAATTTGAACCACACTCTTTGATTGTTTAGCCAATTGCATTCCCCCTATTCCTTGCACGTGTCCTGCCACGTTTTCCAAGGCCCAACGTGACGGCCAGTGCTTGGCTGGGATCACAGTCACGTCCATGTCCGTGTGGAGCAGGCCTGTGA
Organism: Delichon dasypus; assembly: GCA_037837765.1. NCBI lineage: Eukaryota > Metazoa > Chordata > Aves > Passeriformes > Hirundinidae > Delichon > Delichon dasypus. The sequence goes on from JBBAXF010000012.1 coordinate 19,408,840, forward strand.
TGTTAATGGCCTCATCACCCACCTGTAACTCACATCCCACCTGGGGTTTCACTTCTGTGATCCTGTGCACGGGACAAGCAGTTGGCATCTTGTCTTCTTCCGGGCATTCCCAGGTGGGTATGATCTGGGCAACTATCTGCCCTTTAGGTAGGAATGTTGCTGGATGAGTGCAGCGTAGCCAGAGAACGAACTTTCCAGGATTGTTATCAAGTGTTCCTGGAAGAATTTCGATCTCTTTTGGGGTGTGTTTGCAGTCCCCCACAACGATGAGCTTACCTTTGACCCTTGGCCAGGTACCCTGCTCACTGTTGTCAACTGACACAAAATTCCAATCGTTGTCCCTCAGGTGCAAACCCTCTGTGAGCTGCAACCTGTAGGGGGTATACTTAGAATTAGTTGTCAAAATCGGCTGTGCCATGTCATGGTCTGTATAAGTAATTTCCAGTGTGTTATTTTTGCTGCCGCCCTGAATGGGGCAATGCAGCTTCTCCTTCTTTTTCCCTTGGCTCCCCTTCCCCTCCCCTCCTGCCTGGTCCACCCCATTTTTTTCTTCACGCAGGGTGGACCTGCGCTCTTTCACCAGTTTTTTTGTGAGGGTTTAAACCCTCTACCTTTTTCCCCTTCCCCTCCCCCTTTTTTGTTTTTGAGGTCCTCTAATTCTTTCTTCAGGGGGCATTTGGAAACCCAGTGCCCCAAATTCCCACACAAAAAACACTTCTGGGAGCTTTGAGCAGAAAGCTTCTTCCCGGTGTTCGGTGTTTTTCGGGAATCTTCAGCTGCCATGGCTGCAACTTGATGAGGTTTGTGCTGTGGACCTGTGGATGAACTCATAAAAGGCACCTTTACCTGACATACCTGAAGCATGTCTGGTAAGGTTGGTTTGGGGTTTAGAGGTAAACTTAAAATCGCAGCACGACATAAATCATTTGCATTCGAAAACGCAATCTCTGTTAAAATGTGTTCCCGAGCTATCTCGTTTTTGACCTGAGCTTCAATAGCTCGGGACAGTCTCTCCACAAAATCTGTGAAAGACTCCCTTTGGTCCTGTCTGATTTTCGAATATGAAATCACAGGACCTTGTGTTTGCATGCTGAAGAATGCAGTCAGGGCTGTCTCTCTCACTGCGTGGAGGCACTGGACAGGAATGAGCACTTGGTCAGTGGCCTCTGCCCACTGCCCCTCACCAGCGAGGTGTTCTAGAGTGATGGGGTTTCCCTGAGCATCCACTCTAGTGTTAACATGGCTGAGGAGCCCTGGTAAGGCATCCTGGAGCAGCTGTTTCCAAGCTGTGACCCATAGGATGTACTCTGTTGGGTTCAGCAAGCAAGAAAATAGGTGCTTTAAATCAGCAGGCACCACTTCCTCTGCAGAGAGATCTGCTCTGAGGAGCCCTCTGAAATATGGCCCATCCCGGCCATATGTTCTGTGAGCTCTGCAGATTTCTTTGATGGTGCCTCGGGGAAATGGGTGGTACTCTGCCCTGTTGTTACCACCGCGGGCATTGCGGTAGGTTACAGGAGCGAGAGTCGGAATGGAGCAGGGACCGGCAGCTGCATCTGCTCCGGTTCGCTGCTCAGGCACTCCCGGGTTTGAGGGAGCCAGGGAGCCCTGAGGCACTTGGTTGCTTGGCAACCACGTCCCTGCAGGGGGCGCGGTTTGCCCGGGGGGTGACATCATCGAGGAGTGGGGGGGTGGGGGGAATCCCGGAGAAGGGGGCTCCGGGGCGGGCGGCAGCGCGGCGGCTGCGGGGGGGGGCGGCGGGCCACGGCCCAGCGGAGGCACCCCCTGCCGGGAGCACCGGGGGGGGCGCAGCGGGCCGCGGCCACGCCGCACTGGGGAACCCCTCAGGCAGCGGCGCTGCGGGGGGGAGGGGGGGTGCTGCAGCGCGCACGCGCAGCCACAGGGGGTTGGGGGGGGCAGCGCGGCCGCGGCGCGCGGGGCGGGGGGGTCGGGACCGGTACCACGTGGGGTGGGAGCGGGGCCGGGGCCGTGCGGGGCGGGGGCGTGGCCGGGGCCGCACGGGGCGGGGGCGGGGGCGGGGCCGCGCGGGGCGGGGGCGGGGCCGCGCGGGGCGGGGGCGGGGCCGCGCGGGGCGGGGGCAGGGTCGGGGCCGCGCGGCAGACACCCGACGTCACAGGGGTAAGGCGGGGCGGGGGAGGGGGATGGGGTGGGGCCGCACCGTGCGGGCGCCACGTCACCGGGGTAGGGAGGGGTGGGCAGCGCCGAGGGGGCGGGGGAGTCCCCGGCCATGCGGTCGCCGCCATCTTGGGTTCCCCATGCCGGCCACGTGGCTTCCCCCCCCACAGAAAAACGAACTCGGCATTTTTCCCCTGGGGAGAGCGGGGACGGAGGATTGTCTCTTGCAACGTGGCCAAGGCTGCCTGAGAGCTCCCTCCCGGCCCCACGGGGCCAGCACGGGCGGGGTGGCTGGGGCGTCCTGGAGGCTGAGCGGGCAGGCGGGAGCGCTGCTACGTTCAGAACACCTTCCCGGGGACACGGGGACCGGGGAGAAGAAGGGGGGGGAAGAGGGGGAGAACACATTTCTCTATTCGGCTCATGCTGCTTCCCCTGTTGAGACTGAATCGCTGATTTAATTTTTGTTGCTACAATAAAATACTTTGTAGCCTTTTTGTCCCCTGTTTCAATCAGCCGAATTAATTGCCTTTCCACCGTGCCACAGAAATTGGCACTGCAGACTGTCTCAGGAGTTACATGGGGGAATTGCAGACCAAGCCACCGAACAAAACTTTTTAACTCGCCTTTTGAAATTTTCAATTTCGCTTCTTTCAGAACACAAACATAATTATAATACAACCTTTTCTGGGCGACTGTTAGCTTTCCACCCATGTTTCGATACTAAGTTGCTTTTGAACCCGAACCCAGATGAAAAGCACTCCCCGCAGACCCCGTCTGCTCGGAATCACAGGAGGTTTAACCCTTTAGCTGCGCAGCTATTTTTGGAGGATTTTTTCCTCCCCAGTAATCCCCCTCCCTCGGGGGAACCCTAAAACCAGTAAATATCTCCCGTTGGGGGTATACTTACGTGTCCTGTGACCTGGGGGGTGCGTGGGTCGGGTTGTTCTGCTGCAAGAAGGACTCCGGTCGGGGCCCGAAGCTACCCTTCTCTCCCCTGGGACTTTGCCTCTTTAAAAGTCAATTTCCCAGGGGTGCGTGACGCCCAGAGACTTCTTCGGGCTAAATCAGCCCCAGTCTGTTCGCAGGGTCCTCCTCGTCTCCGGTGGGGCCCTGCGTGGGCACCAGACGCTCTGTCACCGTGGAGACGTGCTCCACGTGGTCCAAGCTGCTCCTGCCGGCGTGGTGTGCTCCACGTTGGCGCGCCAAATTCTGTGTCTGGTTCTGTCCCGCACCGGGCGGGAGGTGACCTCTGGCTAGCTCTGGTCAACCCAGGCACAGAATGGTTCCAGTTCGTTCGGCTTCTCGGCTCGGCAGCTGAACCCCAAAAGTGTGGCAGCAAAGCAGCAGAATAGAAAAGGCTGGCTCTCAGCTTAGCAGTTTAAAAGATGTTTATTAGCTCCAGAGTTGAGGAGCAGAGAGGTTGAGGGCGAGGTGCTGGGAGATGTTGCTGAGAGGCTGAGAGAGATGCTGAGAGAGAGTTTTCCTCCCTCCTGCCCCCTATAAGCGGGGGAGGGGTTCCAGGGAGGATACTACAAAACCACGAATCAGGGGTTTCAGGGGGTAACAAGGTGTGCCCACCCCCAAGCCTCGGACCATTCAAATCCAAAGCTAAAGGAATTCCCCCCGGGGGGCCTATCACCTAAAGCCTTCTCCCTGAGATTTCGCAATCTTGGGAGGGCTCCTGGAGAAACAGGCTGTCCCAGAGCAAGGGGGGTGGGAGGACACAAATCACCTTATTATACAGACAACACAAAAGGGATTCAGAATTGGGGATACAGTGAAATGAACCATAACATAAACTTCTTATAAAAACCTAATAAAACAGTTCTGCACCACTACAACCTGCAACTTCCCCAGGTGAAACCTCCTTTGGGGGATGCACTGATCACCTGCAGGGCTGTGGGGCACTGAAAAATGAGTTCTATTTGGACAGCAATATTTGCCCATTGTTTTGTTCTTCCAGGTGGAAATTCCTTTTTTTGTGTGGTTTATAATTTTCTGTGTGCAGTTTGAGGTCAGTCTGGTCATTCTGGTGCCTCGGGGACAGATGTCATCTGTGCTAAAGTCATCCCTGCATCGAGGGAAATCACAGAGCTTAATTGCTATTTGAGCTTTGCAAAAAAAAAAAAAAAAAAATGCAAGTACATCCTAAAAAATTATAATGGTGTATTTGTATAGCAATTCCTGTGATTTGTGCTTCACTGAGAACTGTGGCACCGACCTGCAGATGAGTCTGGAAATGCTGATCTCACTGCAGGGACAGTCCTGCACCTTCACCCTCTCTTGTGTCCTGATTCAGGGATTAGGGGCTGGTCTGGGGGCCATGGGGTCATCAATATGTTCATAATGGCATGAGGAATTCCTCTACATAATTATTTGTGACTGCATTTGAAGAAAAGTCCCTACAACTGACTAAGCCATGGTGATGCTGTTTGTGTTCAGGTGCTCTTTTCTTTGTCACAGCACCAAAACTTGAACTCTGCCACAAAATAAGAGAGAATAAAGCTATTATAAAGCTGTGTTATTTACTGTTCTTAGAACAAATTGTGATGTCCTGACAGCTCTGTGCTGCTCACCTGAGCTCTTGTTCTTGCTGGGTAAACCAGAGCAGTTCTTACAGTTCTAGGTTATGCACCTTCTAGGCAACGCTGTGGGAGAGTTGTCTTCAACCTCAGGGATGATTTCACACATTTTTAAAGTCTTCCTTCTTTAAATAACTGCCTTAACACCCTGTATATCTCCCCTATCCTTATGGAGATGGTGTACACTGATGGCCATTTATGCTTGGTTTACAATTATATTGGTTTTTGTATTGATTGTGGTTGTTCTCTGTAGCTTTCCCCACGAGACTAGACGGCCGCCGATGGCAAAAGTAACAGAGTCTGCTCTCTGGCTTCAGAAGGAATTTTACAGCTTTTATTCTCAAGTCCTGCTCTGCTTTGCTGGACTGTCCCGATGGTTTGCCGATGCCAGAGAGACCTAGCCCCTCCCCCGTCGGGGCTTTTTCCCCCAGGGGGCAGGGCCCAGAGGCAGGGCCCAGAGGCACCACCCAATCAGGGAGAAGTGGGAGGGAACAGGGCTGGGTTACATTTCAGTGTGGGGGATGGGCAGATCATAGGACAGATACATAGAAAAATCATTACAAATCCAATGAAATATAAACCAAATTAATGCATTACTACATTTCCCCTTTCCTTATTAAATTAAGAAGGAGGAAGGCTCAGTTCGTGAGAGATGCTCAGAGTTCGGACCTTGAGTACCTTTAAAGCTGCAAAAGAAAAATGATCTTCAGTGCAAACAAAACTGTCTAGAAAAACACTGTTAAGGAATAATGATAATTAGAAGGAGAAGGTTAGGCACTTTCTCCTTCAGGAAGCACTGGCCACTTGTGGGGCCTCTGCAGGTGGTTTTGCAGTTTTAGGGATGAAAGGTTTCACCCACTCGGCTGGCACCCACTTGGGACCTGAAGGAGTGGACACGCAGGCATACCCACGACCCCAGGTGATGAGATCATGAGGACCCTCTGTTTCCTTGGTTGCTGGATCCTTTACCATTACTGGTGGCTTTGCTTTCAGCTGCAGTTGGCAGTTCTCTCTGAAATGGCGCACAATTGGCGGGTTAAGATTTTCAAACGTGCAATTTTAAAAGTTCAGAGTGTGTTGGAGTCCAGGGCATTCCTTTGGCTGCCCTGAAGGATTAGGGACCTGGGCAGGGGTATCTGGGACGCTGGAACAGAGCCCAGAGGGACATTGGCTTTGATCCCAGTCCATGGGAAAGGCTTCCTGCTCTGCGGGAAGGATTGCAAGCCACAAGAGTGTGAAAGATAGTAGTTTAGCTTATCACAGGGTGAGAAAACAGTAGGTTTGGGTTTTTAGTATGGAAGTGAATGGGAGCAAGATGGAGGATTTGGGGCATTGTCTCCTGCTTCTTCTTCTTCCCTCACTCCATTTTCTGCAGTGACGGTGGCACAAAGTAGTTTAAGGAGATTGGGTCAAAGTAGAGATGACCTGTTTTGTATAAGTGATAGGTATTGGCAAATAAAGATAAATAAAGAACATGTAGCAATTAGTATAAAAGATAGCGACAACCCAGTGCGGGAGGAGCCAACAGATGCCTGGGCAGCTGCACAGACCTTAGTTGAGCACTGAGAAAATTGTAAGATAAGAAACAATAAACAAAACGCGCAACCTTAAAAAATCAGAACCTGAAGACTCCGTCTCTTTCTTGCGTTTGGCTCAGAGCTTTGCAGAAGGCAAAAAGACTCTAAAACCACCCAAACTACGGAAGAAAAATCCGAGAAGAGTGAACAAGGCCTTGGACAACTGGATTTGGGGTGTTTCTAATTTTAGAGCCTGATGTTGTTGGTTGAGGACCCTTTTGAGATTTTGGTGGGTCCTTTCCACGATGGCCTGACCTGTTGGGGAGTAGGGGATGCCTGTTTTGTGCTCTACTCCCCATTGCTGCAGGAAGATTCTGAACTCCTTGGATGTGTATGTGGGTCCATTATCAGTTTTTATTGATTTGGGGATGCCCAGGAAGGAGAAAGCCTGTATTAGGTGTTTCATGGCATCACTAGACTTCTCCCCTGTGTGGGCAGAGGCATAGACAGCTCCAGAAAAGGTGTCTACAGATACATGGACATACCTTTGCCTACCAAAGGACATGATGTGTGTCACGTCCGTCTGCCATACCTCACAGCTGTTCAATCCCCTGGGGTTTGCTCCTGCACTTAGGGCTGGGAGTGCCTGTTGCTGGCACGAGGGACACATTGACACAATTGCCCGAGCCTGTTCCCGAGTTAGGTGGAACTGGCGGACTAGGCCTGGTGCATTCTGGTGAAAAAGCTGATGGCTGATTTTGGCTTGTCCAAAGATGTTTGGGAGTGGGGCCATCTCCACAGGCGCAGCAAGAGCATCAGCCCTTCTGTTGCCCTTGGCTATGAACCCTGGTAAATCAGTGTGTGATGTGCATCACATAAAATTGTTGCTCTCGGTGGGAGATCAGATTTACTAGTTTTGAGAGCAAGTTGAAAAGTGCAGCATTGGAGACCTCACTCAGTACAGCTTGCTCAGCTCTGGATACTACACCTGCTACATAGGCTGAATCTGTGACCAAATTGAATGGTTCAGCAAACTTTTCAAAAGCTCTAACAACTGCAGCCAACTCAGCTACCTGAGGCGACCCATTTACCTCGATAATATCTTTTTCCCACTGCTGAGTTTGAGGATTTTTCCATGTTATTACTGATTTATGAGACATTCCAGATGCATCTGTAAAAACAGTTAAAGCCTTTGAAGGCCTCTTGCTCTAAACACTTTTTAATGATAATTTGAACTGAATTTGTTCTCTAAATAATTTGTGAGCAGGCTGATGAACTGAAATTTGACCTGTGTAGCTATCCAGAGCAAACTGCAAAGCTTCATTTTCATGAAGCAGGTGCTCCAACATTGCTTTTGTGATTTGGCCCTAGTTTATCTCAATTGGGATGTGAATACAGTCAAAATCACATCCTGCCAACTCCCTGATCCGGGTCCTGGCTTTCCGAATCAACTCTGCTACCAGTTCCTGTGGCCTGGTCATTCTTTTGGACCGGTGGTGACTGAAGAAAACCCACTCAATGACTAAGAGGGGATCCTTTCAGTCTTTGTCCTTTTTTTATTTTTCCACCCTTTCCCACTGAAAGATCATCCCGTGTAAGTGTGGCAATTTGCCTAAAATGATGAATGTGAATGGCAAGTCTGATTTGCACCTGTTAGCCTGTCTGGTGGCCATACAGTCCTGTACCTTTTCTAGGGCTGCTCTTGCCTCTTGGGTAAGGGTCCTTGGAGAACTTAGCTCCTCTCCCCCTTTTAAAAGATTAAATAGGGGGTCTAGGTCCTCAGTGGTCAGACCGAGCCAAGGTCTTACCCAATTTAAGGTCCCACACAACTGCTGGACATCTGCTAAGGTCTTGATGTTATTTTTGACAACCAATTTTTGCGGCACAATGGTCCGCTTACCAATCTCCAGACCCAGGCACTTCCAAGGTGGCATCCTTTGAATCTTTTCCTCCTGAAGCTCAAACCCTGCAGCAACCAAAGAATCGATTGTCAGGTCAAGCACGTGGGACAGTAAGTCATCATTGGGGGCACACATGAGCACATCATCCATGTAGTGCAGGATGATGGCTTCTCCAGCAGCTGCACGCACTGGGGACAGCAGGGAAGAGAGGTACCACTGATGAATGGATCGTGAGTTTTTCATCGTTTGGGGAAGAAATTTCCAGTGGTATCTTTTCCTCAGGGCTTTTCGGTTAAGGGTAGGAACTGAGAAGGCGAAATGTGGGGCATCGTCAGGGTGCAGAGGGATCTGGAAAAAACAATCTTTGATATCAATGATTGCCAAATTCCAATTATGAGGGAGCAACGCTGAGGATAGAATCCCTGGCTGGAGAGGTCCCATGTCCTCAATGACATTATTAATTTGACGGAGATCGTGGAGGAGCCCCCACTTGCCTTTGTTCACTTTTTTTATAACAAAGACTAGGGAATTCCACGGAGACGTGGTTTCCACAATGTGGCCTTTACCTAGCTGTTCTTCCACGAGCTCCTGAAGCGCCTTCAATTTTTCTTTACTGAGCGGCCACTGCTCTACCCAGACTGGTGAATCAGTTTTCCAATTGAGTTTCTGGGTAGGGAGCTCTTCAGTGGCCGCAGCCCGAAAAACCAGGGGAGCATCTGGGATGCCAATCGTGACCCCCCCACTGGGCCATCAGGTCTCTCCCCCACAAGGGCTCTGAATAATCTAAAACAAGTGGACGCAGTGTAGCTAATTGTCTGTTTGGCCCCTTAATTTGCACAACACCTTTTGATTGTTTTGCCCATTTCATTCCCCCTATACCTTCTACGTGCCCAGCTACATTTTGCAGTTCCCAATGTGAGGGCCACATCTTTTCCGGTACAATCGTTATATCCGCGCCTGTGTCCAAAACTCCTTTGAGCTTTATTACTTCCCCACTGTGACAGACCTCACACCCTATTATGAGTTTGTCCCTCCCAATAACTCACGTGGGCAAACCTCAAGGTGTTTGTTCCTTGTGCTGTTTTTTTCAGGGAACGGGTCAGGTGCTGGAATTGCCTGAGCTATTATCTGCCCCTTAGGCAGAAACAAAGGTGGGCAGACACAGCACAGCCAGAGAACTAGTTGTTTAGGGTTCGATGAGACAAGACCCGGAAGGATCTCGATCTCTTTCGGTGTGTACTTGGTGTCCCCAAGGATGACATACTTACTGCCAACATGTTGCCAGGAGCCTAGCACTTGTAGATCCAATGAACCTAAATGCCAGCCTGTGTCACTTAGGTGCAAGGATTCTGTCAGTTGCAACCTAAAAGGCTCTTGGAGACATTCTGTGGTTAGACAGGATCTGCTTACATCATGATCTGAAAGGGTCATATCTGGTGACTTCTGCTGAAATGTAGAACTGATTATTACAGGATTATTTAATTTAACATTTGCATTTTTTAGTGTTTTCTCCCCCTGCCACGGATTTGCCCCATTTATGTTGGCACGCTGGGCAAGTAAGCACTGACATTTTAGTTTTTTGAAAAATTCCCTTTGAACTCTTGAAACCTCCCATCCCCATTGTCCTGAAAGTCCAGAAATTGCTTCTTTAAAGGGCATTGAGATGCCCAATGTCCAGCCTGATCACACAGGAGGCACATTGTTCTTCTCTTGGGTGGTGGCTGTGGTGCAGGCACAGGTGGCATGGCGTCTGCTGCAGCAGCTCTTTGCGGTGGTCTGAATGCATCTCTGGAACTGTGATTAAGGTGTGCAGTCATGAAAGGAACTTGCTGGGTACAAACATGCAGCATGTCATCTAAGGTTGGCACTGGTTCCAAGGGCAGGCTGAGGATGGCTGCCTTGCACTGTTCGTTTGCATCGGCCAGAGCAATTTCCGCCAGGACCTGTTCTTGGGCTCCTTCATTCTTAACCTGTAACTTGATAGCTCTGGTTAATCGCTCCACAAATGTTACAAAAGGTTCTGATGGAAGCTGCTTTATTTTACTGTAAGGTTGGAAACGCCCATCGAGCTGGATTGAAAAGAATGCTTTTCAAGCAGTCTCTTTAATGCGTTCTAAAACAGCTAAAGGAATTTCTTGAGTTTGCTTGAGGGCTGTGACCCATTCACCATCACCACATAGATGTTCTAACTGAATTGGCAAATTATTATTATCGACAGCAGTTTCAGGATTTTGCCAAAGCTCCGGGAGTAAATCTCTTAATCGTTTTTCCATGTGGAGTCCCAAAGCCTAAACTGTGTGGATGAAAGGAGGGAAGAAAAAAGCTGCCAGAGGTCAAAGGGAACAATAGGATTCCCTGCTAAATTTGCTTTTAAAAGGCTGCAAAAGTATTCACTTTTGCGTCCAAATTTGGCCTGAGCTTTGCACAAATCCTGAATCGCTTGTTGGGGGAAGGGGTCCCAATTACTGTGGACAGCACCCCCTGTTTTTGACCGTCTGTATGTGACAGGGTGGCAGAAAAGCCAGGATAATTTCCTGCTTCCAGGTTCCCGGCTCCACCCCCCCTTCCCCCCCTTTCTCTGGGGCATGGGAACTGGGACTGTGGGCAGGGAAACCGTGGGAACCAGGGGCAGGGAGGGGTGGAGGCTTGAGTCACAAGGGGCGGAGTCAGAGGGCGGAGGTTTGAGGGTAGGGGGTGGAGTCAGAGGAGAGGGCAGTACCAGGGGTGGCACTGAAGGGAAGAGGGGATCTGGGGGGAGGAAGGGATTGTGGAAGGGATTGCGGGAAAGAGGGACAATCAAAGAGAGAGGCTCCTTGTGACTTGGGAGCACATGGCTTTGGCCATTTTGGGGAACAAAGGAGTCCCCTCCATCTTGTGACCACCCTTCTGAACTAAGACTAACTTGTGATTCACGAAGATGGGAGGTTTGTGCACTCAAACTGCCTGCAAAAGTAAACCTAACCCAGGGTTTACAAACTGGGGGAGAAGGGAGTTTTGGGGAAAGTTTAGGGGTTTCTCGAGGAATGTCTGATTTTGGGGAAGGGATTTTGGGGTCGGGATAGGGAGAAACTGAGGAAACTGGGGAAAGTCTACAAGGAACCAGCTTTTTTTTTTTTCTTTTCTTTTTTTTTTTTTTTTTTTTTTTTGCATTGCAAATAGAATCTGCAGGCTCCAAAGAGTAAAATTTTCTTTTTCTTTATCATTAGGGGAGCTTGATTGAGACAATTTTTTTCCAACAGTTTCCCAAAATTCTGGGGAGCTTATTTGTACAGATGATACATCTGGAAATTGAGCAAATAACCACTGAAGGAAACTTTTTAATTGCTTCTTGGAAAAATGGGTTTTCCCATCATCCAAGGAATTTAAAATATGGTAATAGACCCTCTTTTGAGACACAGACAATTTTGCACCCATTTTTGGCTCAGATTTTGAGTTTCTGTGTCCTCTCTACTGTGACTGAGAAACTGAAAGGAAAAAAAAACCTCGCTGGAGAGAAAAAAAAAGCCAAAAGGGGAAACAGTTTCCTTTTCCACCATCCCCCAGGCTGCTAAAAGCACTTTGAAGGTTTACTCTGAAAGCAAAACCTTCCCCAAAAAGGAAAAAAACCCCTTTTCCTTGAGGAACATTGCCTCTGAAAAATTTTTCCCTTAGAAAACCGGAAGTGGTACTCACCAAAATTCCAGTGTTCCTTTCCTTTCTTTCCCAATCACTCCTTTTGCCTGAGACTGACCCTTTTTGGTGCAAGAAGAGCTTCCATTCTTGATCCCCAGGATCAGTTTTCCACGAACACGTGGTCACTCTCTGGGGCAGCTTGCCATTTGGGAGGGCTTCTTCGCAGCACTCCGATGGGATTTTTGAGTCCAAGGGGGAAAACTGCAGCCCTGGCCTGTAGAGTCCTGTGTTTCGGAGACTCCACAGTGGATGCCAAGCCTGACAGGTCTGTCTCTGCGTGGGATTCCTCGGCCACATGCTCCCTGAGTGGTTCTCCCAGCTTTTTGGGAACCTTTTGTGGCTTCGAGCAGCACGTTGCGTGCCAGTTGTAGCTTTCCCCACGAGACTAGACGGCCGCCGATGGCAAAAGTAACAGAGTCTGCTCTCTGGCTTCAGATGGAATTTTACAGCTTTTATTCTCAAGTCCTGCTCTGCTTAGCTGGACTGTCTGGATGGTTTGCTGATGCCAGAGAGACCTAGCCCCTCCCCCGTCGGGGCTTTTTCCCCCAGGGGGCAGGGCCCAGAGGCAGGGCCCAGAGGCACCACCCAATCAGGGAGAAGTGGGAGGGAACAGGGCTGGGTTACATTTCAGTGTGGGGGATGGGCAGATCATAGGACAGATACGTAGAAAAATCATTACAAATCCAATGAAATATAAACCAAATTAATGCATTACAACAGTTCTCCTTGATGGTTTGTCACCCTGGGTTTTTTGAGTTTTTTTAAAGTCTTTTACTTGTTCATAAGATGGAGTTAGTTTCTTTAGTTTTTGTACAATATTAGGAGTAGTGTTTCACTTTTCTCATGTATGGGAACATAAACAACGCTTTTGTTTTTATTCCGTGCCTTTTGTTTACATACTTCTAGCCTAAAAATAATGTAACTAACAACTAGTCTATCCAGTGGGGTGAGGGGTAGTAACCCCAGAAGCCAATCCACAACCAGACCCACAAATGTATAAAAATGTAAGAAATAAACAGGCTCTCAGACCAACTCTGGGTTGGAGAGCAACTCTGCACTGCAGACCTCTTGTCTCCATGTTATTGACTTATTAAAGAAATATGGGTATTGATCTAGTATTGATACCCAACTGTGATGGACAAAAACTCTCTAACAGTTTAAAGTTAGAAAGTGTATGTTTATTATGGCTGGGCAGCATGCGGGATATTTCCCTAATTCGCACTGCGAAATTCACAGGTAATTACAAAGCCTTTTATTTACAAAAGTGTTGAATACCTGTGGTGCGAGAACTGTTTTATTAGGTTTTTGTAAGAAGTTTTATGTTATAGTTCATTTCACTGTATCCCCAGTTCTGTAACCCTTTTGTGTTTTCTGTATAATAAAGTGTTTTGTGTCAGTCCTCCCACCCCTCACCTGACTTGGACCATCCCCTCTGCCCCACCCCCTCGCTCTGGGGCAGCCTGCCTATCACTTTGGGACCCCTCCCCAAGGTTGCGAAACCATTCGGAGAGGGCTTCAGGTGATAGGTCTCCTGGGGGGAATTCCTTTATTTTGCGTGTGAGTGGTCAGAGGCTTGGGGGTGGGCACACCTTGTTACCCCCTGAATCCCCTGATTTGTTGTCTTGTTGTAACCTCCCTTGAACCCCTCCCCCACTTATAAGGTGGAGGAGGGAGATTCAAACTCTCTCTGCTCTGCTCTCTGCTCTGGCCTCTGGCCTGTGGTTTGGACCAGCTGTGGGGCTCCCACAGCTGGGCCTGAATAAACATCTTTTAACCTGCTAAGCTGAGAGCCATCCTTTTCTGCTGCCGCTGTTGTCACGACACTACTTAGTCCAACTGCTGCTGAGAAGCCGAGCCAGCAGGTAAAGATAACCTGCGTGCCTATCCAAACTGGGAACATCTTGTAGCTGTGCAGAACTGAGCTAGCCGGAGGCTGGCGTCCGCCCGGTGCGGGACAGGAACAAGCTACAAGAAATACCCAAAATACAAATATATATTCATACCCCTGTCACCTCCCATTCCTCGCTTCGTATGCTAATTGGCAAAAACGGCTATTAAGCATGCGTAGTTTATTTCCTAAAATGTCGGGGGTCTATTCTGGGGCAGGGTCACCCAAAATGAGGAAGTAAGATGAGTCTTCCTCGTCCTGACCTTTCTACCTTTTCAATGCATTCATGACAAATGAATCCTTGGTAGAACTTATAGTTTCCTGTGTTGAATGGGTTATTTAAGCAGGAAGTCTGCAGCTATCTTATGTCCTATTTACCACATTTTGTTTTTCATTACAAGCACAGCTACATAAACATAAACCTGACAAGCAATGAGTTACTAAATCCGGGATATCTTATCTAAGATCCGGCTTCTGTTAATTGTGAACAAAGCTTACCTATCTACTTCAGCTATTTCAGCAACTTATTATCTTAACTTTCCTAAAATCCTTAGTTCTTCAAATTTAATGTCTCATTATCTCTTTGCGTGCCGCTACCACAATGGTTCTTCACCTTTTCAGAGGGACTCAGTTTATGGCACAAAATCAACATTTACATTTGATTTTCAGCACGAGTGGCTGCTGAGAGTGACTGAGTGGAAAATGAGTGCCTGTGCACCTCCCTCCAGGAAAACCATCTTGTTTCAGCTCCACTGCCCAAGAAACTTCTCACCTTCCCCAGCCCCTAAGGCTTCTTTCCACGAGTATTCCAAAGGAGGAGGGAGGCCAAATATGACTCTCAGGGCGTAGAGGAGGTGATGTTGCACTGCCCTAACTTCCAGTATTGGAAAAACCCCTTGATGACATGAAGACATGAAGTATCCTGTCCCTTTCATATTGCTGGGGGTTAGGTTTGTTCCTTTTTTTTCCTAGAGAATTTTTTCCCCATAAGTTGCTAAGAGACTACGTACTGATGCTTAGAGGGTGCTTGACCCACACAAAAGATGTGGCCAAAAGTCAGGAGGGGGAAGATCACACGAGTTTTGGGGGAGGGAAAAGGACAGGGCTGGAGGAGCTGGGGGCTGTTTTTCTTGCTCTTGGCATCGGAGAGGAAGGCCAGGTTGCTGCTTGCTGCGGGAGGACTCCACTGTCAACAGAAAGTCTGGTCGTGGGAAATCTACCATCATCTGCTTGTGTGCCCAGGAATTTGGAGCCCCCTTCGCCTGCCCTGCTGGAGCTGGGCCAGCCCTGCCCGGGAGTCGCAGCTTCTCCAGCACTGCTCTTTTTTGCTATGCTGTAGCCCCACACCCTCCTGCCTGCCAGGACAGCCCCCTGCCTGCCAGGGACATCTTGCCGTTCCAGCCACCAGCCCGGGAGTTTCCACCGTTCCAGCTTGGTGCTCTCAGACTCCCAAGAGATCAGACTACCCCAGGCTTTGTTTCACAAAGCCCCTCGAGGTTCCTGGTTCTGTTTATTAATACTGTAGTTGTTGTTGTTTGTTTGCCTTGTTATACTTGCTAGTAAAGAACTGTTATTCCTTTCCCCATACCTCTGCCTGAAAGCCCCTTTAGTTTTCAAAATTATAATAACTTGGAGGGAGAGGATTGGAATTCCCCATTCCTAGAGAGACCCCACCTCTCCCTAGCAGATACCTGTCTTCCAAACCAAGACACATATCCATTCCCCATGGAACCACAAACATCTGCTGTCCCAACACCCCTGTGACAGAAGTTTTAGAAATATCAGTAACAGAGATTGTTTGTGGATTTGTTTTTCAGTAATTGCAGCAGAAAATCTTTGGCTGTGTGATTTTCTCCTCCAGCTGTTTGTCTATGGGATCCCTGGAGTGGGAGAACTTGGACCATGAAGAAGGAGATGTTTGGAAGCAGCTTCAGGAAGGTACAAGTGGTGACAGAGGGACGTTCTGTGTCTGGGTAAGCTGAGCATCTCTGTCACCTTTGTGAGCAAGAGAAGCTGATTTTATGAAGTTCTGGCTCAGCTGAACTTCATTTTAATATCTGTAAAGAAATTTCAACCTGGATTAACCTCCACTACACTTGGATTTCATTGTGAACATTTTTTACAGCTGTTCAGAGTTTTCTGCTGTTGCAAAGAACAATTAATTTGGGTAACAATAATTCCCATCTTTAAAGCCTATATCCATATGGCTATCAAGGCAGTTTGTAGTTCCATAATTGAAATCATAGATGACTGCTGCAGCAACCTCAAAGGGGCTGGATTTTTTGAATGTTTTTTTGTTTTCCTACTACTTACTCTTTCTCATCAGCCCAAATATTTGCTGGTCTTACCTCAAAACTGGTGATGTGACCCTGCTGTGTCCTTTGTAGGGCACAATACAAGGTGTCACGATTCAGATGCTGCTTTGTGGTCCTACCTACTGGAGATGCCTCTTTGAAAGGAGAGGAAATTGCTGTTGGATAACATCACTCCCTCCATCACAGCTGGCGCTGGCTGGTGCAGATACTTGTTTACATTTTACTTGGAAAATGTAAACACTAATTAAGCATTAATGTTAATGGGGCCTGGGCCCCAGACTCTGCTGCTGGCACTAGCCTGTCTGCTGTCCATCTCACCCCACCCACGATCTGTGTTTCCTGGCAGAAAATAAGGATAATTATTTATTCCTTTCCAAAGAGGGAGGGAAGGGACACTAGGGAGGGTCATGTAAGGACAAAATATTGTGTTACTGGGAATAAAACCAAATCCTATCAGCCTGAGAGAAAGGCAGGAATGGCTGTTATCCCAGGTTCCACTGTGGATGTGATCACTGAATATCCTCTATATTTCCTGTTCTCACTTCCTGCATCCCAACTCAGGCAGTTTGCTGGGAAAAGCCTCTCCAATTTGCCATAACACAGGGATAGGATGGATCAGCAGGGAGTGCAAGGGATGTGAAGCAGCATCCAGTCCTGCCATGGTGCAGAAAATCTACCTTTCAATTTTAATTCTCTGTAAAAAAGACTTTGCTCTTCCTGTTCCCTCTTCATGCACTGCTGGGGGATGAACTGGTCACCAAGGAGCCTACACCACTGCCTGGCCCTGCCATGATTGTGGTCATGGCTGCTGCAGGTCTTTGATGGCAGATTTTCCATTTTCCCTTTGCTCGGGCCTGGCGAGAGCCAACGGCAGCACTTCTAATTAGGGAGAGTAATTTCTCCCAAATGGATCCTCTCCCTTTGTGAGCCCGTGGGTTTGCCAAGGGAATAAAAGCGCCCTGATTGTCCCCTCCTTTCAGCCCTTCCCCTGATGAGGAGTGTTGCTACACCTAATAAATTAAAGAACACAAAGTTAATGAATTCTTCATTTGAACTCACAGCTAGGTATGGATTAGCGAGGCTGACATTGCTGAAGAGCTCAGAATTAGGAAGGGTCCTACAGGGACATTTTCCTCTTTGCTAAAATCTTTTCATTCATCTTTTCAAGCATTATCTTGCTGGGCAGAAAGAGTTCTTTTCATGCCATATAGCCCGTGGGGTCTGCTTTTTTTTCCACATAAATGTGATTATTCATTTTGTTTATCTAATGGATAAAAACAAAGGGCAGTGTGAGTGACATTCAGACAGCTTTTCTCCTCAAAGAGAAGGGACTCAGGGATCCTGAGCAGCACTCTGGAGCACACTGAGCATTCAGAGTCCCAATTCCTTTAAATTCCACTTGACACCACTGGAAGGTTGGTTTTTCTCCCACTTGAGCAGGGCTGGGAGCTGCAGGCAGCTTGGCCTTGTAAATAAAACTACACTCAGTTTACTTAAAAATTAATTGTAAGTTAATGTCAAAGGACCTGAATGATTCACAATTATTTTCTGAATATGAATTTCAAAAGATTGCAGCTGCTTTTAGTGTGCAAAATGATTTCTGCTTCCTGGAGCCAAACCTGCACATGCTCCATTCAGAGAGAAACATTTTGTTATCCCTGTATTCCCTGCCCAAATTAAACCTTTCCCTAAGAACTTCAGTTTGCCTTCATTTGCCTTTTGGCACTCTGAAAGACTCATTAAAAGAGTGAATCAGGTTTTTGGCTAAAACCAGAAGCTGTTTGAGTGCACAAGAGGCTGGGGAGGGTGGTGGGACTGGGGTCACTTCCCTCATGGAGTCCTTACTCTGGACCAACCTGAAACCTCATTCCCAGTGAGCTCTGGCTTTCCCACCCCCCTGTAGAAATTACTTCACTGCAGACTCCAGGACGGTGTGGATGAATGTAGATGAGAGATCTCTGAAGTTGGGGTTTAGAAGATGAGGTTTATTGTAAAGGATATGAGGCCTTGTTCTGAGCTGCCAGACTGCAGCTCGTGGCAAGGCCTAGGAGGTGGGGGAAGGGAGAGGTAGGGAGTGGGGGAAGGGAGAGGAAATTCCAAGAGAGGAAAGTCCTAGGAGAAGGGTGCCAGGCAAAGAGAGAGTCCAGCCCCCTGGGGACCCCTTATCAGGAGGCTTCAAGGTGGGCTGGAACAGGACTTGGGCCAATGGAGTTACAGATACCTGATACTTCAGGGGAGGGTTACAGGTGTGGGATGAACCATACATTGGGGGGTGAGACAGAACATTCCATTTGACCTCTGGGTCTAGCTGCAGATGACCTTCAGCTGGCCAGACATCAAAACTTGCTTTCAATTCTATCCCACCTATAGGTTTCACATTCTCAGAATCCAAGCAGTCATATTTATAGGGCTTTCTGACTTCAGCCTCCCCAACACCCCCCAATACGTGGCTGAATTACCTGAGAGATCATTTCTGATTAGAACAGAACCCAGTGGGATCTCTTGTGATGCTTCAAGACAGGATGGGGAGGAGAGACAAAAAAAATTACTGCAAAAATTAAAAGAAAAGAAAAGGAAAAAAACCCCACAGTAAATCCCACCAGACTCCTGCAGAAGCCCTGGTGTCTGACATGTAGATCCATGGGGAAAGGGGGAAGCTGGAGCTGCTGGGCAGCAGGATGGACAGGATGAGGATGCTTCCTGTAGCCCCTGGTTGTGGGAACTGTTCCCAGCAATCTGTTTCTACCTCTGGGCTTTCACCACCCTTCACTACGAAAGGTGGCAGTGGGTGTTTCCTACTGGAAAAGTGTTTGCCCAAATCCTCCCGTTGGGATCCCACTGTCTCAGTTTCACTGCTCAGACTGGAAATGACGTTTTTATTCAATTTCTGCCCTAAACCTTTAAGTTTTATTGCTGACCGCTTTTGTAATAACTGTATGTTGCACCTATAAATGCATTTCAGCAGCAGATTATTTTGTGCAATAAAGATGCAAAGGACTTTGGAAAGAACCTATTGCCCATTTCAAGCAGAAACACCCCATGCAGGAGAGATTTCCCCACTTCATAAATAATTTGGGATCAAAGATCCTGGCACTGGGTTAGGCAAGGGTGAGCATAAATCTGGCTTTAACTGAGATTCATGTTTCTATTAAAAAGTAATGTAGTGGTGTGAGAACTGTTTTATTAAGTTATTAAGTTATTTTTGTAAGATTTTTGAGTTACTTTTGTAATGATTTAGTTCACTGTATACCCCTGTGTTCTGTACTGGTTTTCCCCTTATGAGTTAGGTTGCTTAAACAGACGTTTTCTGTCAATCAATCCTCCCCTGCACCTGTCTTTGTCACTCCCTTCCCCCACTCCTCGTGGTCGACCTGTCTGTCACTTTGGACACTTTCCCTGGCTTCTGGAAAACTCCAGGGAGGGGGTCGAGTGATAGGCTGGAGCCCTTGGATTTCCCTCCCATCTTTTGTGGTTGGCCCCCTGTTGTAAAGTTTACACCCCCAGTTACATCCCCCGTTGTTGTGACTGGCTGAACCGGTTGTCAGCCACCCCCGTTTCCACCCCACTTTAAAAAGCTCGTGCACCCCTGGCCCGGGGTCTCTTCTGGGCAGCAGGTCAGAGGGTCAGAGCTCCCCGCTCTCCTCTCCAATAAAACCTCATTTTTAAAACCTGCCCGAAGACTCCGGCTTTCTTTCAGCTGCCAAGGTTGCTGCTTCATCTCCGTGCCGTCGCCGGCGAAGAATTGGAGCCCTCAGGGCAGGAAAGCAGGCTCGCTGCCCTAGCCACTTCTCCTTACCACGCTGCTGCAGTGACATCTAGTGGACTGAGCTAGCTATTGCAGCGTGATTAACACGCGATTCGGACACTGCGACAGCGGTCTGACGTCCAACGTGGGAGCCCCCCGCTCACGAGGCGGACCCCACGGCACGGATTTTAAGCTGTCCCGGACAGCTGAAGCTATCCCTGGACGTCCCGCTACCCCCGGTGGCAGCGGCGCTTGGAGAGCCCGCTCCCGGGGGAGAGGAGAGGAACCCGGACACCCATCGGATTCTCCTCAGGCAGTTGGACCCACATCCTCAGGTTTTGTCTTGTTCCAGGAGGGGGTGAGTTACCCTTCGTGAGGGAACTTGCTTTTTGGAGGGTGCTCCGGGGTTCGGAGACCCTAGCTTTGGGAAGGGATTCCCCAGGAGTGGGGGGAATCCCAAGCTGCGCAGCTCGGGGGGGTGGCAGTTTGCTCCATTCCCCTGCGGAAACTCTCCTCGGAACTTTTTACTTTCGTTTTCATTTTTTTAAACTTTAAGTTAAGGGCAGTGGTCGGATCGGGCAGGGAGCCTGAGAATTATAGGACACTGCATTTTAATTTCACTGCGGCTCCCCGGGTCTGGTTTTGGGAAGTAATTACCCGGTTTTGGGAGATTTATTCCGCTTTTTTCTTTTGTTAAATTTTGATTTTGCTTGAGTGTAAGTGGGGAGTGACAGAAAGAAATTGTTAGAGATATGGGTGTTAATCTCTCGGTCGCTCAGAAGGCTTTGTATTATAGTTTAAATTCTGTTGTTCAGATAGCCCAGTTAAAAGTTTCAAAGGGCGAGATCAAAAAGTTTGTCAGATGGCTGTTCCTATACTTTCCACAGGCGTCTCCGGAGCAAATACACAGCCCCAAATTTTGGCAAGCTGTGATTGATAAAATTAATAATTTGGCACTCACAGGGGACAAACAAGCCTCCAAATTCCTCAATTTGGCTTTGCAGCTTTCAGCTGCTGTTACAAAAATGAATAGGAAAGTGCAGAAACAGCCAGATCCAAGACAACCTGCCCTTTGTTCTCCCTGTCCCTCTGTCCCTTCTCCTCGTCCCCAGAAGGGAATTCTGAAGGGAGCAGCAGGACCCCAGCCTGCTGGCTCAGGCTCCCCCAGCAATTCTCGACTGCCCCGCCCGGGCAGTCCTAGCCAGACTGCTCGGGGCTTCTTGGGCAGCCCTGGCCAGGCTGCTCAAGAATTCCACCCTTCCCCATCTTCCCCAGTTAATAAACCTCGTGTTAGATTTAGTCTAGCTGAGACTCCCCAACCACAAAATGGCTCCCCTACCCCTTATCCCCAAGATGGAGGAGACCGCATGGCACGGTGCTCCCCATCCCCCTATCCTCCTTCCTTCAATCCATTTCTTCCCACCCTTGATCAGACCAACCCCTTCCTCTCCTCAGCCCCTCCTATCCCCCAAAAGACTCCACCCATGCTTCCTCCCTCTTCCAAGACCACTCCCACAGCTCCTCCCAGCTACTCCTCCCACAGGAATGCCCACATGACATCAGTGGGTTCCCAGACCACACCCCCCACCGAAAGACCCGCCTCCTGGGCTTCCGGTTCCCACGCTCCCCCGCCCGGTTCCCACGGTCTGGAACCAGGGGGGGTGGGGCCGGAGCCTGTGTCTACTGAGGCCCAGCTGCCTCCCTCTATTCCCTCATTAGCCCCAGTCACCTACAAAGGCTCCCGAGGAGGGCACAATGTCCGAGCAATCCACCACCCATTTTCACAGGCCACCATCAGAGACCTCTGCAAGGCTCATCGGGATTATGGGCGGGACAGTCCCTATTTTAGGGGCCTGCTCCGCTCTGATCTTGAAACTGCTGTTGTCATTCCAGCAGACCTTAGGCAGCTGTTCTCCTGCCTCATGGACTCCACGGAGTTCAAGTTGTGGGAGGCAGCATGGAAGCAGCTGCTTAGGGAGGCCTTGCCGAGTCTCCTGGTCGATCCTGAGACGGCAATCGATGAAAATGGGAATGCCCTCACCCTGGAACACCTCATGGGTGAGGGAAGGTGGACGGATCCAACAGACCAGGCGTCGGGTATCCCAGGCAAAGCCCTCATGGTAATAAGGGAGCGTGCGGTGACTGCATTCTTTAGTATGGTGCCAGATGGTCCTGTCATTCCTTATTATAAAATCATACAGGGGAGCAAAGAAGCATTTACCAAGTTCGTGGAAAGGCTCACCCGGGCAATTGAAGTCCAGGTATCGGAAGTGGCTGTGAGAGAGGGAATCCTTAGGGAAATGGTGTTCGCAAATGCGAACAATTTGTGCAGGACTGCAATTCTTAGTCTCCCTTTGGACCCTCTTCCGACCATCCAGGACATGCTCCGGGTGTGCCAATTAAAGGTCCCCTTCATGCAAGGGAATGATCAGGACTGGAAACAAAAAACACCAAGGATAGCTGCAATGTCTGGCACCCAGCAAGAACACATTCGCAGGCTGCATGCTCCCCAAAGAAACAAGTGTATTATCTGTCGGGAGCCAGGACACTGGGCCAATAATTGCCCACTGAGGGATGACATTGAGTTGTTAAAAAAGAAAAAGGGGGGAGGCGGGGGAGGTGGGAGAACAGGATTAGCAGGCAAGAACTCCCACCAGTTAAACTAGGGGAGGAGCGCAGGTCCGCCTGGCGCAATGACACAAATAGGGCGGACCAGGCAGTGGGAGGGAGGAAGGAAAGGAAGAGCGCAGATGATACGCTGCCCAAAACCGAAAAGGACATTCTTACCGGACGTGACACACCTGACGTGACTTTCAAAACTGACCATGACCTGTCCAAACCTATTGTAATAACATCTTCTAAGGAAAAACCTTACAGGTTGGAGCTCACCGAAGCTGTCCACCTGACCACCACGGATTGGACCTTCTTTTCTGTAAATATTAAGGAACAAGGTGCCTGGCCAGTCCAAGGGAAGGAACTTGTTGTCATCGGGGATTGTAAGTACACCCCACAAGAGATCGAGATCCTCCCAGGGATTTCAGTCAACAACCCTGGGAACCTCGTTCTCTGGCTGCGATGCACCCATCCACCGACCTTTCTCCCGAAAGGACAGATCATTGCACAGATCATCCCTACCCGGGGACCAAATGATACATCTATGGTCCCGGTAGCTTGCCCTGTGCAAGCCATCACTGAGGAAAGGCCCCGGGTAGCATGCAAATTTACGGTGGGCAGGGAATCAATTGACATCACTGCTCTTTTAGACACTGGGGCAGATGTGACTGTTGTGCCAGCCCAGGATTGGCCGTCACATTGGGCTTTGCAGGACGTGGCTGGACACGTCCAGGGTGTTGGAGGGCTTCAATTGGCAAGACAGTCAAGGAGCGTAGTACAGATTAAGGGGCCAAAAGGGCAATTGGCAAATATCCGCCCTTTTGTTTTAAACTACAAGGAACCCTTGCTTGGAAGGGATCTCATGGCTCAATGGGGGGTCAAGATTGACATACCCGACCCCTCAGTGGACATTTCCACGGCGACCATTGAAGAGCGCCCCACCAAAAAACTTAATTGGCTCACTGATAATCCAGTTTGGGTGGAGCAATGGCCGCTCTCTAAACAGAAGTTAAAAGCGCTCGAGGAGCTCGTGGAGGAGCAATTATGAAAGGGACACATAGTGGAAACTGACAGCCCTTGGAATTCTCCGGTTTTTGTGATCCAAAAGCCAGGGAAAGACAAGTGGCGCCTCCTCCAGGACCTCCGACAAATTAATAATGTGATTGAGGACATGGGATCTCTCCAACCAGGAATGCCTTCCCCAACTATGCTCCCCCAAAATTGGAAATTGGCAATTATAGACATCAAAGACTGCTTTTTTCAAATTTCTCTTCACCCGGATGATGCCCCACGCTTTGCATTCTCGGTACCCACCATCAACCGAGAAGTCCCAAGGAAGCGCTATCACTGGCGGGTACTCCCTCAGGGGATGAAGAACAGCCCGGTTATCTGCCAGTGGTATGTTACGTCCTTGCTGTCCCCTGTCAGCGCAGCCGCGGGACAGGCCATCATCCATCACTACATGGATGATGTCCTGGTGTGTGCCCCGACTGACAATGAGCTGACACATGCGCTTGACCTGACAATCGATGCATTGATTGCTGCAGGTTTCGAGCTGCAAGAAGAGAAGGTTCAGAGGATGCCACCCTGGAAGTACCTCGGGCTGGAGATCGGAAAGCGGTCCATTGTACCGCAAAAATTGTCCATCAAAACGAAGGTAAGTTCCCTCGCGGATGTACACCAGCTGTGTGGGGCTTTGAACTGGGTGTCCTAGGGTAACTTTATGATGCTTGTATCCCCAATCGTCTGTTCTGTTTGTGCTGTATATTGAGTCCTGTGCCTTTAAGACTGGTTCTAAGAGCAAGGAGAAGCGCGGAGTTTGTTTTGAGAAAACTGCCTGACTCCTCCACATTCTTCTCCGGACGGTGTGTTCGGCGGAGGCTTGGAGACTGCCGGACAGAGATTTTTTTTGCTTTTAGATAGTTTCAGCTAGCTAGGGCAGAGAAGTTCCCTGGACTGTTTTTTTTTCCTTTTTCTTAGAACTGTTTAAACCTACTCTGGACTGAAAACCCAGGGGAGCACTGGGGGCTGCACCTGCGGCCCACCGGGGCCTGGACCTCGGCATTTACCAGCAGCGCCGGACGGACTGGGACTGAGGAGAGACTGAGAGACTGAGAGAGAGAGAGCCGAGCTCCACCCACGGCAAGGACTTTCTCAATTTGCCATCTCACTTCAGAAGGAGAGGTTTTATTGTTTCATATTATTCATTCTTTATACTTGTATGCACATTTGTTTAGTAAAATAGTTTTTTCCACTTTTCTCCAAAGAGGTTTTTTTTTTTTTACCAGACTAGTTGGAGAGAGGGGCCACCTAAGTTTGCTTCCTTAGAAGGATCCTATACAGGAGTTTTCTCCCAAATTTGCCCCAAACCAGGACATACTTCTGATTGGCGCCCACTGCGGGGCACGAGAGAGTAGAAAAAACTTGTATTGATTATTATTAACTGCTTTTTTGTTTGTTTGTTTGTTTGTCCCTTAAGTAAAGATTAAACAGTAGCCATGTTGCTTCTTGAATTCCTAATGTCTCTTAAAATAGAGTCTTTTCTGCATTTCTGTTCCCTAGGCTTTTTTGAGATCTTAATACCTTTCTAGTCCCTAAGTTTATTTTCTTACCCAGAAATAGCTCCAATATTGTCCCTAACATACAGCTTTTACACTAAAGATGCACAATTTAAAATAGTTATTTTTGCTAAGTTCAGTAATTATAGCTTACAAGAAGCTTATAAAGATACTAGAGTTTGTTCTAAGTATGTTCAGTTTATAGTTTTTTCGTCCTGCCCTGCGTCCTAGTTCCAGTAACATGTTTTAGAAATTTATCAACAATTGCACCCAGTTTATTAAAAGAAGAGTAAAAGATGAGGCTCTTCAGCCTCTTCTTTCCTTCTTCTCTTTTAAGTCAGTTACATCTCTTTTAGAGAAAGTTCAAGGTCTCCTAAATGTTAAAAAACCCCACCTCCCTAGTACTTCACCTAGTGACCTTCCTCTATATAGTTTATAGCTTTTCTAAAATAAGTCACACACCGCTAAACACTGTAAAGCAGCAGATAAAAGCAAAAGAGCAAAAAAATAAATCAGTCACTCAGGCTGCAGCCAATCCCACAGCTATTCAGGCTGCAGCTAAACCAGACAGTGAAACTAAAACACCAGCAGTTGCTGCAGTAAAAAAAGAAAAAAAGCACACAAACAAAACCAATCAACCAGTAAACAATAATTCAAGTAAAAAATCCTCAATGCCTCCTGACACCCAGTCAGTAGTCAAACCACCTGACACACAATCAAAAAATGAAGCAACTGATAATACACAATCAGAAGCCAAACCAACTAATACAAAATTGCAAGCCCAACCAACTAGCACACAATCAAAAGCCCAACCAGCTGCTACAACATCAGGAGCCCAACCAGCTGCTACAACATCAAGAGCCCAACCAACTGCTACAACATCAAAAGCCCGACCAACTGCTACAAAATCAAAAAATACTATTAAGTCCTTTTCCCTAAAAGACCTTCGTAGCCTAAAAAAAAATTATACTCAACAATCTAATAAATCTATAATTAGTTAGTTAGTCCGTCTTTAAGATGCTGCAAGCGAAGCTACAATACTAGATAGCACTGAAGCAAAACATCTAAGATCCCTATCACATAATCCAGTTATTAACCAAAAAATAATAAAAAAAGCTAGTCCTTGCAGTCTCTAAAAACGAGTCCTAAAAAGTGTAGCACAAAAATATCTGTGTGCTGACAATCTCTATATGCAGCAAACCCAGTAAAAAACCATTAAACAAAAGATCCAGCGCTTAAAGAAAATAGCAGTAGCAGAAATTGTCTTCTCAAATAACATAAACACTAAGAACCCCAACCTAGTACCATGTACACCTATAATGTAGCAAAAACTTGTACGACTTAAGCCACAAGAATACTCCTCTTCTTTAGCAATAATAAAGCAAGATAAGACAGCAGAGACCGTGCTTAATATAGCAAAAAAGCTCCAAACATATGCAAATGCTGTGCATAGTCCAACACATGCAAAAATTGCAGCTCTAAAAACGCGTATAACAAAATTAAAAAACAAAATTAAAAAAAAATCACAAAAAACTCAAAAAGAACATTCTCCAAATCTCTGCAGTACAAGTTAAAAGCTCTGGCACCACACGCAAACGTTCCCTAAATAGAAAAGAAAAAAAGCATCCCACAAGCTAAGCTATAGTCCTTCCTGCATAATTGTAAAAAAAACATAAAAAAATAAAATAAAAAATCTACTGATGCTATAACACAACAGCTACATAAATTGTTAAATAGCAAGATTGTAAGAAGAAGTTCCAGCAAGAAAAAAGCAGCTCCAGTTACCCAAAAAAAAAAAGATAAGCTTAAAAAAGCCCAGCCTCTAGCCAAGTAAAAGCTAAAAAAACCTGTGTTTTTTAAACTATGTAAATTCGTTAGCCTAGCACATCAAAACCACAAAAATATGAAGCCTTAGTTAACACTAGAGCACAGTGCACAATACTCCCATCAAAACATGTAAAAAAAAAATCTATTTCCATTGCTAAAGTAACAAAAAGTTCACAAAATTTTACTTTAGTAGTAGCTGATGTAAGCTTAACTAGAAATGAGTAGAAGAAACACCCTATTGTAACTAGCCCAAAAGCCCCATGCATTTTAGGCATAAACTTCCTCCAAAATAAATATTTCAAAGACCCAAAGAAATTTAAGTGAGCATTCAAAATAGCAGCTGTAAAGACAAGAAATGTTAAGCAGTTAAATACCTTGCCTAGACTATCAGAAAACCCATCTGCTGTGGGTCTTCTGAAAGTAGAAGAGCAACAAGTGCCAATTGCCACTTCAATAGTGCATCGCCAACAGTACAGAACAACTCAAAATGCTGTAATCCCCATCCACAAAATGATCCGTGAGCTAAAAAGCCAAAAGGTAGTCAGCAAAACCCACTCACCCTTCAACAGCCCCATCTAGCCTGTGCGCAAGTCTAATAAAAAATAGAGATTGACTGTAAACTATCGTGCCTTAAATAAAGTAACTCCACCATTGAGCGCTGCTGTGCCGAACATGCTAGAACTCCAGTACGAGCTGGAGTCCAAAGCAGCAAAATAGTACGCCACAATTAACATTGCTAATGCATTTTTCTCCATTCCTCTAGCTGCAAATTGCAGGCCTCAGTTTGCCTTCACATAGAGAAAAGTGCAGTACACCTAAAACCAACTGCCCCAAGAGTAGAAACACAGCCCCACCATCTGCCATAAACTAATCCAAGCTACACTAGAAAAAAGTAAAGCTCCAGAACATCTACAGTACATTAATGACATCATTGTGTAGAAAAACACAGCAATAGAAGTGTTTAAAAAAAAAAAGAAAATCATCCAAATCCTCCTAAAAGCTAGTTTCGCTATCAAAAAAAGCAAAGTTAAAAGACCAGCTCGTAAGATCCAGTTCCTAAAAGTAAAGTAGCACAATAAAAAGCGTCAGATTCCCACTAGTCATCAACAAGATCACAGCAATATATCCACCAACCAACAAAAAAAAAAACACAAGCTTTCCTAAGCGCCATAAGTTTCTAAAAGATACACATTCCTAAGTACAGCCAGATTATAAGCCCTCTCTACCTAGTCACCCGCAAAAAAACCAATTTCCACTAGAGCCCTAAACAGCAACAAGCCTTTGCCCAGATCAAGCAGGAGATCGCTCATGCAGTAGCCCTTAGCCCAGTCAAGACAAAACCAAATGTAAAAAACGTGCTCTACTCAGCAGCCAAAAGCCATAGTCTGTCCTAAAGCCTTTAGCAAAAAGTACCTGGGGAGACTCAGGGCCGACCACTAAGATTCTAAAGTCAAAGCTACAAAAAGTCTAAAGCCAACTATACTCCAACAAAGAAAAAAATCTTAGCCGCCTATGAAAGAGTTCAAGCCGCCTCAGAAGTAGTAAGCACCAAAACACAGCTCCTGCTAGCACCTCAACTACCAGTGCTAAGATGAATGTTCAAAGCAGAAGTTCCCTCTACTCACCATGCCACCAATGCCACATAGAGCAAATAGATTGCCCTCATCACTCAGCGCACCCGCATTAAAAACCCAAATCGCCCTAAGATTTTAAAAATAATTACAAACTAGCCAAAAAGTAAAAACTTTAATCTCACAGATAAAAAAAAGCAAAAACAAGTAACACGTGCTAAAAAAGCTCCACCATACAACCAACTGCCAGCAAAAGAAACACGCTATGCTCTTTTCACTGACAGTTCCTGCCGCATCATTAAGATAAAACAAAAGTAAAAAGCAGCTGTATAAAGCCCCACAAGACAAGTTGCACAAGCCACTAAAAGAAAAGGTGGGTCAAGCCAACTCGCTGAGCTCAAAGCTGTTCAACTAGCCCTAAACATTGCTAAAAAAAAAAAGTAGCCAAAGCTCTACCTCTACACTAATTCGTAAATAGTAGCCAATGCTCTGTGAGGATAGCTAAAAAAGTAAAAAAGCCAATTAGCAGCGTAAAAAAAAGCCAATCTAAGCTGCAGATGAGTAAAAAGACATTGCCACTCAAATAGAAAAACTACCTGTCAAAATCCATCATGTAAATGCCCATGTCCCCAAAAGTCAAGCTAATAAAGAGCACCAAAACAACGAGCAAGCAAATCAAGCTGCAAAAATAAAAGTGTCAAAGATAAACTTACATTAGCAACACAAAAGAAAGTTATTTCTAGCTCAATAAGCCCATAATGCCTCAAGTCATCAAAATAAAAATGCCACCTATAAGTAAGCACAAGACCAAAGAGTAAATCTAACCATAAACAGTATTTCTCAAGTTATCCATAACTGTGAGACGTGTGCTGCCATCAAGCAGGCCAAACAAGTAAAGCCCCTATAATATGGCGGGCAATAGTCCAAATATAAGTACGGGGAAGCCTAGCAAATTAATTACATCACCCTTCCCCAAACCCGCCAAAGCAAGCGCTATGTGCTCACAATAGTAAAAGCCACCACAAGATGGCTAGAAACCTACCCTATGCCCCACGCTACTGCCCGTAACACCATTCTAAGCCTTAAAAAACAAGTTCTTTAAAGACATAGTACCCCTAAAAAAATTAAGTCAAACAATAGAACTCATTTCAAGAACAGCCTCATCAACAACTAAGCTAAAGAACATAGCATTGAGTAAGTGTACCACATCCCCTATCATGCACCAGCTTCAAAAAAAGTAAAAAAATACAATAGACTGCTAAAAACCACCCTAAAAGCACTGGGTGGGGGATCATTCAAAAACTAAAAGCAGCATCTAGCAAAAGCCACCTAGTTAGTTAACACCCAAAGTTCCACCAACAGAGCAGGCCCTGCCCAATCTAAGCCCCTACATACAGTAAATAAAAAAAAAGTCCCAGTAGTACATGTAAAAAGTTTGTTAAAAAAAACTGTTTAAATCAATTCTGCTTCAAGTACAAAAAATCCCATCCGTAAAATTCTTTGCTCAAAGACCAAGCTGCACATAATAAGTAATGCAGAAAGATAGAACCACACAATGTGTACCCCAGAGAAATTTAATTGTTAAGTAAGAACCGTGTGTAATTATCGTTATGTGCTAAATAGTATGTAACTATATATTGCATATTGTTTTTATATAGATGTATATGTGTATTTAAAGCTAGAGTATATATTAGTTTTAGTAAATTGACAATATAGAGATAAAGAGTAGAATGCCCTAAAGTAACTTTATAATGCTTGTATCCCCAATCGTCTGTTCTGTTTGTGCTGTATATTGAGTCCTGTGCCTTTAAGACTAGTTCTAAAAGCAAAGAGAAGCGCAGAGTTTGTTTTAAGAAAACTGCCTGACTCCTCCACATTCTTCTCCAGACGGTGTGTTCAGCAGAAGCTTAGAGACTGCAAGACAAAGATTTTTTTTTCTTTTAGTTAGTTTCAGCTAACTAAAGCAGAGAAGTTCCCTAGACTATTTTTTTTTCCTTTTTCTTAAAACTGTTTAAACCTACTCTAGACTGAAAACCCAGAAGAGCACTAAGAGCTGCACCTGCGGCCCACCGGGGCCTGGACCTCAGCATTTACCAGCAGCGCCAGAGAAACTAAGACTAAAAAGAGACTGAGAAACTAAGAAAGAAAGAGCCGAGCTCCACCCACAGCAAAGACTTTCTCAATTTGCCATCTCACTTCAAAAAAAAAAGTTTTATTGTTTCATATTATTCATTCTTTATACTTGTATGCACATTTGTTTAGTAAAATAGTTTTTTCCACTTTTCTCCAAAAAAGTTTTTTTTTTTTACCAGACTAATTAGAGAAAAAGGCCACCTAAGTTTGCTTCCTTAAAAGAATCCTATACAAGAGTTTTCTCCCAAATTTGCCCCAAACCAGGACACTGGGTAAGGCCTTGGCTAGGCTTGACCACCAAGGACCTAGCCCCCCTTTTCAATTTATTGAAAGGGGGAGAGGAGCTCAGTTCTCCTAGGGCGCTTACCCCAGAAGCGGAAAAGGCTCTGGAGAGGATTCAGGACGCTATGTCCTCAAGGCAAGCTCACAGATTTGACCCCGAGCTGCCTTTCAAATTTATCATACTGGGAAAGTTGCCGCACCTCCACGGGATGATCTTTCAGTGGAAGGACATCCCGAAAAAGGACCGAGAAGGGAAAGATCCACTCTCTATCATAGAGTGGGTCTTCCTGAGCCATCAGAGGTCCAAAAGGATGACCCGGCCACAGGAGTTGGTAGCTGAGCTGATCCGGAAGGCAAGGTTCCGGATCAGAGAATTAGCCGGTTGTGACTTTGTGTGTATTCACATTCCAATTGGGTTGAGATCGGGCCAAATTTCGAAGTCAATGATGGAACACCTGCTGCAGGAAAATGAAGCACTGCAGTTTGCACTGGACTCCTTTACTGGGCAAATTTCAATTCATCGACCAGCCCACAAAATTTTTAATCAGGATGTTAAATTCACATTATCCTTAAAGGAGGTTCGAAGCAGGAAGCCACTCAAAGCCTTGACAGTTTTTACTGACGCGTCCGGAAGGTCTCACAAGTCAGTATTGACTTGGAAGGACCCTCAAACTCAGCAGTGGGAGGCTGATATCGCTGAGGTGGAAGGATCACCTCAGGTTGCTGAGTTGGCCGCTGTCGTCAGGGCATTTGAGAGGTTTCCCGAACCTTTCAATTTAGTAACAGACTCCGCGTATGTAGCGGGGGTGGTGTCCAGAGCGGAACAGGCCATCCTGCAGGAGGTGTCCAACATTGCTTTATATGAGTTGCTCTCGAAATTAGTTAAACTGGTCTCCCACCGAGAGCAGCCGTTCTATGTGATGCACACGAGGTCACACACAGATCTGCCGGGGTTTGTCGCGGAGGGGAACAGGAAGGAAGATGCCCTTGCTGCCCCTGCCGAGATGGCCCCCCTGCCTAATATCTCTGAGCAGGCGAAACTCAGCCACCAGCTTTTCCACCAAAACGCGCCTGGCCTTGTTCGCCGCTTCCATCTAACGTGGGAGCAGGCCAAAGCGATTGTGGCCGCGTGCCCATCCTGCTCCCGAAATGCAGTCCCAACCTTGCATGCAGGGGTCAACCCTCGGGGGCTGAGGAGCTGTGAGGTGTGGCAGACAGATGTCACACATTTCCCAGAATTTGGCCGCCAAAAGTACATACATGTGTCTATCGACACATTCTCCGGAGCTGTGTTCGCTTCTGCCCACACAGGGGAGAAAGCGGGGGATGTCATTAAACACCTCATCCATGCTTTCTCCTTCCTGGGCATCCCGAAGGAACTCAAGACCGACAACGGCCCAGGGTACAAGTCCAGGGAGCTCTGCAGCTTCCTGCAGCAATGGGGGGTGGAGCACAAGACCGGCATCCCCCACTCCCCCACAGGTCAAGCCATGGTCGAGAGGACCCATGGTACCATCAAGAGAGTTCTACATCAACAGCAGCGGGTCCTCAAAGCAGAAACACCTGCAGTCAGACTGGCCAGGGCACTTTTTACCATCAACTTTTTAAATTGTTCCTTTGAAGGTCTCAATCCACCAATCATAAGGCACTTCGGGGCGAGCTCCCTGTTTTCCATCCGAGAAAGGCCTCCGGTCATGGTCAGAGATCCTGAGTCTGGAAGGACGGAAGGGCCACATGACCTGGTCACGTGGGGACGTGGATACGCTTGCGTGTCCACCCCCGCGGGACCAAAGTGGATTCCATCCAAGTGGGTGAAGCCCTACGTCCCTAAGGGCTCAGGATCCAAGAAAGTAATTGGTCCGCAGGTAGCAGAAGCAGCGTGGAGGCGGAAGAGAAAACCCCAACTACAACACTGGGCGGAGTTACCCGTCCCTGACTGTTCCCCACTCATGTAACTTTGTGTTTAGTGTCTTCTAGTTTTCCACATGGCGGCAACCCGAGCCGGATTCCCCGCTCCGAGGAAATTCCATCTAACCCTCGGAGCCCTGATAACGCTCAGCCTGTGTCTCCCAGTCGTCGGATGGCTGGTCCCGCAACCGAAAGCAAATGTGTGGGCGACCCTGGCGCGGGCAATGGGGCAGGACCACATTTGCTTGTCTGCCACCTCGGCAGACAGCCCCCTGTCAACCTGCCTTGTGGGGATCCCAAGTGGGCCCAAGGAGTTACCCGCCAAGCTCTTAGAGATCACGGAGCAGACCAATAGAGAGGGTGCTTCTAAGGGTCAATCCATCTCCCAGCTATCCCCACCTGATTCCTTTCTAGATGTTGAAATTACATTCCCGATTAGAAATCCGTTTTTGTTGTGGAAAAAATATATATCCACCCTTACCACCTTAAGTTTTCCCCTCAATGAATTAGAAATTTTAGGTTCGTCAAATGCATCTTTTTGTGTTCATTTTATGTTTACCCCCCCTCAGGGTCAGGAGATATCCTATCAGTTTGTTTATCAAACCAAGAATGTTTACACTGCCAAGATATGGTGCGGCCGGATCGCCCATGTAGAGATGGCCTCAACAATTGATAGGAAATCCCTGGCCCTTCCCAAAGGTGTGTTTTTAATTTGTGGGGATAGAGCATGGGCAGGCATCCCCCCTTACCTTGTAGGAGGACCATGCACTTTTGGCCAGTTGGGCTTGTTTTCCCCCAACAAGACCACTCTCATGAATTGGCAGGGAAAAAATTCCACCAGCAAAAAAATCCAAAAAAGAGATTTGGCTTCGCTCGATGCCAACTGTGACTCGGAAATTATTCATTGGTCAAAAGCAAAGGGAGTGGCAGTCACAGTTTTTCTACCTTGGGTTTCGACTGCGAAAGCTCTAGGTGAGCTGGCTCACCTAGAGTGTTGGGTGGCGAAACAAGCAAATTTAACTTCCAATGCACTGGCCAGCCTCCTATCAGATGAGGAAGTAACAAGGCAGGCAACGCTGCAAAACAGGGCAGCTATCGACTACCTCCTCCTCCTCCATGGACACCGGTGTGAGGAGTTTGAGGGGTTGTGTTGCTTCAACCTGTCATCAAAAGCCGAGGACGTCCACACTGCCATCCGACAGATGCGGGAGATGGTGAACAACATAAAAAGAGAAACAGACGACTGGCTGAGCGGACTCTTTACCAACTGGGGAATCTCCGGCTGGGTTTCCTCCATCATAAAGACTGTATTGCTTTGTTTGTTTGTTTTGTTATTAATTGTACTTGCGTTCGGTTTACTAAAAAAGATGTTGTATAATTTGGTTTCTGCCACCTCACACTCCCCCACAGTTAACCATGTCACCATATCAGAAGAGGACCATGAGGAGGAAGGACTGGAGTTGGAAGAGGTGCTGGAGGGGGACCCCAGAAGATGAAGGACAAAATCCAGATGAAGAAGAACATGGACTGGGGTACCCGACGCTGCATCAGCAACGCCACCCTTCTCCGTTCCAGTCCCACTCCTCTTGAAAAAACAAAAAAGGGGGAGATGTAGTGGTGTGAGAATTGTTTTATTAAGTTATTAAGTTATTTTTGTAAGATTTTTGAGTTACTTTTGTAATGATTTAGTTCACTGTATACCCCTGTGTTCTGTACTGGTTTTCCCCTTATGAGTTAGGTTGCTTAAACAGACGTTTTCTGTCAATCAATCCTCCCCTGCACCTGTCTTTGTCACTCCCTTCCCCCACTCCTCGTGCTCGACCTGTCTGTCACTTTGGACACCTTCCCTGGCTTCTGGAAAACTCCAGGGAGGGGGTCGAGTGATAGGCTGGAGCCCTTGGATTTCCCTCCCATCTTTTGTGGTTGGCCCCCTGTTGTAAAGTTTACACCCCCAGTTACACCCCCCGTTGTTGTGACTGGCTGAACCGGTTGTCAGCCACCCCCGTTTCCACTCCACTTTAAAAAGCTCGTGCACCCCTGGCCCGGGGTCTCTTCTGGGCAGCAGGTCAGAGGGTCAGAGCTGCCCGCTCTCCTCTCCAATAAAACCTCATTTTTAAAACCTGCCCGAAGACTCCGGCTTTCTTTCAGCTGCCAAGGTTGCTGCTTCATCTCCGTGCCGTCTCTGGCGAAGAATTGGAACCCTCGGGGCAGGAAAGCAGGCTCTCTGCCCTAGCCTCTTCGCCTTTCCACGCTGCTGCAGTGACATCTAGTGGACTGAGCTAGCTATTGCAGCGTGATTAACACGCGATTCGGACACTGCGACAAAGTAATTGCAAAGAACAAATGCTGATTGTCTTTATAACTGATATTTATGTCCCTCAAGCAGCAGAACGGATCCATCATTTTATACACAGCTCTGAAAAAAGGATTAGCACTGCTTGTATCCCTTTTTCCACTGCTGCTCCTACCCCTGTGCCCCCTATCCCCTTGTCTCGGATCTCCCAGAGCCCATACAAGTTACCTAGATTTCCCTTTCCTAACCTAGAAACTACTGTCACCTTTCAATTCAGGTAAGAAAGACCTGGAAAATTATCCCGGGTAGGGAAAAATTCATTTCTGGTCTTGGTGACAAGTTTCAAAACCCTCAGCACGAGTGATGATGAACAATTCCCCTGCCTGTGGACCTGCCTGTGTTTGCACCATCTGCCAGTGGGAGTATTTGGAAAATTTTAGGGGGTGTAGGAAGGTTGTTCTGGAGGGAAATATTCCTCTAAGGATTAATTTTGTGCAAATCTCGCTGTCAAACACTCCAGAAGCTGATGCCCTTGTTAGTGGTGTTCTAATCAAGGTATCTCCTGCTCTAATGGCAAAGGAGAAGGTTCCCCAACAGTTGCCAAGGCAGCACCTTGAAGGTGCAGAGCAAAGTGGCAGAGATTAATCAAAAATATTACTGAAAACTAATTATAAATGATGTCTCAGGGATTCAGGTTATTTGCGTATAGGTTTACCATTTCCTACTGACTTCTTTTTTTTTCCCCTAATGTGAAAAAAAAGTTATTGCAATCTGTTGATGATATCAGCACAGAGTGGGAGCAATATTCCAATGATGGTTTCTCCAGTTAAAATATTTCCAAGTGTTGCTCTTCCCTCTTTTTCAAGGATGACTACTCTTGCTGAGCATCTCTGTGGGTTGTTTTCTGATTTATTTTCTTTCAAGTGAATGTAACTTCTTGGATCAGAGAGAATTTCAGTGAATACATTTGCTCTGTGGCACTTCCTAATCTGTCCAGGCTGATTTGCAACTAGAACACTAAAAAAATGTATTTCTAAAAGTATTTTTTAATAGAACCAAAAGAGATTCCAGAGGAAATATTCAGAGACAGCTGACACTTCTGCATCACAAATGTGCTGTGTTTCTTCCTATTTCCTCCATTCATTATTACACCCGCAAACAATTCATCATTGATAATTAATATTAATTCCATCCACTTAATTGACAGAATTACCAGGGGGTGACGAGATCGGCTTCCCAGTATTAAATAATTTTTACCAATTTGTAGTGCTCAGCTTGCTGCTCTGCTGATTTCCCAGTTGCTCCAGCTCCTGCATCTCCAGGCAGACATGGGGAATCACGGAGGTTTGGAATCCACAGCTCGGCAGCCGGAGCAGGCAGAACACTGCCTTCTTTGGGAGAACACCAAGCCCATGCCTGATTAACCAGCCATGGGATCCTCCTGCTGCTGCTGGAACACCAGAGATTTCCAGAATATATTGCTTGGATACATCCCATGATGTTCAGCACTTTTAAAAACCCCACAATTTTCATCTAATCAGGAGCTTTCCTGCTCAGCTCAACAGCACTGCTGTGCATCCTTCATCACCTTCATCCACAGCGGTGTTCACTGTGGGGACATATTGCATTAATATTTTCATGTTCAAACACAGCAAAAATTACGTGGGCAGCCTGAGTTTTGCTGTGCAAGAGCTCAGAGACCCCCTATCATGCGTTGGCACAATTTTGTTTTCTAGATATAAAGAAATGTAAAATGTTTTTCCCTGCCCTGACCTTAGAGTGGGTTGAGGGGGAGGACAAGGACTTATCAAAAAGCTAGCTAAGATATTGGCAGCTAAATTGACCAATGAGAACTGTCGATGCAACTTTGGAAGGGACATTTAAAACTAATCTGCTGGGACCGCCTCGCTCTCTTGCTTTAGAATCAGCAATAAGGTAACATCATGGGTGGCCGGGCCAGGCCCAGCCGGGCCCCCAGAAGCTGCTGCCTGCATGGAGAGCAGGGGGAGCCCAGGTAGGGCCCCCTGCTGCTGGCTGGGTGGCTGGGCCGGGCCCAGCAGGGCTTCTGAAAACTGCTGCCTGCATGCAGCGTGGGGGAAGCTCAGGTCGGGCCCTGCTGCCCTCTGGGTGGCTGAGCCGGGCCCAGCCGAGCCTCCGAGAGCTGCTACCCGCATAAGAGCAGACTGGGTGAAGCTTTTTTTTTTTTTTTCAGCTTTGTAGTAGCTCTGAGCTGGACCGCCCTGGATAAGACCGAGGGGTGGAAAAAAGGACATCTACCAGCTTCCTCCATCAGCACGGCCTTGCAGTTTTTCTTCAGCCATGCAGCCTGGCCTTTGCAAGCCCGGGCAGATGCAACCCTTTCTTAGCAACACGGAACTTTTAAAGCACAATTCTTCCTTGAGAGAAAGAAGAAAGGAAAACAGAGGGTACATGGAACAGACACTGCATAAAGTCAGTTAGATGAGAAGTGAAAGAACTAATAATTTTGGAATAGGATTGAAGAAGTGGACATTTTTAACCGGACTTTTCTAAGGTAAATTATTAAGAAATGAACTGTTCTTTGCAGCATCTTAGTATTAGTTGGGTAGAATGCTATTCTAATCAAAATTAAGGACTGATGTAATAGAGATTTATTTGGGAACTTTGAAGCCCCCGCTCTTAGGTTAAAAAAGAGGTCTCAGCCTTTGAGACAAAGATGATTTTAGACTAGAAGAAGTATTCGTAAATAGTACCCCAGATACACTGAGAAGCTCTGC
Organism: Delichon dasypus; assembly: GCA_037837765.1. Taxonomy (NCBI): domain Eukaryota; kingdom Metazoa; phylum Chordata; class Aves; order Passeriformes; family Hirundinidae; genus Delichon; species Delichon dasypus. The sequence continues at coordinate 19,446,537 of JBBAXF010000012.1, forward strand.
TGATAAAACATCACAGTCTGCGAAAACTCTGAGCGGCAGCAGATGTGTGACATTGAGAGCACTGGACTATTTTGTCTTGTGGCAAACATCTTCATAAAAAGATCTTAGAAGGACTCTTCTAGAGTAATGAGTGGTTATGTCTAAATAGTGAAACGGACTGAAAATCCTAAGTTGTGTCTTTCTATGTTGTTCAATAAGAAAGTCAATAGTTTGTAAGAGGAAAGAAGCGTGTTTTAAGGTATCATTCTGTTTTAGTTTAAGTTTTTCTTGTTTCTCAACTTTTTTTTCTTTTCTCAGTCTTTTAATATATGTTAATAAAACTATGTTTGTTCATTTTTAAGCTTAAGCCTGCTTTGTTTATTTTTTCTCCTGATCTCTCTCTCCCACAAAAATATTAACACTAAAACCCCTACATTCATTAGTGTTTCTGCCTGGTTTTATTAAATTAAAACCATTACACCCCTCAAAAAATATTTAGAAAAACAAATTATTTTCTGTTCTAGAACAAAGACCAAATATTTAGCTTGTGGAATGGAGCGAAAAAAATCCTGCTTGAGGAATTTAGTTTATTTTTTTTATTTAATTGAATCTGTAAGGGCTCTTTTCTTTTCTGTAGTACAATAATAGTTACTCCTAAAAGGACCTCCAGTGATGATTTTACTGCACAGGTATTTCTGGAGTGCAGAGTTGTGTTAGCACCACAGATGTTCAGGAATGGCAGCACTCAGTAACAGCCCCAAAAATTTGCTGCCTGAACCCAGCACTGCCTTTGCACACCAAAGCACCCCCCACACTTCAGCCCACACCCCAATTCATGGTTTTTCTTTTTTTTAATGTTCTTTTTTATTTTTACCTCTCCTAGGTTGTGCTTTGCCAAAGCACACCCAGCTGGGCACAGGTGAGGCTGAAACCCTCTCATACCCTGGCTGACCCTTTTTGGCATCCCTTCTCCCATCCCTCTCATTCTCCTTTCATCCTCCCTTGTTTTGCAGAACAGGAGGAACTTCCCTTGCCCAGGAGGATAATGGGAACCCATCACTGCAGGGCTGGGATGTCACCCAAGGAGCTGCCCTGGTAGACACCTGGCCCTGTTTGGGAATTTCAGTGTATTTCAACACAGGAGGTAAATGATGGACAAAGCCCAAGAAACAGCAGTGAATTCCTGTGACCAAGTTTAAAAGGCCATGAAACCTGGTGGAACTTTCTTTTTTCATTTTCTTTTTTCTTCCTTTCAGTTTTTGGTTTCCATAGAGAACTTGGGATGTAAAGTTTGGGATAACTGATTTAACCATGCACCTTTTCTCACCTATCAGCCCAGTTCTTCCTGCCCTCCTGTGTCCAGGTATCTCAGTCCCTGCTGGGTATCACATATTAGTTAACATTAAATCATGTATTTCCATTTATGTGATACTAATCCAGGCTTGGTGCCTACCCTGTGTTCTTAATTCTTTGCAACTCTTAACATTTTATGTACATATATTTATTTTTTAATACTCTATTACAAAACAAATTAAAAGAGGGTGTTAGTGATATAGCAGAAAATAAATATCAATGACATCATTATGTTTGATGTTTTGGCTTTACTTTTCATACACTTGTAATAACTGCCACTTTAATGACCTGTTATTTTCATTACCAACTATAAGATCAGATGTGATTTTAAAAAAAAACAGTGTAATTTTCCAGAGTAATTTGTTTGGGGTAATACTAGGAAATAATGCACTTAATGATTTTGCATATTTTACTTTCACAGCTCTTCTTAAACAGGAGTTATCTCAAGCTCAGTCTTTGAGTAGCTCTCAGTAGCCCTGGGCTGCTGCTGTTTTGGGAGGTTTTGTCTCCAGACTGAATTTCTTCATCCTTTATAGTTGACAGAAAGTTTCTTTTCCCGCCAGGAAAATTCAGTGTAAATCCAGCGATTTGTGGTTGTCTGGGTTTGAAAAGACAGGTATCTGCTAGGGAGAGGCGGCGTTTCTCTAGGAATGGGGAATTCCAATCCCTTCCCTCTAAGTTATTAAAATTTAGAAGATTAAAAAGGCTTTTTTAGTCAGAGCTATGGGGAAAGGAATAACAGTTCTTTACTAGTAAATATAACAGGACAAACAAAGAACAACTGCAATAATAATAATAATAAACAGAACCAAGAACCCCGAGGGGCTTTGTCTCACAAGCCTTGGGCAGTCTGTCCCTTGGGACCCCGAGAGCACCAAGCCGAAACAGTAGAAAAACTCCGGAGCTGATGACTGGGAACGGTGGGTTGTCCCGGCAGGCAAAGTGAGCAGTGCTGAAGAAGCCGTGACAGTTGGACAGGGGCTGACCCAGCTCCAGCAGGGCAGGTGAGGGGCTCTGAATTCCTGGGTGCTCCAGCAGACGATAGAATTCCCAGGACCGGACCCTCCGTCAACAGTGGACTCCTCATGCAGCCAGCAGTTGCCCGACCGTCCCCTCCCCTCCGAAACCAAGAGCAGAAGAAGCCACCCTCAGCTCCTGGAGCCCCTGAGCCTTTCCCTCCCGCTCAAACTAAGTGATCTACTTCTTTTGTGTGGGTCAAGCACCCTTTAAGCATCAGTATTTAGTCTCCTAGCAACTTATGGGGGGGAAAAATTCCACAGGAAAACTTAATCCCCAAGAGTGGTGACAACCAGAGGTTTTCTAAGGGTGAGATGAGACCTTTGAGGTTGTCTGGATGTTTGTAAATTATCTCTGTTCATGGACACTCATTGTGATATATGTTCTAAAGTTAATTCGTGTTATCAAAATATAAAGGGTAATGCCACTGTACAAATGTAAGTTTTGTATAACTCAGTCAATGTAAGTTTTGTATAACTTAGTCTGTTATAAGTTAAAGTTTTGTTCAAACTAAGCATAGAGTAAAGTAAAATAGTTTAACAAAAATAAAATAATTTCTCCAGCCTGGAAAGGCACAGGAGAGACACAAGGAAAATATGATTGGAATTACCAGAAAGAGGACCAAGAAACTGCCACTGCCAGGAATCCCTGAAAGGACACAAAAGACAACGGAAAACAGAGATAGAAGTCCGGAGACCAAGATGATTGCTTCAGATGAATATCTCTACACGTCTCCATTAAAAATTAACATCTCCACGCCACACCCCGGCCCGACCATCAGCAGTATTGTCCTCCTCTGCCGGTCTATTCAAACTCCCAATACCGGGACTTGCATGATTAATGAAGATGCCCCGGAGGGAAGACCGTCCACATCGAGAGCCTCTCTCTGCGATCCAGTGTATAAAAAGGGACTGCTGCAAACCAAAAATGTGAACTTGGGGGGATAGAAGACTGACAGAGTTTGTTATCCGTGTTCACCCAGTGCCGAAATCCCGAGCTCGACGCTGTCCTTTTAATTGTGGCTATCCGAGACTGTCAGTTTGTCTCTCAATAAAATTCTAAATTTTTGATAAATCGAATTTAGTCGATTTTATTTATAACACTCATTGATGTACTGTGGGCATCTTAGGACATGCAGTGAAATTAAGATGTGATATATTTAGAACAGATAAAAAGCAAAAATATGTCCAGTGTTTGGGCTGTACAGCCCACTGTGAGATGTGAGAGCCAAGCAAGGAGCTTGTAGTGGGCTGAGAAGCCCCTGGAACAGGAGTGGTGTCCCAGCAGCACAGCTCTGTGCTGAGAGTCTCCAAAATGGTTCATTTTCTGTTTCAACTTAAAACCTCTGAGGACTGATGATGGGCATGCCTAATCTCTGTTGGGGCTTCCCAATTTCTGCAGCTGGTCAGTGTTGGGGATGGGAGGTGGCTGGTGCCTCTGCTTGGGTGATCTGCTATGTCATTCAGGGCATGGTGCAGGCTTGTGATGTCACCTCTTTCTTTTTGGCTGTTTCACAGCAGTGAGGGAATATTGTGCTGGTTTTGTGCCCTCATTGCAACAACCCTGATATAAATTCTTCACAAAGGAAACAGTTCAGCAGTGGGAATTCTGTCCATGTCAAGCTTTTGCAAGCTTGGAATCCTTCTGTACAATCCTGCTTTTCACTAGAGTGAAAAGGTGATGCAACACAAACCAAACACAGCAACTTATAAACATAAAATCCTGTCCTGCTCAGCCCAAACTTCTCCCAAATGCAGCAGAGAGAAGATGCAGCACACTCCCTCACTGGCCTCAGAGCAGAACCTCAAACCAGACTCACGCACTGCCATTTTCCCTTTTCATTCCAGTGTTTATTATGGGAATGAGGTATCATAATTTTAATGCCTGGTATGGCCTGTGAAAGACCATAAACATTGAATAGACCCATAAACACTGACTTTACCCTTTTTACCCCCAGGTCACCACTGTGGACACGAAGGATCAAACAGCACCAATCCCAAAAAGGTCAAAGCAGCCCAGTTTATTATCTTCTCCCTTGGAATACATGCAATTCCCAGTGTGTTTTCATGGCTTAGGTTGGGGCAAGAGGAAGAAATGGCATGGAATAAATCCCTTGGGAAGACAGTTGTGGTGATAGGGATTGAAACAGGCACCACTGAACTCATCCCTTTTACCACTCCTGTGCCCACATGGATTAGCAACAACTCAGGATGAGAGGTGGATGTGTTTTCTGTAGGAAATAAGGAATAAACCCTCAAGTCTTTTCTGCTAAAAGAATTGTTTGGTATTCTTTCATTTGATGTGCTTTATATTGGACAAACCAGCAAAAAAGTATTTTATAGTCAAGGATGAAGAATGTTACAGAGCAGGAAATGCTCACAATAAGTTTGACACTTGGAGATCATCTAAACTGGTGTTCAGCACAGGAAATGGGCATAAAGCTGGGCAGAGTTTAGTTTTAAACCTGGATTTAGGATGGAGGTTCTGTAACAAGGCAGAGTTTAGTTTTTAACCTGGATTTAGGATGGAGGTTATATAACAAGGCAGAGTTTAGTTTTTAACCCGGGTTTAGGATGGAGGCCCTGTAAGGGGTGCTCTCTCTCACTGGACCAGGTTGGAATTGCTCCAGCACTGTTTCTGTCCGAGGAGTGCCATTCAGAGAGATTCTATAGGGCTTGTTCCCAGGAAGGAAAAGTCCTGCACAGAGGATTGAGAGCCAACATGGATGTGAGATGTGCAGGCTGCTGTGCCCTGAATACCCAACCCTGTGGAGTCAGAGGCAGGAGAACAGATCACAGGGAGGGAAGCCCAGGACCTTTCCCAGCATCTGTTGTGCTCATCTGCATCCCATTCTGGCATGGCTGGGAAGGGGCCACAATTTTCCCAGGTCCAGCTGAGACAGCTCCAAGTGATGCTTTACCACAAAGGTTCTCCACCACAGAGAACTGTGAACTCCAAAAAAAATCAGTTTGTCATTTTCTTGTGCACCATCCTGAAAAATCTTTGAACTTGGGCTTTGTACTTGAAATCTAATCCTGTTATAAATATCTTACTGTCCTAGGGTAACTTTATGATGCTTGTATCCCCAATCGTCTGTTCTGTTTGTGCTGTATATTGAGTCCTGTGCCTTTAAGACTGGTTCTAAGAGCAAGGAGAAGCGCGGAGTTTGTTTTGAGAAAACTGCCTGACTCCTCCACATTCTTCTCCGGACGGTGTGTTCGGCAGAGGCTTGGAGACTGCAGGACAGAGATTTTTTTTTGCTTTTAGTTAGTTTCAGCTAGCTAGGGCAGAGAAGTTCCCTGGACTGTTTTTTTCCCTTTTTTTTCTTGGAACTGTTTAAACCTACTCTGGACTGAAAACCCAGGGGAGCACTGGGGGCTGCACCTGCGGCCCACCGGGGCCTGGACTTCGGCATTTTCCAGCAGCGCCGGAGGGACTGGGACTGGTGAGAGAGAGAGAGAGCCGAGCTCCACCCACGGCAAGGACTTTCTCAATTTGCCATCTCACTTCAGAAGGAGAGGTTTTATTGTTTCATATTATTCATTCTTTATACTTGTATGCACATTTGTTTAGTAAAATAGTTTTTTCCACTTTTCTCCAAAGAGGTTTGTTGTTTTTTTTCAGACTGGTTGGAGGGAGGGGCCACCTGGGTTTGCTTCCTTGGAGGGATCCTATACAGGGGTTTTCTCCCAAATTTGCCCCAAACCAGGACACTTACTATGCAAATGCATATTTTTCTGAGCCAATCACTGCCAGCCACATCATCATGTATTCATTTCTACAGAGATCTTGTTACACAGGCAGATTTTTCTGAGGCTCTACTACAGCTTTACTACACTATGAAGAACATACGAGAGTAAACCCCATACCATTGCATTTTCCCATTAAAAACTCCTCATGGCTGAATAACCGGGAGTGTGTTGTATCCTCTGTCTGCTGCATTTGGGAGAAGTTTGGGCTGAGCAGGGCAGGATTTTGTGTTTATAAATTTCTGTGTTTGGATTGTGTAGCATCACCTACAGAGATCTGCCCACTCTAGTGAAAAGCAGGACTGTACAGGATTCAGCCTGAGAAAAGCTTGACATGGACAGAATTTCCATTGCTGAATTGTTTCCTTTGTGAAGAATTTATATCCAAGATAATAAAGTTTTAAATCAATAGGCTGAACATATGCAGAGCTATAATCTTTGCAGATTTGGTAATCCCCCGTGACATTTACAGGACAGTTTCTGCAAACTCAGAATTCCATAGCTGAATTAGCATTTCTGAGGTGTAGGAGATCCCCTGTGTCCATGTGATGTGTGTGGAGCAGCAAAGAATCATAAACTCATGCCTGATAGTGTTTGTATTTAAGCATTAGTGACTCCATTTTGAGATTTAGGGTGGAAAAAAAGACTGGCTGATTTTCCCCATCTGGGAGTGTTTTCTGACAGGATTATGATGTTTTCCCTGTCTCCCCCAGCCTTGTGAAGCCTTGGGAAGCCTGGCACAAGGCCAGCCCTGCTTTCCCCTGTAACTCACAGGATTTGTGCCATGGAGTCGGACCCCCAGCAACTGCTGGGCCCCTTTCAAACTGCTTTAACTGGATCACAAGTTCCCAACCGTAGATAGATGTAACAGAGACTAATCCCATAATCTGGACAGAAGTACAAGCCCTGGATGGGGAGCAGCTCGTGTTACCTCCAGTTGCCCTTCAGTGATGGCAGGGGAACACAGATATTCTCATCTCCCCCAGGCATTTTTCGGGGGGCTCTGTGGGCTGATTTGATTTGATTTGATTTGATTTGATTTTTCCTTCCCAAAGTCTGAAGACGAATATGCAAAACAAAACTTCATGCTTCGACCAAAAAGGAAAACAACTTGGGTTCAGAAATGGTGCTTCTATGCTGGGTAAATATTATTTGTACTCGAGGCGCAGAAGTCAAGGACTGGCATAATTAAAAAAAAATATTAAAAAATCCAGTGACAGAATAATGGAGCAGCATTTTGGGTGTCTAAATAACACCAGGGGTGAGGAGAGCTTCTGCCTGGTTTTATACAGTCCCTGTTTGAAATATCCCCATTTTCAAAGCTACTTTAGCAGCCCCCAGCTCCTCAGCATGGTGTTCTGTGCCAGCAGAGCATTAATCAGGAGCCGCCAAGCCCAGAGCCACTGGTTGATGGCTCTGCAAACCCAGAGCTCCCAGAAATGAGATTTACCATTGGCTTTTTAACTTCTTGTTGACATGCTCTTGCCAGTGACAGCTCTTCCTCGCTCTCCTCTTTCTCTCTCATTCCAAGATTTAAAACTGTTTTACCACTCTAATTAAGGACATGATTCTACAAATATTTGCAAGCCACTGAGGCGCTCGCTGGGAATTGGGAACCACAGATCCACCTACAGATGCCATCTCAGGCATGTGCAAACCCTCCCTACTCCCATCCCCACCACGAAAATGGGAGTTTAAAATCCTTTTGCTTGTCCTGCTTTCCCAAGTCTTTCAAACTCAACCACAAACCCACTTGGGGTGAGATTTCCTATACTGCTCTTCAGCATAGAAGTCTGGCTTTCTTTCAATGACATTAAACCAAAAGTTCTTTACTTTGGCCCTTTCCATCTCCCACAGTGTTAACAAAAATAGGTGCTTATTGCTTTAATAAAGGTTTTGATTTGAAAATTATTTACCATTTAGACTTTGTACGCTCTAATTGCTTTTGATTCTTTGGAATATCTCTAATGCAAAGCAGCTGAAAGACTGAGGTTTAAAAATGGGCTATTGCACATTTGAAGTAAATTTTATCCTGCAATCAGTCATAAAGATCTTAACTGCAGCTATCACATATCCTAAATATGTAATTGCTGTGGAGCCTTTCCAGTCTATTGGTTCCGGAATGTTGGAAAAAGGGGAAAGTGAGCACAAATGTAGGCCCTGATGTCTGAGAGTATTTTGAGGGGGATACTGAGCAGGACTGGTCACCTGCCTGAAATATTGTATATTTATTTTTTCCAGGATGGAACCCTGGAATTCAATTGTGCAAAGATTAATTAATAGCTTCATTTGCATGGTGAGCTCACTGATGACAGAGAAGCTGCTCTGGTGAGTAAACAATGAATTTTGTCTGGGTTTTAGGATCAGGGCATCCATCCTCAGCCCTATGTGCTCCAGGGGGAAGGACTGAGGTTTTAAATGTGCCTCCATCCACATGTGGATCTGCCCTAAAATCAGTGGTGGTTTTGGTACATGGATGCAACTCAAGAGGATGAGGTTGGTCTCATCTGTTCTGCCTGAACCTAGAGAATCAATACCTAAAAATACAGAAAGCAAAACTCAATATACTTGATTTTGAGAGATTTTAAAAACATCTTGGTCAAATGTAGTCTAGGTATGTGTCCTGGTTTGGGACAAATTTGGGAGAAAACCCCTGTATAGGATCCCTCTAAGGAAGCAAACCCAAGTGGCCCCTCCCTCCAACCGGTCCGGTAAAACAAAAACCCTCTTCGGAGAAAAGTGGAAAAAACTATTTTACTAAACAAATGTGCATACGAGTATAAAGAATGAATAATATGAAACAATAAAACCTCTCCTTCTGAAGTGAGATGGCAAATTGAGAAAGTCCTTGCTGTGGGTGGAGCTCGGCTCTCTCTCTCAGTCTCTCAGTCTCTCCTCACTCCCAGTCCCTGCGGCGCTGCTGGAAAATGCCGAGGTCCAGGCCCCGGTGGGCCGCAGGTGCAGCCCTCGGTGCTCCCCTGGGTTTTCAGTCCAGAGCAGGTTTAAACAGTTCCAAGAAAAAGGGGAAAAAAAACAGTCCAGGGAACTTCTCTGCCCTAGCTAGCTGAAACTAACTAAAAGCAAAAAAAATCTCTGTCCTGCAGTCTCTCCAAGCCTCCGCCGAACACACCGTCCGGAGAAGAATGTGGAGGAGTCAGGCAGTTTTCTCAAAACAAATTCCGCGCTTCTCCTTGCTCTTAGAACCAGTCTTAAAGGCACAGGACTCAATATACAGTACAAACAGAACAGACGATTGGGGATACAAGCATCATAAAGTTACCCTAGGACAGTATGTGTCCTAGGTTACAATGTAAGATGTGCCCAATGTATTCTATCACCATCTACATGAGATGTTGAAACTAGGTTGGGCAGTGTTTCCCTTGCCCCCTCCCTCCAGACTATCTTGTTAATAGCCCATCAATGCCCTGCTGCATGACTCAGAGGTAACTCCCTCTGGGAGCTATCTCTGTTTAATGGGCAATCAAGGACCCATTGCAAGACTCATAGAATGATACGAGCCCATTGTGAGATGCTCCGCCCAGGGGGAGGAGCCAAGCATTCCCACCTGGATATAATCTGGGATTTGGGACAGCACAGGCAGCCTTACCCACTGGATTCCCAGAGGACAAGAGCTATTAGACCTTTCTGCGGGAACACTGCTTCAACAAGACCACTTCATCTGGACTGCTACCACCATGGTGTCAGGTTGTATTCTGACTCTGTCAGTGATCTTTTGTACTATTGCATGTGTTTTATTTTATTTTACTTCTTTTTTTCTCTCCTATTAAATTGATTTTTCTGACTGGGAGTCTCTCGCTGGTTTTGCCTTCAAACCAGCACAGTATGGATTTACTAGACCATATTTTGAATGATCTATAATGACCAGCCTAAAGTGAAATGGCACCTCTGCTTACTTTTAGTAATTTTTTTCCTTCCAAGAGAACCCTCTCCCATGTTGTCATGGGTTAGTACAGTTTGGTTTTTTAGTTATAAAAGAATGTAGAATAATTCTCCAGGTCAGGACCTGGGAATTTCTTTGGAAGAGACAGCAACCTATCAGAGAGTTAGTTGGAATATTGGTGTCTGTTCTAACCACTGAAATTGTTGGCTGTGACTTTGGGAAGTACCATATAAAACCCCTTAATTTCCTGTAGGTGGGTCCTTTTTCTTCTTCCTTTGGCCAGAGAGAGACAGGTAACATTGAGCTGGGCCTGCTGCTCCCCCCTTTTTGGGGGGAGCTGGCCTGAGGCCTGGACAGATTCCATCGGCTCCTGGATGAAGGGGGGGGGAATGAGAGGTTGCTGTTTTGCAACAGCTACTTTCTTCAGACTTCTCTGGAGCAGGGAGAAATCTCTGCTGAGCCCCTGATAAGAGCCATGGGCACCATTTGGGCCAAAGCCACCCCAATTTACACCAAGGGGTGGGCTGAGAAGGCATTTATGATCCTGCCTGGTTTTTTGTGATTCTGGACTGCCTGAGTGCTCCGATCTCTGATGTTTCTGTGAGTTCTTCCTCACTCACCAGTGCAGTCTTGAAACACCTAACACCACAAGCTACAGAGAGAGAGACAAAGACTCCGAGCAAATTTAACTCTTTCTTAGCAACATGAAGCTTCCAGAGCTTAGCCCTTCTCTGAGAGAGTAAGAAAGGACAGAGTGAACATAAAGAACAACAGCATGAAGTCAGTAGAGCAAGAGTGAAAAGACTATTAGGACAGAGGGTTGAAGAGCTGGTTGTTCTATTCTTACTTGAGCCATGGAAATGAACTCTATATTTAGATCATTCCTTTAAATCATGGGAAAAATATGCATTTGGGGAGATGATTGTTTTAATTTGTGTGTAGATTTGAGCAAAAGTGTTTGTGATGAACTAAGTAATATCCTATAAGATGCTTGAACAGAGACAAAGATGAGAAGCCCCCTGCGCCAGTGAAGAAGTCAGAAGATATCTCTGTACCTTGAGGTGAAGAATGCTTTGCTTTAGAGTTATTCATCTTTAAAAAGTGACACCCCAGTATGCAAAAGCTTGGGAAACTGCTCCTGGGAGGGTCACAAAAGCAGGTTTCTCCAGGCGGTTGTTTTTGTGACAGTTTAAAACCCACAAGAGAACTGTTCTAAGTTGTCAGTGGGATCCATGACTCTAAAAGATACTCTTCCCCTAATGAATTGATGAAAGACTTGTCAGATAGTGAAACTGACTGAAAATTACAAGTTTTGTCTCTATGTTGTTTTGTAAGAAAGTGAACAGTTTGTAAGGGGAGGGAAGTGTGTTTTTAAAGTTTCATTCTGTTTTAGGGGTTTTTTTCCAACTTTTTTTTCTTTTTCTATTCTTTTAGTATGTGTTAATAAACTATTTGTAAATTTTAAGGTTGAGCCTGCTTTGTTTTTCTCCTAGTCGCTCTCCCACAAAAAGAGTAAGTATCAAGACCAAAATTTAGTGAACGTGAGACCACTACATTAATTGGTGTTTCTGCACGGTTTGAAATTAAAACTATTACACATGTCCTGGCCATCTTTAAAGAGCACAGCTTACAAACATTTAAAACTTAAACCAAAGGAAGCCCCTGGTTATTTTTTTTTAAAAAATATAATATGAAAAGCATGGAAGACTCAGCCTCAAAAATTGCTAATGATGTTTAACACTCACCATTAAAATCACAAAAGCGGTGCAATTTATTGTAATCAGAGAAACACTCGCTTTCAGCCCTTTCTTTAAAGGATTGTGTGAGATATTTACATACTAAATTAATGTGAATGGCTGCTAAATACACACCAAAATTCTTCCAGCTGGGAGACACGGGTGTGCAAAGGCCAGGCCACTTGGGTTCTTGAGGAGAGTGGAGGGAGAAGCTGCTGAGATGGAGCTTGTGGGTGGGCAGCTTATATAAACCCTGGATGTGCTCGTTCTGCAGCTACGTTTTTATAATAAAGCCCAAATTTGGAGTTTCCTATTCTTATGATTCGACCCCGTGTTTCTCTCCACCCCCTCCTGAGTTCTTTTAAAAAAAAAAACAACACCTAAATTCAGAAGGTAACTGTGAAGCTGAAGTTTCTCTCCCCCTTGCCCTTGGTTTGGTGGGACTTTGGGATGCTGAGCTCCACCCTGATGGGCTCAATATCCCGAGGCCTCCCCACACTCACCATGGATGATGGGCAGTGAAGAAGACAACAGTGATCTGTACTTAACATTAGGTGGCACAAAAGAGTTTCCTTTTGCTCACAGGAACACTGAAATCGATGGGCAATAACCAGCAGAGATTTTTTTCTTTAAACGAAATTCTCCTATTTTTTCTGGCTTTCCAGCATCCTTTAAAGTGCTTCTGTTTATAAACTTACTTGATTTTGTCTTTCATTGCATCTATTTTGTCTCAACCTAATTCATTTTAAAATAAGACATAACCCAGCCCTCGCTGTGGTTATATTTACAGAGCAGCCAAAGTGCTCTAAAACGGGCAAATTTCAGTGAAACGCCTACTGTCCCTCCTCCAAACCAAGGTTGCCTTTAAGAGCTTTGCCTCTCTGGGCCCTGCATGTCCAGAGCGACCGTGAGCACGCAGGGCTGGTTTTAACCTGGAGCTTTTCCTCCGTGTCCTCAGCTGGGGCTGTTTACAAACCACAGCTGTTTACTCCTGCTTTGGTTCCCCATACCACATTCATCCTGTTCCTGGAGCTGAGTGAAAAAACGGGCTTTTGGGGGTTACATTTCCTTCTGCTGCTGCTATAATCCTTCTGGAGAGAGCTGGAGGTCATGGTCCTGCTGCAGAGCCACACGGGCTCTGTTGGCTAGCACAGGGGTGGACACAGGCCTGTTGCCCCAAGGCCACGGGGCTGCAGCTCACAAAGATTTACCAGTGAAATAAATCAGTTTTATGGTTCAGAAAAAATTCATCGCCCACTGTTCACATCCCAAATCCCTCTCGCTCCCAGGTACAGAAGGGTTGGTGTGCTGGCAGTGCACAGTGGGAAGGCGCCTGTCCACTTCTGTGCTGCTGCTTATTGAAGACAAAAGCTTGCTCCCTGCTCGGGCCGCTTCTCAGGATTCCTAAAGGTAATTTTTTTCCTCCCCTACACTGCTGCAGAAGAATTGGGTATTGTTTTCTCTGAGGTTCGGCTTCAGTAAGGGGGAGAAGAAAAAAAAAAAACCAAAAAAACAAACAAAAAGGCCGTTTCACTGGCGATCCCTTGAAGTTTTTGCTGCTTCCCTGCCTCCCCCAGCACCCATCCGGCTGCTGGGGCCAGAGCTTCCCCGTTTCATGCCGTTCGATGTGATTGTTCCCGGATGCGAAGAAATATTGATACAGAACGCACCGATACGCGGCTCTGGCGATGGACACATGCTTCCCAGCCCCGCAAAAGCCGCACAGATCATTTTTCCATCCCAAAAGCGCTTTTTTTTTCCACCCCAAAGCCGCAGCAGGTGTCAAGTGGCACTGCTGGGATCGGCCCCTTGAACCCTCCCGGCTGTGCCCAGGGCTAGGGGACCGAAGGAGCCTCCGCACCCCGGCTTGGCCAGTGGACAAAACAGGTACCCGCAGTTTTCCAGCTATTTTGTTTTTCTTTCGTAAAAAGGTTTATTTAAACATTTTAAATTTTTTTTCTTTTACAACAATAAAATATTGCGTCAATATAAACCCCTTGACTAAAACTGGTTGACAACCAAGTGTTACAGCCACTCGTGCGTTTCATTATTATTTTTATCCAACACCCATTTAGACTTCTTTTTTTTGTTGTTGTTGTTCCTTTCTGAAACTTTTTCTTTCTTTCTTTCTTTTTTAAACATAATGCGGAATTTATTGAAAATAAATAATTGTTGGCAACTGCAATAGGCAGTTTTGGATAAAATAGTTGAAAAAAGCAACCTTTAATGAAAATAGCGTTTATTATACATCAGTTACTAAATGAATAAACTAAATTATCTTTCTTTAAATTAATAACTTCCAAAAAACGTTTAATATACAAAACTGTACAGTTATAAAGTTGGCAGAAATAGGCAGGTCCTCAGTGTCGAGGTTTTTTTTTTTTTCTCTTAATATCTTTATCTTTTCTTTATTTTTTTTTTTAATAGCGCTTACTGAAAAATACTTGAAAAATATAAATGTCGAAAGGAAAAAATCTGGAGGAGGGAGGGGGAGAGGAAAGGAGGAGGAGGGATGCTGTGCGGGAGCCGCGAAGTGGGGACCGGCCCGGCCCTCGGGGGACCGCGGATGCAGCCCCGGGAGCGGGGGGTGAGCCTCGCCCTGCCCGGCGGCCCCGGGGGTGCGGGAGCAGCGCGGGGCTCGAGGGATGCGCAACACAGACAGACAGACAGACAGACACACACACACGGACCCCTCGCGGGTGGGTGCGTGGCCACCGCACCCCCTGCCCTTGGGGACAACACAGCGACGGGCTGGGAGGGACAGGGGGAGAGGGGGCGGGTGCAGCTCAGCACTTCCCTGCGCCCGAAAAAACGGCTCCTGGCGTTAGCATTTTAGTGGCTTTGTTTTGGTGGTTGACGGTTGTTTTTTTCCTTTTTTCTCCCTGTTTTGTTTTGTCGGTGATTATTTTTTTCTTCCCCCCCCCCCCCCCCCCACCCCCCCCACCCCCTAGAAAAGCTTTTCCACAAATCCAGCATCTCCCTGCGACGCGGAAAGAAGCTCAGCGCGAACCAAAAGCGGGCGTTTTCTGTTTCCTTCCCTCCCTCCCCCCGACACCTCATTCCTCTTCAGTATCGAAACAAAACACAGAGAAATCGATTTCCAAAGCGAAAGCGCAGGATAAAGGTGTTTTACTACAGACCTCTCAGTCTGGCACTGATCAAAAAGCCCAATTCATCTTCGGAAAGAAAGTCTGGCAAATGCCACGGTTGGTTGGTGGTGCTTAATTTCGGGTAAATCTCTTAGAAATAATTATTTATATATATATATATATATTTATATATTCCCTTGGGAGAAGAAGAGGGGAGGTCAGGCTTGTGAACCAACCGTTTTACGGTGTTGGGAAGTTCTTGAAAATGAAGAAAAAAGCTGCAACAAATAAGCCAGCTCTTCACATCGGTGCAGGGCTCGGCGGTGGGGCGCGGAGGGAGCCCCGTCTCTTCGGGGGGGGGGGAGGTGAGGAAGGGCCGCGGCCGCCCGGCCCCGCTGGGTGACATTGCCGGTGCTTGGGGAAGGGAGGAACGTTTGGACTGCTCAATTCGATACAAATTAGGTCACAAATATTGTGTACAGTTTGTAATAAAACACCTCAGACATTTAAAAACGTTATATAAGTCTCTAAAAATGCAAAACTAGTCTATTGTAAAACAGATTCACCTGAAATACAGCTGATATAACCAAGGCGCTGGAAGGTTACTCATAGGCACACATCTGTCTTTCGTGGGGTTTTTTTGGTTTTTTTTTGTTTTTTTTTTTTTTTTAATTTTCTATTTTTCCGTGGGTTTTCCCTTTTATTTTTTTCTGGGGTTTTTTTGTTGGTTTTTTTTTTCTTCCTTTTTGTTTGGGTTTTGCTCTGCGGTGGGGGTGGTTCTTTTTGTGTCTTTCTTTTTCCTTCGTCCTAGCGGAGAACGGAAAACAAACCTTGTCTGCGAGTAAACACCTTGTGTGATCAGCGGAAAGGTCGGAGAGAGGAAAAAAAATATTGCCGAGGCGGCGGCGGGCACCCCTCGCCGCGTTTCCCGAAACCATAAGTTAAAGCCCGGCGGGCAGTCCTGCGGCCGGGCAGTGCCGTGGCCGCAGCCCGTGGTCAGAGGTCGTGGCAGGCCGTGTCCGTTTTCACGCCGTGCGAGTACACGTCGTGCTGCGGCTGCTCGCCCGGCGGGGTCATGCGCTTCTCCTTCTGCCGCCGGTTGCAGAACCAGACCCGCACCACCTCCTTCTCCAGCTGCAGGCTGTCCGCCAGCGAGGAGATCTCCTGGGCGGCCGGCTTGGGGCACTTGAGGAAGTGCGTCTCCAGGACGCCCTTGACACTCACCTCGATGGAGGTCCGCTTCTTCCTCTTCCTCCCCTGCGCCGCGATCTTGTCGATGCTCGTGGGGCTGCCAGTGGAGGAGTCGGCCTCCTCCAGCCACTTGTTCAGCAGCGGCTTCAGCTTGCACATGTTCTTGAAGCTGAGCTGCAGGCCTCGAAGCGGCAGATGGTGGTCTGCGAGAATACGTTGCCGTACAGGGTGCCCAGCGCCAGCCCGACGTCGGCCTGGGTGAAGCCCAGCTTGATGCGGCGCTGCTTGAATTGCTTGGCGAACTGCTCCAGCTCGTCCGAGGTCGGCGTCTCCTCGTCCGAGTGGTCCTGGCAGTGGTGGCCGCCCAGCTCGCCGTGCTCGCCGCCGGCCTCGCCGCGCAGCCCCGGGTGCAAGCCCTGGCCGGCGGCGGCGTCGGGCGGCGGGGTGAGCCGCCGTGCTCCAGCATGCCGCCCACCGCGAACCCGCCCTGCGAGTACACGCTCAGCGGCTGCCCGGCGGCGGCGGGGGGTGCGGCCAGCGAGGCGCTGCGCGCCGGGCTGGCGCCCCAGGCGCTGGGGTGGTTGGCGTGGGGCGAGTGGTGGGAGACGTGGGGCGAGCGGTGGTGGATGATGGCGCCCAGCTGCAGGTCCTCGCGGCCCGGCTTCACGTCGGGCTGCTCCAGCGGGCCGCCCGCCAGCGCCGCGGGCCAGGGCGCGCCGTCGCTCCGGCTGGTCACCCAGTGATGCCCCAGCGGGTGCCCATTGCCGGGGACGCCCTGCAGGTAACT